>CM069148.1:45774012-46271512 GCA_035221665.1 Okamejei kenojei
TTGTGTCAGCCCCTGTCCACTCTTGTCTGGGAGACATGGAGGTTCAGAGATCAATGCAATTTCTGTCCACACCTGAACTGCACCCACCTGCCCAACTCCAGCGGGACAGGTGGGCTCCTCCGTCTTGTTTCAGGAAGAGTCACAGACTGAAGGATGGGACACAATGTTGCGGCACAGCTGGTGTGGGGGTAGAGGGAATCACCCCTCCTCTCCCCCCTGCCCCTGCAACATACACTCTCTCTCCCCCTCTCTCTCTCTTTGTTCTCTCTCCCTCTCCCCCCTCTCTCCCCACTCTCTCCCCACTCTCTCCCCACTCTCTCCCCACTCTCTCCCCCCTCTCTCCCCACTCTCCCCCCCCCCCCCTCACCCCCCCTCACCCCCCAATTCAAGGCTTCGGTGAAGAGACTACAAGTCGTGGTGGGATGCAGCTCTTTAGTCACATGAGAGATGTGACTAACAACATGCATACAGGCCCTTTGGCCCACTTATCCCATGCCACCAATGTAATATCATTGCTGAGGTGACCCGTTGCCTTGTCTAACACATTCCATTGTACCGTTGACCCTGTGTTAACCTACATATGACAAATAAAACTGAACTGAACTGAATTGAACATCACTCCGCATTTTCATCAACTTCCTCCTGGACCTATCCCTCACTCCACACACCATGGGCAATTTACATTGGCCAAGTAACCCACTGGCATACCCGGAAATGGGATGAGGAAGGAAACTGGAATATCGGAGGGGGGGGGGGGGGGGAATTGAACCTGGGTCTTCGTGACTGTGAGGCTCTCCAGAAGCAGAAGGAGTAAGCCATGTGGCCCCTTCAGCTTGCTTTGCCATGTGTCAATACCTTGGATGATATCACACCTCAGTGCCACTCTCCTGTTCTGCTCCACCTTTTGTCAATGCTCTGATCTCCAGCTTTCACTTTTGCTTCAAACACAGTCATGGAACTGATCAAAATGAGGTCCAGGCCATAGACTGGACTTGCATTGTGATGATTTCTACCTGTCATCCACAGACATGAGGTACAGTGACAGGCCCTTCAGCCCACTGAGTCCAAAGCCCACCATTTACACTAACCCTACACCACTCTTACACCCCTGGGTCTCTGGTCCTGAACCCATTGTATCCAACTGAACTGTATGACGTGACATGCCTGTCTGTTCAATGTCGTTCACCGCATGCCTCCCATTCCACCAGCCCTTCCACACACATTCCCACCAATTCCACACACAGTCTACATGCACCTACACCAATAACAATTTTCATTGGCAAATAATCAAACAATCTTCAGGTCTTTAGGGGCGGGGGAGGAAACCGGAGCATCTGGAGGAGACCGAAGCGGTCACAGGGAGAACATGCAAAACTCCACACAGACAGAACTGGAGGTCAGGACTGAACCTGAATCGCTGAAAGTGTGAGGCAGCAGAACTACTAGCTGCATCACTATGTTCCCCTATGTTAAGGGATTTCGTAGTAAGGGATTCTGATGGGATTAATAAGCAGTGTTGGTGCAGTTACATGGAATTGGGATTTAAACGAAACGAAAAGAGCAGTGAGGTAAGGAGCCAGGTTTTGTACAGTGAGCTGGGATGTGTTCCCAAAAAGGTGTTGAAAGCAGATTCTATAATAACTTCCAAAAGATTAACTGGAAGACTGAAGGAATGGGGACAACGTTGAGGGGCGGGGACAATGAGCAACTGGAATGTGTGGCTGTTCTGAGAAGTTGAGAGGGTTCTTGACAAGAGAATGATGATGAGCAGCATCTGCGAGAGTGCAGCTGCAGTTATTCATAGATCAAACAATGGCCGTTAATAGCTCAGACACTCACATTGGGGGAGGGGGAGGGAGGGAGGGAGACGCAGATGGCCAACTCACTCTGCGACTCCAAGATTTCTTGCCCCACACAGTTACCCAATAAAGGTCCTGCCAGGGTTAAGTGGATGCAAGTATTTCCGGGGGAGGTTCCAGCTGCCTGCCTCACTCCTAACATGGGTTATGTGTACACACGGGAGCTTTGCTTCAGGACTTTACCTGGGGCTGGGGCTTGGCCGGTATCTACTCGCGGGCACCATATCTGAGGAAGGATGTGCTGGCGTTGGAGAGGGTCCAGAGGAGGTTTATAAGTCTGTGGAATTCTCTGCCTCAGAGGGCGGTGGAGGCCGGTTCTCTGGATGCTTTCAAGAGAGGGCTTGATAGGGCTCTTAAAAATAGCGGAGTCAGGGATATGGGGAGAAGGCAGGAACGGGGTACTGATCGGGGATGATCAGCCATGATCACATTGAATGGCGGTGCTGGCTCGAAGGGCTGAATGGCCTACTCCTGCACCTATTGTCTATTGTCTATTGATCCCAGGAATGAGTGGGTTAACATATGTTGAGCGTTTGACAGCACTGGGCCTGTACACGCTGGAGTTTAGAAGGATGAGGGTGGACCTCATTGAAACTTACCGAATGGTGAAAGGCTTGGATCGAGTGGTTGTGGAGAGGATGTTTCTCTAGGGCCAGAGGTCATAGCCTCAGAATTAGACCTTCCTTTAGGAAGGAGGTGAGGAATTTCTTTAGTAAGTGGGTGGTAAATCTGTGGAATTCTTTGCCACAGAAGGCTGTGGAGGCCTTGCGTGTGTGGACGGTCATTGTAACTGTTTACAAGTTGGAGTTCTCGTTAATCGAGGGTCAAGCGTGTTCATGACGTTGCTTGAGGAGCAGGGAGCGGAGAAGGCTGGAGAACAGCTGGTTGTCAAAAGGCAGTGACATCCCAGGGACAAGGCTGGGACCATTGCCCTTTTTGAGACGAGATGTTACTGATCTGGACCTGGTATCCAGGGCTATATTTCAATGCTCACATGTGCTGTGAACGTTGGGATTGAGTGTGGACATTAACAGCAGGCTGATGGAATGGGAGGCATGTGGTGATTGACATGGAACAGATAGGCGTGTCACGTCATACACTTCAGTCGGAAAAATGCATACAGGATCAGAGATGGAATTCACAGATCTTTAAAGCTAGCAGGACAAATTGAAGAGGCTGTTTAAACATAAACCCTAGCCTCTCTGAGCAACAAATTTCAATGTTATTATTATTGACCCACATTATACTCATCTGCTGCATCCCAGCCCATACACATATCCTGTCTATATCGCCCACAGCCTCCCTGCATCTCCACACGTCCCGCACTTTGTTAGGGATGCCTTACATCTATGATCACAGCTTCAAGGCGTTCCCACCTGGGAAATATCTTCTGCTTGATTAACGGATTAAACTAATCTTGAGGCACTCAGCCAGGTTACAGGCTGGAGATGAGATCTCCGGAGTGTCCAATCCTTTCTGCATGTTGGCTTGCTGGGGTGGGCGAGCCCAGTGGAAGGAACTGCAACTCATCCGTTTCTCCCGGCAACTGGCTTTGCAGAGAAGGATCCTGGAGATGGCAATGCAGCAGCCAACGGCGAGGTGGCACCAGGAGAGCCCACGGGAGTAAACGTTCCAGATGCCCAGAGTGCCGGGGAAGGAGCGGGAGAAACGGGCACGCTGCAGGTTCCCGCAACCGCGGGCAATGGCACAGCCCAAGCAACTGAGAATGAAGGGGTCAGCGCGGCAGCTGCTGACGGCTTGTTCCTGGAGAGGCCGCAGTCCGGGACGGTGATGGTCGGTAAGGAATTCCTACATTTTCCCAGAAACACTGCGAATCCCTGACACCACATTCCAGCTCCTCGCGGTTCCCTGGCCACACCATACTCCTGGTACTGAAGGCGCATTTGGATCCGCATGCCATCAGCTTCCCACCCAGCAACCACTGCCCCACTTAAATCACCAGCTCAAGCATCACTCACATCCGGCTGAAGCAGAGTGGTGGAGAGAAGTATCGCGGCCACTGACTGCCTGTGTCTTGTGCTTGCTCTTCAGGTTCCGATATCACTTTTGTCACCAGGGTACCAGGTCCCAACATCCTGCGGAAACCCAACATCAGATGGTTCAAAGGCAAATGGATGGATCTCGCCAGTAAAATGGGAGCACACCTGCAGCTCAAGGAAACGTATGATCGCCACACAAAGGTATCAACATGGCCTCCCTAGTCAGCGGGAAACACTCACACCCTCCACTGGTCAGTGGGAACCAGTGTCACCCTCCACTGGTCAGTGGGAACCAGTGTCACTGTCCCCTGGTCAGTGGGAACCAGTGTTACCCTCCACTGGTCAGTGGGAACCAGTGTCACTGTCACTGTGTCCACTGGTCAGTGGGAACCAGTGTCACTGTCCACTGGTCACTGGGAACCAGTGTCACCCTCCACAGTCACTGGTCACTGTCCACTGGTCAGTGGAACCAGTGTCTCAGTGGGAACCAGTGTCTCTGTCCACTGGTCACTGGGAACCAGTGTCACTGTCCACTGGTCACTGGGAACCAGTGTCCACTGGTCAGTGGGGACTAATCCATTTCCTGCATTTGTCTTTTTCCACCAGTAAGTGTGGATGTTTTATTCCCACTATTTTCACCAGTCGTGATCTGCAGTTCCATTTTGAAAACAGTGAACCATATCTGCTCCCCTAACATGTCACTTCCACGGCTGAGAATTACGGACAATGAATCCCCTCCCTCACCTCCTCCTGGTCCATGCCCAGTGATGGGCAGTTCCATCTCCCCAGCGCGGCCACTCCCCGGTTGTGCCGTCTTGGCCAGGCCCAATGTTGGGCAGAGATGGCCAGCGATGGGCCTGCTTGGTGGAGCATGACACAGTGTACAAGCTTCACCTCACATCCGTGTTCCACTCAGCCCAGCATGTGATGGTGGGCTGAAGTGATGGCTGCCTCTGGGGATCCAGTCCCCTGTCCCTCTGAACCAATGAAAGCCCCTAGTTCTCCAGGTTGGGTGATGGAGCTGCCCTCTCACCGTGTAAGCCTCGCACTACTCTCTCCTCCACAGGTCTACACGTTTGAGATGCACATTATGCAAGCCAAGCTCAATGATGCAGGAGGATACCGCTGTGAAGTAAATGACAAAGACAAGTTTGATTGCTGCAACTTTGAGCTGACCATTCAAGGTGAGATCAAGCACAAACTGCTCCCCTTCCACAGGAGGGGCTTGCCAGGACCTCCACACTGGCCTGAACTCAATACTACTCCACTACAGGCACAATGGGCTTCTAATCTCAACCTGTGCCTGGTTGAGAACAAGACTATTTTAGACAAGCAAATTCAGAAGCAGATTCTTAGTAACTGAAATAAAAGTGATACAAAAATAGCTCAGTAGATCAGTCAGCCCATGCAGTGAGAGTTTCAATTATCATAGTCTGAAGAAGGGTCTTGACCCAAAACATCACCCCTTCCTTCTCTCCAGAGATGCTGCCTGTCCCGCTGAGTTACTCCAGCATTTTGTGTCTATCCTTGGTGTAAACCAGCATTTGCAGTTCCTTCCAGCACATTATTTCAGATGAATTGGGAAATATGCCAGCGAATACCTACTGCACCCTTATCAAAACCTCTGCATCTTACTTGTAGTTGGGAGTCCAGAGGCAGAGAAAGGAGTGAGGGGAACAAAAAGGATAGTCCAGAGATGAGAACTGAATTTGGAAGGATATGGAGGTTTTACAGAAGATAGTTACTAGGAGGTTGCCTGGATTGGAATCTATTATTATTAAAGCGAGATCTGACAAATTTGGATCCTTTTCTCTGGGGTATAGGAGACTGAGGAGTGACCTCATAGATGTTTATACAATTATGAGAGGAACACACTCGGAAGATAGTCAATTTTTTTCCCAAGGTATTACTGTCAAATGTTAGAGGCCATAGCTTTAAGGTGAGAGAGGGAGAGTTTAGAGGGCATGTGCAAGGCTTGTTTTGTACACAGAGAGTGGTGGGTGCCTGGAACACACTGAAGTGGGAGGTGGTGAAAGCAGATACATAGGGTTTTTTATTGGAGGCAGGTAGACAGGTACATGAAGAGGCAGGCATTGGAGGCAGACAGACGATGTGCAGACAGATGCGATCAGCTTGATAGGTTGCCACAGACACGCTGGGCAGAGGGGCCGGGTGCTGTGCTGTTCTATGCTCTAACATTAGGCAGAATCACCAGGGAGAGACATAGTTAAAGTTTCAGGATAAGGACCCCTCATCACAATTGGGAAAGGGTAAAATGAGTTAGTTTTCGGTAGCAGATGGGCAGACGTGGCGAGGAGATGTGAGGTTATCCACTTTGGTGGCAAAAACAGGAAGGCAGATTATTATCTAAATGGTGTCAAGTTGGGAAAAGGGGAAGTGCAACGGGATCTGGGGGTCCTTGTACATCAGTCTATGAAAGTAAGCATGCAGGTACAGCAGGCAGTGAAGAAAGCGAATGGCATGTTGGCCTTTATAACAAGAGGAATCAAATATAGGAGCAAAGAGGTCCTTCTGCAGTTGTACAGAGCCCTAGTGAGACCACACCTGGAGTATAGTGTGCAGTTTTGGTCCCCTAATTTGAGGAAGGACATTCTTGCTATTGAGGGAGTGCAGAGTAGGTTTACAAGGTTAATTCCCGGGATGGCGGGACTGTCATATGCTGAGAGAATGGAGCAGCTGGGCTTGTACACTCTGGAGTTTAGAAGGATGAGAGGGGATCTCATCGAAACATATAAGACTGTTAAGGGCTTGGACACACTAGAGGCAGGAAACATGTTCCTGATGTTGGGGGAGTCCAGAACCAGGAGTCACAGTTTAAGAATAAGGAGTAAACCATTTAGAACGGAGACGAGGAAGTCTGTGGAATTCTCTGCCTCAGAGGGCAGTGGAGGCAAGCTCTCTGGATGCTTTCAAGAGAGAGCTAGATAGGGCTCTTAAAAATTGCGGAGTCAGGGGATATAGGGAGAAGGCAGGAACAGGGTACTGATTGGGGATGATCAGCCATGATCACATTGAATGGTGGTGCTGGCTCGAAGGGCCAAATGGCCTACTCCTGCACCTATTGTCTATTGTCTATTGCCTATGGGCATAAGGAATCTGTGTTGGGGTTAAAGGAGGACAGAACATGTCTGCTGCACTTTCTATATTCCAGCATCTGCAGCAGTCTTGTTTCAAAGTCTGGAGTTGAGGTGTAAGACAGGAGAGATGAAATGACATGGTGTGATGGGTGAGAGTAACGAATGGAAAGGTGAGACTAGAGAAGTTTCATAGGGATATTACCAGCAGCTCGCCTGAAATGGTAGCTCAGTGGTGAATTGGGAAGTCTACAAGTGGAAGAGAGGGTGCTGGGCACGCAGGATCAGATCCAAACAGTTGAATCTCAGATCCAAACAGTTCGAGGAGCTGGGCAAGATCTCTGAATAAGGAATAGAACTGGTGTGGGCCAGATCAAAGAGTCATGATGAAGTTTGGATACCGGTTCTTCAGTCCAACTCACCTATACTGACCCTAATGTCTACCTGAGCTAATCCCATTTGGCCCTCTAAACCTTTCCTAATCATGTACCTGTTCAAATGTCTTTGTTAATTGTACCCACCACCATAGCTTCCTCTGGCAGTATGATCTCTGTACCCACCTCCCTCTGTGTGGAAAAAGCTGCCCTTCAGGTCTCTTTAAAATATTTCCTCTCTCTAAACCCATGGTCTCTATATTTAGACTCCACTATTACCATGAAAGGACTGTGACCATTCAACTTATCTACACCCCTTATAATTATAAATCTCGAGAAGGCCAAGCCTCAGCCTCCGTTGAACCAAGGCAAACAGCGGCAGCTTTTCTAGTCTAGTTATCTCAAACACTCCAGTCACTGCAGTATGCACGCGAATCCTTTCTGCATCGTTTTCAGCTGAATCACATCCTTCCTGTGGTACAGAGACCAGAACTGCACACAACACTCCAAGTGCGCTTTCACCACCAACTTGCTACGTTGCAGCATGTCGTCGCAAATGTGGCTAAAGCCTTGATTTCACCACACAATGCTGCTACCAGTGAGATTTGCTCGATGATTGTGGCTGAGATCATCGGAGGGACAGATAGTGAGGGATGGCTGGCCTGCTTCAACCTATTCTGTGTTCAGTTAGAACTGAGAGCAGTGATAGTACTATAGGGAGGTGCAGCCTGGGAACAGACCCTGGTGATGATACCAAGCAACGTTTACATGAATCCAGCCCCAACCTCTCCACACATTCCCATTAGCTGCTCACAGATTCACATGCACACGCCACGAGTAGTCGCTCTACTCAACAGCCAAAAATCTGTAGCCCCCTTTGATCTGGTATTTTGTTGGTTCACATGCTTGATCAATGGTGTTTTATCATTAATGTTTTATTATTATTAATGTTTAGTGTTTTCTGAGTCATTCGTAACTGCCACTGTATGTCATGTTGTTACTTGTGGGCGGAGCACCAAGGCAAATTCCTTGTATGTGAATACTTGGCCAATAAACCTACTGACTTGCTTACATCAGAGGCGATTTACAGTGAGAAAGCACTTACCGTCCCGTACATTTTTTAACTTACGTGGGAGGAAACTGGAACATCCAAAGGAAGCTCACGCTGCCACAGGGGGAACATGCAAACTCCACGCAGACAGTATCGGAGTTCAGGATCAAACCAGGGCACTGGTGATGCGAGGCGGCATTTCTACTGGCTGCGTGGCCCGGTTGCCCAATCCATTTGTTGAGTGCTGGAGGAGTCTAAGGAGGTGTGACGGCAAGGCCTCTAGAATGTCTAGGAGAGATGGGCTTTGTGTGAGCCTATTTCACCCCACGATACAATGTGTATGTGCTCAAAGCAGAATTGTTATTGTTTTTTATAAAATAGTCTGATGTCTGAAGAAGGGTCTCGACCCGAAAGGACACTGGTTCCTTCTCTCCAGAGATGCTGCCTGTCCCTCTGAGTTACTCCAGCGTTTTGTGTTGATCTTCTACAAAAATTAACTTTGGCTTGTTCTCATCCTAGAGGCACCAGTGCAAGAGGAAATAGACATTCTGTCTCAATTCAGACGCACGTAAGTGTTTCAACGTTGATCATAGTTGTGAAACGTGTTTGAACAAAGCAGAATCATTGAAGCTGACCCTGAATCCCCCTCCCTCACACAGGTGTAGCCCCCTGGGAGGGCTCAGACGGTGCTGACCAAAGATCCTATAGTGGAGCAAGATAGACCACTCCTTCTAAATGCAATGGGCTGACGTGTAGTACGCAACGGAGCGGAACGTGGGCCTTTTTTTCATCCATTTCCGTAACCCGACCCGACCCTACTCGTAGTGTAATCAACGTTGCGGGGATCAGTTTGTGTTAATAAACTAGTATCCTACGGGATCTTTGGTGCAGAGACGGAAGCCGGTTACGGAAATGGGGCCGAAAATTACCCATGGATCTGCCCATGACCGTACTGCGTCTTTTTCGTCTTGCTTGCTATAGGATCTTTGGTGCGGCCCATTGCCTGACTGTCTGAGGGCCGTCTGTCCCAGTCCCCAGGGATGTCTGCACCGTCTGGCCTCAGGCCATGTCCCGTACAGTGGGTGCTGTCCCAGTGTCATTGTGACAGTCCCACCCAGACAGGGCAGACGGCTACAACATGGGAAGCTCGATGGTCTAACAGGGTTGGCCAGTGGCTGTCTATTCAATGCCTGCCCCTTGGTCAAACAGCAGCACACGGTCCAAAGTGGCAGTCTATTGGTTCCTTTTGCCGGTCACAGCCCCTTCCCACCCACCTGTGGGTGAGTTGAGAATCTTAAGGGCCTGTCCCACTTAGGCGACTCTTTAGGCGACTGCCAGGGACTAGTTTTAATGGAATTCACCTACGACACCTGGCGACAGCCAACGACAACACCTACGTCAACCTACGACAGCAAAAATTGTCGCCACTGTCTCCGAAAAATTTCAACATGTTGAAAATGTTGCGGCAGTCGCCTGTGGTCGCCCAAATAATCGCCTAAGTGGGACAGGCCCTTTAGAGCTGTACAGTACAGAAACAAGCCTTCTGGCCCAACTCATTGTGGCCAGCAAGATAGCCCATTCAAGCTCGTCCCATTTGTCCGCACCAAGGCGACAGGTCTCTAAACTTTTCTATCCATGTACCCATTCAAATGCCTTTTCACTGCTGTAAATGCACCTGCCTCAACTCCTTCGTCAGACTTTTTCTTTCCACGAAAACCACCTTTGAAAAAGTGCCTCTCGGGTTCCTATTAAATATTTCCCCTCTCACCTTAAACCATGCCCTCTAGTTCTCGATTCCTGGACCCTGGGGTTAAAGAGTCTTTGCATTCACCCTATCTATTTCCCTTCATGATTTTATCCTCTATAAGATCTACCATCAATCTCCAATGCTCCGAGTGATAAAATCCTCGTCTACCCGCCTTAAGGAACAGACCCTCAAGTCCTGGCAACATCCTCGTAAATCTTTGCACACTTTCCCGCTTACTGGCGTTTTTCCTGCAGCAATGTGACCAACACTGAACATAATACTCCGTGTGGCTTCACCAAAGTCTTGTACCACTGTGCAATATCTTGCACATCGAGTCCCATGTCCCCCAAGTGTTTAGTTCCTGACTGTTTGGGGCTTGCTCGAGCCCATTTGTGATCCGTAACGAGCACAGAGGCAAGGGCCTGCCCCACTTGGCCGTCGTTTGCGCGTAACTTACGCGTCACGACGCGCTCGTCGTCACATGCACGTGATGCGAGCATGGTGCGCATTACGCGCGCACGGTGCGTGATGACATCGGCAGTGATGTACAAAATCTTCGCGCGCCATCTGCGTGACGCGCAAATGACGGCCAAGTGGGACAGGCCCTGGACTGGGTTGGATACTTGGCGTTGTGTTCACCCCTGGGCTCCTTCCTTGTGCCTGCCTTTTGTGCACGGAGCTGTTTTAACCTGTGCTTCAAACTATCATCTAGGAGCCTGTCACCAGTGGGACAGCGGCAGCGGAAGACCAGCAGCAGGTAGTACTGTTTGTAGCAGTGCTCAGAAGCCCGTTTAAACGGGGGACAGGCGCAGGCAGGGGGGCTTGGCTCCACAGCGAGCGATCAGCCAGCTGGTCGGCCAACAGTGGACATTGGCCTTCTTGCCCCTTTGCCGTGACTGTGGCCCCTGTAACAAGCTTGTGGCTCTGAGCTGCTCAAACAGCGATCCCAGAATCTCTCCCACCTGTCAGAGCCCGCGGGAAAGGGTTGGATTCTGGTGATGCCAGAATGCTCACAATGACCGCACAGTCACTGTCCTATCTAACGTACCAGCCTGGGACTGTGTGTCACCCGCCCTCTCACCCCCACACGTCCTCACCTTCCTGCTCCCCGAACCTCTTCCCCACTTCTACACCCCCCTCCTTGCCACCATTACCCTCTCTTCACCCTGCTGTTCCCATTAAACTCCCTCCCTTCACCCTTCACCCCTCTCCACCCTCCACTACCTCCCACTCCAATTCCCCAAGGGTTCTAATCCATGCTAACACACAGTCATCCGCCATTACCACTGCTTTGTTAGTGAAGGACCTCCCCACCCCCAACCCAGATCTGTTCCTTCATAAAACCGCGTGACATATCCAAGCATTGAAACATAGAAACATAGAAACATAGAAAATAGGTGCAGGAGGAGGCCATTCGGCCCTTCGAGCCAGCACCGCCATTCATTGTAATCATGGCTGATCGTCCCCAATCAATAACCCGTGCACACAATCAATTGACCTCAGTGGAGGAGCTCAAACTGCCGCAGGACATGCAGGTGAAGCAGGGGCCTGACTGACCGCTTGAGGAGTGTACCTTGGTGTGTGTGCTTGGTTATGGATCCACCCTGCTCCTTGGGGACACAGAACAACATGTTTTACTAAAAGACAGCCAGGTATTCGAGAGGAAAGGACTCCAACCTCTCTCCCGGCTGCTCATCAACACCTCTCCCCTCCCCATCCCATCCCTTCTTTTTTCCCCTCTCCTCATTTCCTTGCTCATCCTTGCTCTTCTCTGCTCCTTCTCCTCTCCTGCCCATCCTCCCCCCACTCTCCTCTATTTTCTCATTCCCTCCTTCTCCCCTCCCCTCCCTCCTCTACGTTTTCTATGCCTCCTTGCCTCCCCCCCCCCCCCCCCCCCCCCCACCAGCCTCCGTCACCAGCGATGTGAATGCAACAGTAGTCATTGACCTTGCGGGCGTGCCATGCCTGAGGTCGGGTGTCAAGATGGCGCAGGCCCTGGGCTGATTTATTAATCTCTGTAGACTCATTAACACCAGCACCTGCGTCCTGTGCCTGGGCTTTGCTACAAGGGATTAACACTTCAGCGCCAGCCGTCAAGGGCTTGGGCCACAGAGCAGGGAGGCAAGCGCACACCGTGACCCAAACACACACGGCAACAGCAGGGAACGCTGGGGGACCCTCGGTGCCCACTGTCATCTGTCGAGAGAAACACAGTTATCATTTTGGGTCGGAAACTCCTGCATCAGAACTGAGAAGTGTTAGGAAGGTGTCCGCCATTTAAATTACAGTGAGCGGAAGGAGGAGAATCTCCAAATTTACCCTGAAGCAGATATTCACGCCCTCCAAGCTCCCCATGCAGTGTGTGGCAATGGTTATACACC
Source organism: Okamejei kenojei (assembly GCA_035221665.1). NCBI lineage: Eukaryota > Metazoa > Chordata > Chondrichthyes > Rajiformes > Rajidae > Okamejei > Okamejei kenojei. The sequence goes on from CM069148.1 coordinate 45,786,520, forward strand.
GTATATATTTCCAGTCGGCATTTGGAAAGTCAGTAGGTAAGGCACTGTGAAGGCAAGGCACAATGAGTGATTGCTACATGTGCAAAGTTCCCTCTTCTCTGTCCCGTCACACCCGGGCTAGGGGAATGTGGACGGACGTTCATTCTGTGTTCTTATTCTTAGAATAAAGGGGAGGTCATTTAAGACGGAGGTGAGAAAACACTTTTTCACCCAGAGAGTTGTGAATTTATGGAATTCCCTGCCACAAAGGGCAGTGGAGGCCAAGTCACTGGATGGATTTAAGAGAGAGTTAGATAGAGCTCTAGGGGCTGTTGGAGTCAAGGGATATGGGGAGAAGGCAGGCACGGGTTATTGATAGGGGACGATCTGCCATGATTGCAAGGAATGGCGCTGCTGGCTCGAAGGGCCGAATGGCCTCCTCCTCCACCTATTTTCGATGTTTCTATGTTTCTATGTGTCTACCGCTTGCCTGTGGAGTGTGTGACAGGATAATACAGCGAGAGCTTTGCCCAGTTGCGACCTCTCATTGTGCCTGCCTTGGGCCATGATAGGGAGATCTGGTCTGTCAGTGCTATGCAGGAGCTTTGTAGATGCAGGTAATACAGGGGTTAAAGAGAGAGGATTCACGGATCTAGAGCACACCTGCAGAACACTTGCCAGATGTTGAGCAAACTAAAACTGCTGGAAGAACTCAGTCAGCATCTGTGGAGGGAAATGGACAGGAAATGGTCCAGATCAGGTCCTTCTTTAGATTGATTCTTCCGACTGAAGAAGGGTCCTGACCCAAAACATCATCGGCCCTGTCCCCTCCACTGAAGCTGCCTGACCTTCTGAGCGCCTCCAGCAATTTGCTTTACTCGCTCTGACTCAGATACCCACTGCCCAGGGGATGAGAGGACCTGTGTCAACGCCAACCCCAGCTTCAACCATCGTCTCTCTCCCTACAGTAGCACCGACGTGGGCAAGGAAACTGGAGAGCTGGACTTCAGCGGCCTGCTGAAGAAGAGGTGAGCCCGCGGATATTCCCCCTGGCTGGGTCGTGTGTGTGTGGCGATTCGGATCTTGTGTAGAGGCTGGGTGGGTGCTGCTCTGGATGAACTGGTGGGGCATTTTCCATGGATTCTAGAGAGGACCAAGAGGATTGTTAAGGGTTTGGACATGCTAGAAGCAGGAAACATGTTCCCGATGTTGGGGGAGTCCAGAACCAGGGGCCACAGTTTAAGAATAAGGGGTAAGCCATTTAGAACGGAGACAAGGAAACACTTTTTCTCACAGAGAATGGTGAGTCTATGGAATTCTCTGCCTCAGAGGGCGGTGGAGGCCGGTTCTCTGGATGCTTTCAAGGGAGAGCTAGATCGGGCTCTTAAAAATAGTGGAGTCAGGGGATATGGGGGGAAGGCAGGAGCGGGGTACTGATTGGAGATGATCAGCCATGATCACATTGAATGGCGGTGCTGGCTCGAAGGGCCGAGTGGCCTACTCCTGCACCTATTGTCTATTGTCTATTGTCTATTGACCAGTGGCTGTCTAGGAAAGTGCCTGCGCCTTCGTTGTGCTCTCCCTGTGTGGGGCCACACCTGTGTGTGCCTGCACATCATGCCTTAGTGCCGATGATGCTTTTAACGGGGCAGCACGGTGGGGCAGGGGTAGAGTTGCTGCCCTGCAGCGCCAGGGACCCAGGTTCGATCCTCACTACAGGCGCTGTCTGTACGGAGTTTGTACGTTCTCCCAATGTTCTGCGTGGGTTTTCTCCCAGATCTTCGATCTCCTCACGCACTCCAAAGACGTACAGGCTTGTAGGTTAATTGGCTTGGTGCATGTGTAAATTGTCCCTAGTGTGTGTGGGATTGTGTTAGTGTGTGGGGATATTTGGTTGGCATGGGCTCGGTGGGCCGAAGGGCCTGTTTCCGCGCTGTATGTCTACATTAAACTAAACTAGATCATCGTGGGGGGGAAGGAGCGGGGGGTGTTGCTATGTTGAGTGCCTTTAATCCTGTGCACGGTGGGACTGGTGCCTGTGTTCTGGTCTGGGAGTTGGGTTGCTCACTGTAAAACTGTGCAGGCCCTGATTTACCTCATTTCCTCTCCTCACTGGGAATTTTCCCCCTGTAAGATTGTTTTCAGGCCATTGTGGTTTGTCTTTTGGTGGGGAGGGGGAGAGACTGCAGGCAATGATAATGAGTGACAATGGACAATAGGTGCAGGGGTAGGCCATTCGGCCCTTCGAACCAGCACCGCCATTCAATGTGATCTTGGCTGGTCATCCTGTGATCATCACTGGTTCACCAGTAATCGCTGATCCCCCGGTCACCAAGCGGTGGAACCTGTGAGTGGTGGCGTTCTCTTGCTTCCCAATCACTTTAATGAATTAGGAACTAACAATTTTCTGCTTCCCTCCGGACCTGCTGCCGGGACCTTCCTGACGTTTCGCCCTCTCTCCATTCTTGCACCCATTATCGCCTGGCCTGGAACTGACATCAGAGGGTAAGCCTCCACTCTCAGCCCTCTTCCTCTCCTCTACTTACCTCCACCACTGTCATCTCTTCACTCCTCGTCTCTTCCCAAACTCTCCCCTCCTTCACCATCCCTGCCCTTCTCATCTCATGCCCTCCTCCTTTCCATCGATTCCCTTGCCCTCCACTCCCACACCCTTCACACTTTTACTCTCTTCTTTCACATAATGTTGTTCCCACTCTTCCTATTATGCCTCTCTTACCCCACCCTCCCTTCCCACTCTCCCCCCTGCTCTTACCATCCCCACTCTCCCTCCCTCTCATCCATACTCTTCCTCGCTCTCCCCGATTCTCCCTCCCACTCTGCCTGTTACCCCCAAACTCTCAACCCCTCACTTTCCCACTCTCTCTTACCCACCCACTCCCTTCATCTCTTACCGCCCACACTCTCTCTCCCCCTCTCCCTCCGCACTCTCCCCTCTCTCTCCCCCCGCACTCTCCCCTCTCTCTCCCCCTGCATTCTCCCCCTCTCTCTCCCCCCCACACTCTCCCCTCTCTCTCCCCCCCGCACCTCTCCCCTCTCTCTCCCCCCTTCTCTCCCCCTCTCTCTCCCCCTCTCTCTCCCCCACTCTCTCCCCACTCTCTCCCCTCTCCCTCTTCCCTCCCTCTCCCCCCGCACTCTCCCCCTCTCTCACCCCCTGCACTCGCCCTCTTTCTCTAAACCCGCACTCTCCTTCCTCTCACCACATGCTCTCCCTGACCTCTCCCACCTTTTCCTCCTGCTCTCCCTCCCGTTCTCTTCCCTTCTTCAATCTCCCTCCCTCTGTGTACCCTGCACTCTCCCTCCCTCTGTGTACCCTGTACTCTCCCTCCCTCTCCCCCTGCACTCTCCCTCCCTCTGTGTACCCTGCACACTCCCTCCACCCTGCACTCTCCCTCCCTCTGTGTACCCTGCACTCTCCCTCCATCCCCCCCCCTGCACTCTCCCTCCCTCTGTGTACCCTGCACTCTCCCTCCTCTCTCCCCCTGCACTCTCCCTCCCTCTGTGTACCCTGCACTCTCTCCCTCCATCCCTCCCCCTGCACTCTCCCTCCCTCTGTGTGCCCTGCACTCTCCCTCCATCCCTCCCCTTGCACTCTCCCTCCCTCTGTGTACCCTGCACTCTCCCTCCATCTCTCCCCCTGCACTCTCCCTCCCTCTCTTGACCCAACTGGCGAGGGGCGGTTCCAATGGTCCTTGTTTCTGTGGGCTGCTTTAGACGGGGTCAATGGGTGGCAGGTGAATAGACGAGCTCAATGGCAGGTTTGTGGATGGACTGGACTGAATACACAGCTCTGCACTTCCTTACAGTCTGGGGCAGAGCAGTTCCCAAGCCCAGTGCACACCACTCTCTGATTAGCAGCGGGGAATAGTGGTCTAGTGTTTAGATTTTAAAATGATATACGTATCTCACTTGGCCAAGATTATTGGCATTTCTAGAGATTATGCTGGAATGTGGTGGCTCTTTGCTTCGCAGAAGAGGATTTGTATTATCCATTAGACCTGTTACATGGCCTACTCATGTACAGTGAATTTGACAGGATAGCACGCAGAATATGTATCTCGGGTAGCATGTATCTCCGTTTACATGACAATAGTTAACCAAGTTAAACAGTCTTCCCACTGCCTGCCCTGGGCTTTGTCACGGCAGCTTCACCCTGCTGCCTCAGTGCGTAGACCCACTCACTACTAGAGGGGGCCGTGGGCTGAAGTGTTGCGAAAAGTCCAGGACCAAACTTTAGGAAGGATTCAGCCACAGGCTCAATACCCCGAGCACTGGGTCAGGGCAAGAAAGGGCTCAGTGTGTGGGCAAAGGGAGTTCCAGCAGACCACCCCGTCACTGATCTGCCAATGGTCGCCCTCTCGCTCTGTGCCCACCCCACTCTCTGTCCCCATCTCACTGACCCTCTCCACCCCTCAAGCACTCACTGCTCCCTCAGTGATTCTCCGCCCTCTCTCTCTTTGCTCTCTTCCTCGCACTCTGATGCCCTTTGTCTCACCCTCTGCCTCCTTACTATCTCTCTGCCCGTGTCCTATTCCTGCCACTCTCCCTCTCTCTCTGCCCCCTCACTCCTTCTCTGCCTCCCCATTCTCGCCCCCTCTCTCTGCCCCCCTCTCTCTGCCGCCGCTCTCTGCTGCCGCTATGCCCCCATCCCTCTGCTTCTCTCTGCCCCCCATCTCAATGCCCCCCATCTCTCTGCCTCCTCTATCTGCCCTCTGTCTCTGTCTCTGTCTGCTGCCCCCTCTCTCTCTGCCCCCCTCTCACTCTGCCCCGCTCTCTCTGCACCCTCTATACCCCCATCTCTATGCTCCCATCTCTCTGCTCCCTCTCTCTGCCTCCCTCTCTCTGCCTCCCTCTCTCTGCCTCCCTCTCTCTGCCTCCCTCTCTCTGCCTCCCTCTCTCTGCCTCCCTCTCTCTGCCTCCCTCTCTCTGCCTCCCTCTCTCTGCCCCCTCTCTGCTCTCCTCTCTCTCTGCCCCCTCTCTCTGACTGACTCTCTGCCTCCTCTCTCTGCCCCACTATCTGCCCTCCTCTGTATCTGTCCCCCCTCTTTGCTCCCCCCTGGCCCACTCTCTCTGTGTCCCCTCTCTGCCTCCCATCTCTGCCCCATCTCTATGTTCCCCCCCCCCCCTATGTTCCCCTCCTCACTTCTTTCTCTCTACCACTCTGTTTTAATCTCTCTCCAACCCCCCTCTCTTTCTCTGCCCTCCACCCTCTCTCTCTCTCTCTCCTCTCTGCTGTGTCTCTATTTCATTAACCCACCTCACTCCTTCTCTGCCCCCACTCTCTCTCTCTCTCTCTCTCTCTCTTTCCACTGCGCTCTCTACCCGTCCTCCTCTGTGTGCCCCGCTGTTCTCGTGTGTGAGTGACGCTGTGCGGCGGGCTGTCCCACAGGGAGGTGAAGATGCAGGCCCAGCCCGAGGTCGATGTGTGGGACATCCTGCAGAAAGCTCCGGCCTCGCAGTATGAGAAGATCGCGTTCCAGTACGGGATCACGGACCTGCGCGGGATGCTCAAACGCCTCAAAGCCATGAAGAAGAAGGAGGAGAAGAAAAGCACAGGTGAGGAGGAGTGTGTGTAGACTGTGTGTGTACATGGCAGTGTGTGTACATGGCAGTGTGTGTACATGGCAGTGTGTGTACATGGCAGTGTGTGAGATGGCAGTGTGTGTACATGGCAGCGTGTGTACATGGCAGTGTGTGTAGACAGTGTGTACATGGCAGTGTGTGTACATGGCAGTGTGTGTACATGGCAGCGTGTGAGAGCAGTGTGTGTACATGGCAGCGTGTGTACATGGCAGTGCGTGTACATGGCAGTGCGTGTACATGGCAGCGTGTGAGAGCAGTGTGTGTACATGGCAGCGTGTGAGAGCAGCATGTGTGTACAGCAGTGTGTGTACATGGCAGAGTGTGAGAGCAGTGCAGTGTGTGTACATGGCAGTGTGTGAGAGCAGCGTGTGAGAGCAGTGTGTGTACATGGCAGTGTGTGTACATGGCAGCGTGTGAGAGCAGTGTGTGTACATGGCAGCGTGTGAGAGCAGCGTGTGAGAGCAGTGTGTGTACATGGCAGCGTGTGAGAGCAGCGTGTGAGAGCAGTGTGTGTACATGGCAGCGTGTGAGAGCAGCGTGTGAGAGCAGTGTGTGTAGCAGCGTGTGAGAGCAGCGTGTGAGAGCAGTGTGTGTACATGGCAGTGTGTGTAGACTGTGTGTGTACATGGCAGTGTGTGAGAGCAGCGTGTGAGAGCAGTGTGTGTACATGGCAGTGTGTGAGAGCAGCGTGTGAGAGCAGTGTGTGTACATGGCAGTGTGTGAGAGCAGCGTGTGAGAGCCGTGCGTGTACACCGTGTGCGGACGTGGCGTCGAAGGACGAGAGGCCGAAGCAAAGGAGTCGGAGCCAGATAACCGAATGGAAACGAGGCCCAAACGCCAACCAACCGAAAGAGCGGGACAACGAAAAGGCAACGTACCGAATGCCGCTCTGCCGAAAAGTCCAATAATGGCACGTGTGGAATAACGGCCCCCACCCTCCCGTCTCCACCGGCCAGTGATGTGATGGACGCGGGGGTCTGGAACGTCCCGCCCCCCCGGCGGCGTCGTGTCCGTTATTCGGCGGAGCGGCGTTGGGTGAGTTGGCTTAAGTGACGCAGCCCGTCGCTTGGTGGCGTATCAGCTTCGTACGCTTTCAGTTATTTGGCTTTGCCGTCTTTGCTTCGCTTCTCGTCCTTCGACGCCACGTCCGGGTACCTGTGTACACAGTGTGTGAGAGGCAGTGTGTGTGGGGGGGGGGGGGGTCAGTGATCCTGCTGGTTTCCAGCGACTGTTTTGACCTGCAGCCTTCCTGAGGAAGCTGGAGCCAGCGTACCAGGTGGACAAGGGGCAGAGGATGAAGCTGGTGGTGGAGGTGGCCGACCCTGACGTGGAGGTGAAATGGATGAAGAATGGGCAGGAGATCAAAGTCAGCGGCAGGTGAGACCCTGGCACGCGCCGGGCTGCCCCTGGGGCGAGGGAGCAATGGGCAGGGCAGGGGTGGCAGGGTGAAGCAATGGCTGCTGGGAGCAATGGGCAGAGGACAGACTGGCATTGGACGGTGATTGGGAGATGAGGTGTAGCGATGGAAAGGGGGTGTCACAGGGGAGTGTGTGGAGGGGGTGTCGGTTGTCACGGGGAGGGTGGAGGGTGCATGTATTCACAGGCGAGTGTGTGGAGGGGGTGTCGGTTGTCACGGGGAGGGTGGAGGGTGCATGTATTCACAGGGGAGTGTGGGAAGTGAATGACAGTGCTGGGGTGAGGGGAGTGTGTCATCAAAAGGGCAAGAGAATGATTGGGGTAAAGTAGGTTGGATTTTGATGAGCTGGGCATAGCAAGGTTGAAGGGGCAGTGCCAGCCTGAAATTAGGCAAGGGATGAGGTTGTATAGCATTGTGCTATCTCCTAATGACAATTCTATCTCTCTCTCTCTCCCTCTATCCCCGCCAACCTGCATTTGACCATTCACATCTGACTGGCTCCAATCCAACCACCAATACCAATACGTCACCACCCCCCTCCCCCCACTTCCCCACTCATACTGTCACGAGCAAACCACAAAATGCGAGTAACTCAGGCAGCAGTACGTTTCATTGAGACCCTTCCTTTCAGGGGAGAGGGAGACAGAAGTGTGACGGGAGGAACATTGTACATTTGTCAGAAGGCCTAAGCTGCTCTGACTAAGCATGGAGGGGGAGATTAAAGTGTTAGCAACCAGCTAACCGGAGTGTTCAGCATCGCTTGCCCACCTCCACACCTCAACCCACTACTCTCCCCTTGTGGACGATTGTGAAAATGAGCAGCCTGCTGTTTCAGGCTCCTTCACTTCATTCTAGTGAGGAAGGGCCAACGTAGGGCTCTCCATCCCCTCCCAGCTGCTGACCCCATCTCCCGCCTCCCCTACTAATCAGGTTATGGATTTACTCAGAAGATAGACACAAAGTGCTTGAGTAATTCAGCGAGTCGGGCAGCATCTCTTGAGAAAAAGGATGGCTGATGATTCAGGTCGAGACCCTTCTTCAGGTTCCCACCTTTAGTGGTTTGACTGACTGGGGTAACAAGAATGAAAAGTGACCACATTGACAAGGCAACATTGTGAGGGGCAGTGGCAGAGTGGTGCTGGGAGGATGTTTCCCTAGTGGGGAACATTTGGAAATGGGCCGTTTGGAATAACGGGTCAGCTATTCCAGACAGAGATGAGGAGGAATTTCTTCACTCCGGCTCTGGAATTCTCACCGAGAGAGAGCTGAGGAGATGGAGCCAGTGAGTATGTTCACGGCAGAGGCTGCTGGATTTGAACAGCAGTGAGAGTCAAGGGGTTTGGTGCAGGAGAGAGGAGCTGAGGCCAAGATTGGATCTGTCCATGTTCTTATTCAATGGTGAACAGACTAGAGGCTCATTGGTATCTCCCTGTCCCTGCTCCCTACCTTCTTATGAAGAGAGGAGTGTGATCCTAGTATGGACAGGCCTGAGTCCAGGCTGATCAAACGACACACTCTGCAATTGAGTTTGACTGTTTGTGTGTGTCTGCGGCTGTGTGTGTCCATGTGTGTGTTTGTGAATATGTGTGGGTCGCGTATGACTTTCTACATGTAGAGTGTATCTCGGTGCGTCAGTGTGTGTACAGTGTGTGTGGACTGTTTGTGAGCTACTTTCCTCACTCGCCCATCTTGTATCACTCTGCCAGGTTTATCTTTGAGAGCGTTGGGAACAAGCGAGTTCTGACCATCAACAACTGCTCACTGGCGGACGATGCAGCCTACCAGTGCGTGGTGGGGGAGGAGAAGAGCATCTCTGAGCTCTTTGTACGAGGTGTGGAGGGACCACAAGTCCAGCACACTGCTCACACCCAGCTGAAGCAGGGCCCTGCGGGGACAACAGTGCAGGGTGGGGGGGGGGGGGGGGGGGGGGAGGAGACTGCGGGGAGGGGCAGGTGTGTGGGAGGGGTGTACAGGTAGGGGTCTGTGGGGAGGGGCAGGTCCTGTTGGGAGGGACAGGTGTGTGGGGGAATGGTCAGGAGCATGCGGCAGGTCTACGGGGGAGGCAGGGGCAGTAGGGAAGGGGAAGGGGTCGAGGCTGTGCGGGAGGGGTCGGGGGGGGTACGGTTCAGCAGGGGAGAGGAGGGGTCGGGGGAGGGAAGGGTCAGCAGGGGAGAGGAGGGTTCGGGGGGAGGGGAAGGGCCAGCAGGGAGAGAGAGGGTTCGGGGGAGGGGAAGGGCCAGCAGGGGAGAGGAGGGGTCGGGGGGAGGGGAAGGGCCAGCAGGGAGAGGAGGGGTCGGGGGAGGGTGAAAGGGTCCAGCAGAGAGGAGGGGTCGGGGGAGGGGGGTCAGCAGGGGAGAGGAGGGGTCGGGGGGAGGGGGGTCAGCAGGGGAAGAGGAGGGTTTTCGGGGGGGAAGGTCAGCAGGGGAGAGGAGGGGTCGGGGGAGGGGTTCAGTCAGCGGGAGAGAGAGGGTTCGGGGGAGGGAAAGGGTCAGCAGGGGAGAGGAAGGGGTCGGGGGAGGGGAAGGGGTCGGGGATGGTCCAGCAGGGGAGGAGGGTTTTCGGGGGAGGGGATTAGGGGAGGAGGGGCAGGGGGAGGGGAAAGGGTTCAGCAGGGGAGGAGGAGGGTCGGTGGGGAGAGGGTCAGCAGGATAGGAGGGGTCCAGGGAGGTGAAGGGTTGAGGGGGTGAGGGATGGGGTAAAAGCAGAGGGCTAATACGGCCTGTGTAGCTGGTAGCACATCTGGGCATGGGGGGGGGGGGGGGTCTGTGAGAGTGGGTGCGGTTGGGGCAGCAGTTGTACCAGTGCTGACCCTGGTCCTTCCCCTCACAGAGCCCCCAGTGCTGATCACCCATCCGCTGGAGGATCAGGCAGTGATGGTGGACGAAAGGGTGGAGTTTGAGCTGGAAAGATGTCGGAGGAAGGGCGCTGGTTCAAATGGTAAGAGCTGGCCACAGACTGCAGCCATTACACACTTGACGTTACACTGCCGCAAAACTGAGCACAATCCCTGTGTTACAAACTGGTCACGTTGCTGCTTCTCCCATACAGCTTGCTATTACGAGGGATAAAGTCTGTTCAAGTATACAGTGGTATTACAATGCTACCCAATGCAAATACTGAGAGTTCTATTCCATTGGGGTGCTTCCAAGATTCCCTAAACCCTATTTAACGACTTTGCTTGCTAGCTACAGAAGCATACATCTACTACAATCAATATTACAATCGTACCCCACACTCTTAAATCTGTATTCCTAACTACACACTAAATACATGGCGCGATTGTAAATCCAAGACTGACTGAGAGGAATGCTTTTTTCACGCACCTCAGCACAACGTGGCAATGGCCTAAGCTGATAAAATGGTGGGGGGGGAGCGGATGTTGGGGGGGGAATCAAATGGTTTTCAGCCTGCACGCCATCAATATGAATCATGGATGATCATCCCAACTCAGTATCCCGAAACCTGTTTCTGCACACTGGCAGAACGATGGACTTCCCCAACATTCGGGTAACATTCTTTCCTGCATCAGCCTGTCCAACCCCTTAAGAATTTGTAATGTTTCTAAGATTCCCACTCTCAATCTCCCTAAATACCAGAGATGTATAAACCGAGTCTAAAGTCCTTTCTTCTAAACTACCCTAAGCTGTACTGACTGTGCTGCACCTGCATGGCCTACTTTCAACCCAAGGTCTCGCTGCACCTTTTCCTAGCGGCCACCATTTAAATATAGTCTGCTTTTCTGTTTTTGCCAACCAGGATGTACTGGAAACATTTCACTCCAGTCCATTACAATCTGACATTACAGTAAATAGACACAAAAAGCTGGAGTTATGCCCCTGTCCCACTTAGGAAACCTGAACAGAAACCTCTGGAGACTTTGCGCTCCACCCAAGGTTTCCGTGCGGTTCCCGGAGGATTTTGTCAGTCTCCCTAATGGTCGAAGGTGGTTTCTGCTTCTTCTAAATTCCGGCGATTATTTCAAATAATTCAAAACCAGCCGCGACTAAAAATAGGTTGCAGGTAGTGGAAGGTAAGACCTTTTTTGCACCCAGATTTATTCCACCAGGGAGGTCTTACCTTCCACTACCTGCAACCACCGGCAACCACCTTCAACTAGCATCGCAACCGGCTTTGACTAAAAAATTACCGATTTTAAAACGGCAACCTATTTTTAGTCGCGGCCGGTTTTTGAATTTTTTTAAATAATCGCTGGAACATAGAAGAAGCGGAAACCACTTTCGACCATTAGGGAGACTGACAAAAACCTCCGGGAACCTCCGGGGACCGCACGGAAACCTTGGGTGGGGCACAAAGTCTCCAGAGGTTTCTATTCATGTTTCCTAAGTGGGACAGGGGCATAACTCAGCGGGACAGGCAGCATCACTGAAGAGAAGGAATGGGTGAATTTTTCAGGTCGAGACCCTTCTTCAGTATCTCTGGAGGACATGTAAGTCTGAAGAAGGGTCCCGGCTTGAAACATTATCTATTCATTTTCTCCAGAGGTGCTGTTTGACCCGCTGAGTTACTCCAGTACTTTATGCCCTACTGCAATGAACACTGCTACATGAGATATTGCAAATCTATCACATTGCATTAAGTGCTGGGTTTGTATTACAAACTTGGCTGCTGTGCTACTCTTTATTACAAATCAGTCGCTGTAGCAAGTGGCTTGCAGTCAGATGTTGCAAACTTCATTCTGTAGTGATTGTATAAACTGATATTACAAACCTGTAATGCTCCAACTGCTGTATATTCTAACTTCGTTACTTTGTTACCCAACCTAGTTCTCTGACTAGTTTCATTGTCCCCCTGATGAATTTTACTGACATTTTACTGATTGTATCCCTCGTTGTCTCCTTCCCCTCAGCTAACAATGAACTATTCTACATTTCCTTTACCATTGTCTGCAATGCACTGTTGTTTTCACACCACACCCTTCCATGTCTCTAGTCTCCCTCTCCCCTGGCTCTCAGCCTGAAGAAGGGTCTCGACCCGAAATGTCACTCATTCCTTCTCTTCAGAGATGCCTGTCCCCGCTGAGTTACTCCAGCATTTTGTGTATCTCCAGAGAATGCTATACAGTCCAATATTACACATTCATCACTCAGTAACAAATGATGTACAGACTGATAACAAATTTGTCACACTACAGACTGTTCTAAAATCAGACATAACACTACAGTGAGAGCTGCACAGTGTGCTGTTACATAGCCCATGTCCCTCACTCAAGCTAGCCATCCTCTCAACCTAACACCTTGGTAACTGCTGGGTGTTTCTCCTTTTCCAAAAAACACATTGAGTTTAATCATATTGTTATTGCGATTGTGTTCTAAGACATGGTATTAGTAGTCAGTTCATTAGACCAGCCTCGTTACTACATGTAATATCACCTAGCTCTTCTTCTTGCTTGGAGGGCAATCTTTCCAAAAAATGCCCTTGCCCCTATGCACCAAAAATTAAATTTGTCCAAATCGCTCATTAAAACCATTTTATTTTTACTACACATTTACCCAGTCTTTACATATTTGTATCTAACCACTACACCGTTTCCATACGCAATTCCCCGCTCCTATATTATATCTTTCTCTTAAGCCCAAGGTAGGATTGGGTGTGAGTGGAGGGGAAACCTGCAGGTGGTGGCATGTGTTTTGTTGTGACCCTTCCTTTAAATGACTTGCATCTAGTGGTATCCACCCTCCAAAGCTGCCAGCATCATCAAGGATCCACACCATCCTGGCCACTCGAGTGCCTTCAGGTAGAAGTACAGGAGCCTGAAGTCTGCAACATCCAGGTTCAGGAATAGCTGCTTCCCCACAGCCATCAGGCTATTAAACTCAACTCAAACAAAACTCCGAACATTAATAGCCCATTGCACCCTATCTGCTTATTTATGTGTGTATATATATATATATATATATATTCAATGGTATATGGACACACTGTTCTGATCTGTTCTGTATTCATGCCGACTACATTCTGTGGTGCTGAAGCAAAGCAAGAATGTCATTGTCCTATCTGGGACACACGACAATAAACTCTCTTGAATCTTGAATCTTGAATCTTGTGCGGGAGGGAGAGGGAGGAAGGAGTGATGGTCAGTGCCTCGGTGTTTACTCCCTCGTTCTCTCGTGTGCAGGGAGCGGAATGGCCAAGAGCTGAGAAGGGAGGAGAGTTTCAAGTATCGCTTTAAGAAGGACGGCAAGAAGCACACACTCTTCATCAACAATCGCTACCAAAGAGGATGCCGGACATTACACCGCCAAGACTAATGGCGGTCAGTCGGTGGCTGAACTCCTGGTGCAAGGTGAGCGGTCAAACCCAGCGCTCGATCCTCCCACTCCCCTGCCTCCCTGAAACCTGTGGCCACCCCATCAGGAGCGGTGGACCTCACACCCCACACAAGCACTTTCCCTCATGTCTTGTCCAAGCTCTGCCCTCACCCCCTGTCTCGCAGCATCACCCGTCGGCTCAGCTGGTGAGCAGGAGGGGACGAGAGTCCGGAGCCACAATGGAGACCCTCCCCAGCTGAAGTAGGGCCAGTTGCTGATGGCCGCCACATTTCTCAACCAACTGATGCGGGTGTGGGTTTAATTGCGACTGCGGTCGGTGAGGATTTAACTGATTATAGTTCGCGCAGTGAAACCACTAGATTGTTACAGAATCCACCGGATGTGGGGATCCCCGCTGTTATCAGACTGCTGAATGGTGCTCTCATAAACTAAGGATAAGTTCCCCATCTTCCAACCTATCTCATGGCCGACCATGAAACTTTTTCTTAATCTGCACTTTCTCTGTGACTGTAACGCTATAAGCTGTAACACTACCGCATATTCTGCACTCGGGTATTGTTCGCTTTGTACCAGTTGTACCTGTGTCATTGTTTTTTATGATTGTTGGCAAATTAATCTCCCTCCTGTGATAAATGAAGTTATATCGTATCGTATGTGCAGTGTGATTAGACTGGATAACTGTAGTACCAAGTTTTTCACCATCTCTATACTTATGACCATAGTATACCAACAGTGCAATCCAAAGATGTGTAAAAAATAAAAAAACTAAAGTGCAATAAAAAAATAACCAATGAAGCAGAGCTAAGAGAATGTACAGTGTAGGAAGGAGCTGCAGATGCTGGTTTACACCGAAGATAGACACAGAATTCTGGAGTAACCAGAGGGACATGGGTGATGCAACCAGCGGGACAGGCATGGGTGATGTTTTGGATCGAGACCCTTCTACAGACCCTGTGTCCTGACTGCTGCGATTGTTATAATCAGGGCCGGCAACTCACCACTGCCCCTTCCCCTCACACCCCTGCTTCAGGTTCTCCGATTGTGACTGTTCTGTCTCAGACTCCATTCTGCCACCTTTTTCCCTGCTGCCCCCCCCCCCCCTTGACCCGACCCACCTGCAGAGAAACAGCTGGAGGTGTACCAGAGCATTGCTGACCTGACGGTCAAAGCCAAGGAGGAGGCGGTCTTCAAGTGCGAGGTGTCCGATGAGAAGGTGAAGGGGACGTGGTTCAAGAACGGAGTGCAGGTGGTGCCCAGCGACCACGTGCAAATCTCACACATCGGCAGGTGAACGGGGGCAGGCGGGACGAGCGAGCCATGGTGGGATGGGTAGCCATGATTTTTTTAACCAAAAATAATTTAAATCAAATATTTACAAGTAAGTAAGTCATTTATATTTATATAACACTTTTAAATCAAATCACGTTGAAGCTAAAGTGCTTTACAGAGAAACAAATTAGATTACCGTACATCCATATAAAATAAAAAAATAAAAAAAGACACAATACACCATAGGATTCAACATGAACGTCTCCCCAACAGCAGAATCAACACTTTCCACTGTGAGGGAAGGCACCAAAAAGTCCAGTCCTCCTCCTCCTCCTCCTAGACCACCCGAGGTCGGGGCCTATTTGAGGCATCTGCAGCCAGTCGCCACACCAGCGGCCCGATGTTATAGGCCCTCTCGCCGGGTAGATGGAACTCCGGCGTTGGGTGAGCACTCCTCAGCGGCTTGGAATGCCTGGAGCGGCCGCTTCCTCCCCAGAGACCGCGGCAACCAAAGTCCTCAGGCCGCACCGGTTACAAGAATAATATTTACAATACAAAACAATAGCTACCACCATAGCACAAAGTAAAACAAATATTCTGAATTATCAATATACTGAAAATTCAACGATTATATTACAAGGATGCATTCCACCCCCCGCGGTGTCTAGTGGTCCTGGAAATGCCCGTGGACAGCGTGTAGTCCCTCTCTAATACCAAGGGCGCAGACGTAACCCCGGATAAGGGGCAACCGGTTGGCAGTTGTTGGCGGTGTCTGCCCTCTGACGTGTCTGTGGAGCACTCTGGGTGAGAGGGGGGCCTCCTGGCTGGGTCGCTGGTTGGTTCATGAAATTGCAGCGAATTGTGGACGCAGCCCAGACCATCACACAAACCAACCTCCCGACCATTGAAACCTCACACTGCCTCGGCAAGGCCAGCAGCATAATCAAGGACGAGTCGCACCCTGGACACTCCCTCCTCTCCCCTCTCACATCCGGTAAAAGCTATTGAAGTGTGAAAATGCACACCTCCAGATTCAGGGACAGTTGTTATCAGGCAACTGAACCATCCTACTACAACCAGAGAGCGGTGCTGAACTACTATCGACCTCATCAGGGACCCTCGGACTACCCTTGATCGGACTTAGCTGGCTTTACCTTGCACTGAATGTTATTCCCTTATCATGTACCTACACGCTGTAAATGGCTCAATTGTAATCATGTGTTGTCTTTCTGCTGACTAGTTAGCACACAAGTAAAGCTCTTCACTGTACCTCAGTACATGTGACAATGAACTAAACTGTACTGAACTGATCTGATCCTGGTGGTGGGTTGGGAAGCCCACGGGAGAAGCTCATATCAGAGGGTGAACGGCCCAGGATCACTGCAGGGAATCCAACATCACCTCAGACAGCCAACCCCAAAAACTCTTCACATACTGGCTATGAATCTCAGGGCAGGCTGACGATAGTCAGATATGCTGAAACAACCTGCTCATTCCTGTTACAGCCTGTTGTATTACTATTACAAGAACTATTACTGGCAGTGGCAGAGTTGCTGCCTTACAATGCCGGAGACCCAGGTTGGATCCAATCTATGGGTGCTGTCTGTACGGAGTTTGTAAGTTCACTCCGTGATCGCATGTGTTTTCTCCGGGTGCTCCGGTTTCCTCCCACACTCCAAAGACATACAGGTTTGTGGTTAATTTGACTTTGGTAAAAATTATAAATAGTCCCTAGTGTGTAGGATAGTGCTGGTGTAGAGGGATCACTGGTCGGCACAAACTCAGTGGGCCAAAGGGCCTGTTTCCACGCTGTATCTCTAAACTAAATGAGATACAGACTGTACAGCAACCAGCATTGCTACCAGACACACGTTATTAAACACAGTATTTTTCCCACAGTGCCCACCTATCCCCACAAACTCAGCCTGATCCACAGATATCATTCGGGCTCACACTGTTACTGTCAGGAACACAATATTACAGCAGTGTCCTGAAATCACTGTTACACTCACGCTGTTACAGTCAAGTAGACACCACTACACCTCACTGTATGGCTCTCCAGCACAGTGTGCTGTAACAGATACTGTAGCAGCTGCCTGTTTAACAGTAAGATTAAATGAGAACTTACCAGTTCGAGGTTTGATCTGTATTTTATGAGTACTTACGATGAGGGATTACGTGAAGACCTCGTCCAGCACGCATGCGCGACATTCTTCAAAGCAGCGGTGTGGATTCACAGAAAAAACACAACGATTGAAATAAATATAGTAAAGAAAAAATAAGAACTTAATTACCAGTTGATCTGTATAATAGAGGGTGGGAGCGGAACTCCTCATAAAATACAGATCAAACCTCGAACTGGTAAATTCTCATTTAATCTTACTATTTTATTTCGGAGTCACGTGAGTGACTGCGTGAAGACTTCAAAGCTCTGTGATTCTGAACCGTGTACCAGCTCATGCTTAACTCACTGTCTGAAGTACCTAATAGAGGAGGTGGAAGTATGTTATCACAATCATCTATAACCTGGTTTGTGTGAACCAAAAAAGGTTTTATTAATAACAACACAAAAAAACAGAGAGCTCCCCACGGGCTTAAATTAAAATATTATCTGCAGTCTCTAAAATTCTGTCTGCAATGTAGCAGGTTCGCCTCGCGGTTATTATAAAACCGTTGGAAAGTTCTTTCGAGGACCATTTCACTGCTAGGGCAGAATATGTTCCATACGCACATCCATTTGCCTAGCGACGCCGACGTGGATGCAGCCCTCGTGGAGTGAGATTTGTAAACATTAGTGTTGACTCCCGCACACCCTCGGTGGGGACGCTAAGGTAGACTTAAGCACCTGCTTGAGCCACCTTGAAATGGTTTGGCTCGTCACCTGACCATGGGGCTTCTTATGGCTTATCCATAAGAACTTTTTCTCTTACTCTTAAGTTGTATGTTGTGTCTATATAAATGGCGAGATGGATCTTGGACACACAGCCGTGGGTCAGTATGAATATGCCCGGAATCAATGACTGGAGGCGTGGTTCTGTCTGGTAGTTATTTGAACCAGACCCTGATATGGAATGTAGATACTGTCCAATGACTGTCATGCTGTCCAGCCTCAGAAGGTGGAGGGACTGTACCCTTTGAGCTGACACTAGTGCCATGAGCATGATGATTTCAGGCTAAAGTTGTTCAGCGTGAGTGACCTGGGTAGGTGGCCATCCCCTAAGGTACGTCAGCACAATGCTGACATCCCAGATCTGAGTGTACCTTGGTCTGGGGGAATTAGTGTTAAAAATATCCCTCATGATTTTGACCACCAGTGGATGGGACCCCAAAGCCTGTGTTCTGCTGCTGGAACCAAAATAAGCTGACAACGCACTCCTGGCTGTATTGATGGCGCTGTAGCTGGGTCCATCCCATTGTAATCCAACCAGGAACTCCACAAAAAACACTGGTGGCTGTAGCTATTGAGTAGGTAGTTCCTGTTTTGGAGCAATATACGTTCGCATTTTTATGTTGGTCAGGTATTGTCTCCTGGTGGCAACTCCCCGGTCGGGGATGCGGTCATCATGTTGATGGCGTCTTCAGACAATCCCAGGCCCAGTATAGGTCTTTTTAGATATCTGCAAGACAGGAGATTTGACTCATGTCATGGAACGGTGGACTAATGCCTGACACATGGGTGGATTACTAATTCTGGACAGCTGGGGAATTCCAACGGTGTTTCAACAGCCATGTCGAGGGCCACTGGGAACCATGGCCTGTGTAGGGCCAGTTGGGTATTATCAAGATTCCTGAAGCGGAATCCAATGAATCTTGTTAATAATCCGACTGATGATGAGGCAAGAAGGGAGGAAAAACATAGAAGAAGATTTTCCCCCCCAATGAAGCGTGAATGCTTCAACTGCTTGCTGTGCCTCAGTGTCTGGTTCCCATAGCGACATACTTTGGTACCTGGTGATTCAGCCTGGATGCAAATAGATCGATATCTGGTGTGCCATATTGCTTTGTAATTTCAGCAAAAACTTTGGGATTTAACATCCAATTCAATGTTATCGTTAAATTTGCGTGACCTGGTGTCTACCACTGTATTTTGCTTACCTGGTAGGTATCCGTTGCTGATAACCCAAATATGTCTTTTCGTCACACCATTGCCAGATTAGGTTTGACCAATTGTCACATGATATCAACTTTTACACCACCATGTGGTGTGTTGTTATAAGCCACCACCGTGGTATTATCTAATTGCAACCGGACATGTGCGTGATGATGCGTATTAGATGAAATATGCTTTTAAACCATAAAACACACCAACATTTAAAGTAGTTAATACCCGAGTTGTCTGTAGGCAAGATGATTCAAAATTAGTCATCTGCCCCTGTGCTGGATTGCATGTTAGTAGCTCCCCAGCCCAAAGCACTGGCATCCGTTTGAATGTTAATACTGGGTTCGGTGATTATTATGGGACGGGAACTAAAGCCTAATGTTCCTTGTCCACCATTTAAACTCTGGAACTGGATTCAGCAGTTAAATTCATAGCTTGGTCAATGTGACCTGCATTTTTCTTTAGTGCGTGCATTTTTGCTCTTTGTAAGTTTTGATAGTGCATAGGCCCAAATGTACAGCTGGAAAGGCTGCTACATTTTCCCCACAATTACACTAGCTACCTGCCGTTTATGGTTGGCTGATGATTAACCATTTAGTTTGTTGCATGATTGTGCAACTCTGATGCTTTTTCCCTTCAGCAGAGTTACATCATGGCCTAATAGTGTCAATCGTAAATCCCAAGATAGTCCATGGTTGTGGACGGTGTCAAATTGGAATTTATCTGGATGTATGACAAAAACCCCAAAGTTTCAAACAAACATTTGGTGGCTGCTACTTCCAAAATGGCTGTCTCCAATGTTTTACCCCTACTATTTAAAATGTCGTCTAAGTACGCCATGACTATATGCTTTTGTTTCTTCAATAATGCCAAGGCAGTTTTTAAGATTTTGTGACCAACCTTGGAGCTGAGGTTAGCCCATTTGGTAAGGCTTTAAATTGCCCTAGCTGTTTCATCCAGATTAACTTTTAGGTATTTACGATGCTCCTTGTGTATGGGTAGTGAGTAAGTAGGCAATCATTTTAAATCAATGCTAGCCAGAAAGTACCTCTGGAAATCAATTGTCTGGCGGTGTTTCAAAAGTTTCCATCTTGAAATGTATATACTTAACAGACTCGTTTTAAAGAAGTTTAGTCTCAATGATGATGCGACATCCACCATCGTTTTTAGTTTTAGTGAAAATATTAGACACAAATTCCAAAGGTTCTTGTTTTGTTTTTCAATGACACCGTTTGCTAGTAGGCCTCATCAGTTCGCAGCTTGACCCTCTTGTTTCTCTTTGACTGAGAAGGGGTGAATCCTATGGGGTATCTGCTGAACTGGCGGCATGTTTGCATGAACAAAGTCAATTTTATAGCATGAATGCTGCTGAGTATAATACTTGTCATTAGTTGGATGGATTACCATGTATCCAAAAAAACAAGTGCAATCTCCCCCTGTTAGTTATAGAAGCCCCTACTGCATCATATGCTGAGAGGAACCAGCACCCACCTACCTCCATGGTTACTGGTGCTTCTTCTGCCTCTTCGCTGGATGATGCGGTCTCTGCTGGGCTGTAGAGGGCTGCGGTTGATGTTGCTGTTGATGTTTGGGGGTGGCTCATTTTCCATGGAGTCCTCTCTGGGCCCTGGCCTAAAAAGGCTTACGGGAATGGTTGCGGACTCCGAGCTTTCACCAGTCCCAAATATGGTGGTCGACGACTGGTGGACGCCGTGGGGTACTGCCGCCTGGGTTTGTTAGGTCTGCTCGGTCCCAAACCTGCCCTCACGAGACCAAAGGTCTTGGTTCTTCCTCCAGGTCTTTGGACCTTTTTGGAAGGTCCTTTCCAAAGAGCAGAATTGGAGGTTCTGAACCCGAGTGTGTTTTGCCAAAGTCCTGCAACTTAGGGTTGAGGCAGGCTTGATGATTTGCCTTCTGTAAATTGTTAATCTCATATTGAGTGGTGCACAGCAGAGCTAATGTGTCTTGCTGATTTGTGGAGATGTTCACACTATCACTGGACCGAGCATATGATGTAATTCCTGTAGTCAGGAGTTTTAGGGTTTTCTGGAGCTTCAACTCCAGGTTCCTGATGTCCTTTCCCAAATGTCCCCAAATTTGGCTGTTTACAGCTGGTACATTCAATGATGTACAATTTTCTGGGGCTGTATATAATTCAAGAGCCTCGTTGACCACCTGTTCTTGTAGGGGTTTTGAGGACAGGTGGTCAATGCTGGCTGCAAAGTTTCAGCTCTAAAGGCCAACCCGCTTGTGGAATGGCCACTTAGCAGTTGACCACACCCCAGCAGCTCTTCCTGATCCTGTACGCCCTGCGTACTCCGGACATCTTCAGCCAGCGACCCCTCTTCTTGACCAACTCAGACCTGGTCGCCAATGCTGCCTTCAAAAGAAGGTGAAGCAATGGTCAGTGCCGTAATGGGCACTGCGGGAGTGCCTGAGCTCCCTTGGCGAATCTGCTGCTGCTCTGTCAGCAGATCACGCTGGAGCAATTGCTCCATAAGCCGTTCCATTCTGCTTAGGCGCCTGCCTTTGCTGCTCTTGAATCGTTGGATACTACAGCCCGGTTCTGGCTGCAGGTACCTCCAGCCCGCTGCTCAGGCTGCACTAGCGGTGCTGGGCTCAGCTCGGTAGTTATTCCTGCCGCCTCTTGCCGCCCCTCCAAAGAACGTTCCCCAACGGGAGACGAACGGGGGCGAGCTACAGATTTCTTTCCTCTGGTTTTGCTCATTCTTCCTGGAACACAAAGCAGACCACAGAGAAAATACACACGGCCACGATAAAACACTTACCTGTCGGCCCGACTTTCAAATTGTAGCGGGAGCGCCTTGAACTCCCGTTCATCGCGGGTGCACTGCATGAACGCTAATGTCGCGTATGCGTGCTGGACGGGGTCTTCACGTAGTCACTCACGTGACTCCTAAATAAAATTGTCAGGCACAGTGTTTTAGCCTGTTGTATTCCTGTGAGACCCACACTGATACAACGTCTATTTACTGTCACGCACACTTTATAGCTGATGATTAGACGTCAAGGTATGCACAGTTGTCGCCCATTGTATTACAGTCAGACACAGACTGTTACAACCGCTAACAGGGGCGCACTCTTACAGCCTGTTAATTTACATTCAGATGCTAAAGGGACTGTCCCACTGTACGAGGTAATTCAAGAGCTCTCCCGAGTTTAAAAAACCCCAAATTCGTGGTAAGTACGTAGAATGTACGTAGCGGATACGTCGGAGCTCGGGACGTCTCTTAGTGGCTCGTAACGCTAACGGCAGGTACTAGGGAAACGCGGTAAGCTCATGAAGACTAGTGAAGATTTTTCAACATGTTGAAAAATGTCCACGAGAGCCCCGAGTACCTACGAGCGGCTATTACCGTAATTCTCCGAGTTCAATTCAGGGGAAACTCGAGAGAACTCTTGAATTAGCTCGTACAGTGGGACTGGCTCTTAACTGTTAAGCCTGATGTTAGTATCTGATGCTCATGTCTGTGTTTGTGTATTTGCAGGATCCACAAGCTTGTAATTGACAATGTTCGGCCGGAGGACGAGGGGGATTACACTTTTGTACCCGATGGCTTTGCCTTTAACCTCTCGGCCAAGCTGAACTTCCTGGGTGAGGCGCTGAGATTGAGGGGGGTGGCGCTGGGAGCTGGCGTGGAGGAGCGGGGCTGTGTAAGGGTCTGCACAGCTGGCTGTGTGACGCAGCAGTGTTGTGGAGTGTGGGGACAGGCTAGGATCACTCTTCCAACAGCACACGTCGTGCGGTCACATAACTTGGACATCTCTAGTTCAGAGATCTGGTCTCGTGCACATCCACTGGAATGTTTTGAGGACATTGTCGTCATTAATATGAGGGAAAACCTGCGGATGAGGTGTAATTGGACCTTCGGGAAGCTTTGGATAAGTCTCACCAAAACCTAATGTACATGTAGTTGGGGGAAGACGCTGATATGGATAGAGGACTGGTCGACTGAGGAAATAAACTGGTCTTATTCCGAATGGCAGTGATGAGCGGTGCACAGCAGGGATCCTCAGCGCGCTGGGAGCCTCAGCTTTTCACGGGATGTATTAATGACATGGATGAGGATATTTATGGTAACATCTCCATGTCTGCAGAGAACACAATGCTAGGTGAGAGGGAGAGACTTGAGGAGGATGGAGAGAAGTCTGCCTTCTATTCACCAGACTTTAGAAGACTGAGATGGGATCTTTTTAAAGCTTGTAACATCTGGTGGAACTGGACTGACTGGTTACAAGATGTTCCTAATGGTGGTGGTGGTGGGACCAGGGTCACAGCCCAAGGATAAGATTGAGGACAGAGATGAGGGGATGTTTCTTCTCCACAGAGAGTAGGGACCTTGTGTGATTCTCTACTGGCGAGGAGTTGAAGCCCAATCATGAAAGATATTTACAAAGGAGTTAGACATTGTTGGGGTTTAAGTGTTGGGGAGAAAGTTGGAACAGAGTTCTGAATGTTTATCCGCGATGGCATCCGTGGGGCAGACTCGAGTGGCCAAGGCCTCCTGCTGGCCATGTTTTGATGTTTCTGCGCTAGTATGAATTGGAGTTAGAGCCTTCTGTTTCAGTTGTGAGTCAGTGGATGTTGGTGGGTTGACAAAAGTGCTGAAGAAACTCAGCGGGTGCAGCAGCATCTATGGAGCGAAAGAAATAGGCTCAAAACCCTTCTTGAGACTGATGTAGGGTGGGGGGGAGGGAGGGGGGGGGGAACAGGGAGAAGAAGAGAAGAGGAGGAGCCCGTGTGCTGAGGGATAGCTGAGAAGAGGAGGAGACAGCAAGGGCTACTGGAAAGTGGTGAATTCAATGTTTATGCCGCTAGGGTGCAGACTGCCCAAGCGGATTATGAGGTGCTGCTCCTCCAATTTCTGGTGGTGCTCACTCTGGCCATGGAGGAAGCCCAGGACAGAGCGGTCGGATTCGGAATGGGAGGGAGATTTGAAGTGCTGAGCCACAGGGAGATCAGGTTGGTTAATGCGGACCGAGCGGAGGTGTTCGGCGAAACGATCGCCAAGCCTACGCTTGGTCTCACCGATGTAGATCAGCTGACATCTAGAGCAGCGGATGCAATAGATGAGGTTGGAGGAGATGCAGGTGAACTTCTGTTGCACCTGGAATGACTGCTTGGGTCCTTGAATGAGGGGGGAGGTAATGTGACAAGTGTAGCACCTCTTGCGGATGCAAGGGAAAGTGCCCGGGGAGGGGGTGGTGCGGGAGGGAAGGGATGAATTGACCAGGGAGTTACGGGGGGAGTGGTCTTTGCAGAAAGCAGACAGGGGGGAAGATGGGAAGATGTGGCGGGTGGTGGGGTCACGTTGGAGGTGGCAAAACTGACGGAGGACTATTTGTTGTATGTGTCAGCTGGTGGGGTGGAAGGTGAGGACTAGGGGGACTTTGCCCTTGTTAGTGGGGGGATGGGGAGAGAGAGCAGTGTTGCGGGGTATGGAAGAGACCCTGGTGAGAGCCTCATCTATAATAGGGGAGGGGAACCCCCGTCCCCTGAAGAATGAGGACATTTCCGATGCCCTGGTGTGGAACACCTCATCCTGGGAGCAGATGCGGAGTAGACGGAGGAATTGGGAGTAGGGGATGGAGTCCTTACAGGAAGCAGGGTGGGAAGAAGAGTAGTCTAGATCGTCTTGGGAGTCAGTAGGTTTATAGTGGATGTCGGACAGAAGTCTATCACCTGCGATGGAGATAGTGAGGTCAAGAAATGGGAGGGAAGTGTCGGAAATGGTCCAAGTGTATTTGAGTGCCAGATGGAAGTTAGTGGTGAAGCGGATGAAGTCAGTGAGTTGTGCGTGGGTGCAGGAGGTGACACCAAAGCAATCGTCGATGTAACGGAGGTAGAGGTCGGGGATGGGGCCCTGGTACGCCGAGAACAAGGATTGTTCGACGTACCCGACAAAGAGGCAAGCGTAGCTGGGGCCCATGCGTGTGCCCATAGCTACGCCTTGTGTTTGGAGGAAATGGGAGGAGTCAAAAGAGAAGTTATTGAGGGTAAGGACCAACTCCGCTAGGCGGAGGAGAGTGTCAGTGGACGGGTATAGGTTGATTCTCCGGTCGAGGAAGAACCGGAGGGTCCTCTTTGAGACCAATGGAGGAGGCCTGGTGGGGGATGGAGGTGTAGAGTGACTGGACATCCATAGTGAAGATGAGGGGAAGGGTGCCTAGAGAATGGAATGCCCGGAGACACAGAAGAGTGTCTGTCTTTAACGTAGGTAGGAAGGGATTTAACCAGGGGGGATAGGATGAGTCAAGGTATGTGGAAATAAGTTTGGTAGGGCACGAACAGGCAGAGACAATAGGTCTACCAGGACAGTCAGGTTTGTGGATTTTGGGGAGAAGGTAAAATCGGGCCGTGCAGGGCTGGGGAACGATGAGGTTGGTGGCTTGGGAGGGGGGGGGGGGGGCAAGGAGCTGGAGTTGATGAAGTCTTGTGATGAAGTTGACGGTGGGTTGTCTTGTGGACTTCAGCTTTAATCTCATGGTGTATTCATTCTCTCTCTCCCTTTCGCTGCCTTCCACAGAAGTGAAAATCGACTACGTCCCCCGACAAGGTACGGTCTTGACATTTCCTACAGCTTTCCCAGTTTTAACCCATTGTGTGGCCGTGCTAGGACCTGCCTGCTTCTCGTGCCGCGCTAATGGAGATGTTCCCGCTCCCTGCAGATCCTCCCAAAATTCACCTGGACTGCCTGGGCAGCATCCCCGATGCCACTATCGTGGTTGTGGCCGGGAACAAACTGCGGTTGGACGTGCCCATCAGCGGCGAGCCGGTGCCCGTGGTGGTTTGGACCAAGGCCGACAAGGTAAGCTGGGATAGAGGGGGAATCATGCTCCCCACCTGTGACCTTGCCCCCTGGGCTGGAGATTACAGGTAGCTCACAGCTCACCTGCAACAGTAATACCAAGGAACTCTAGATACTGGTTTACACCAGAGATAGACTCAGACGCTGAAGTAACTCAGTGGGTCAGGCAGCATATCTGGAGAAAAGGAATAGGTGACTTTTTCAGGTCGAGACCCTTCTTCAGACTAAAATGGATAGATGAGAATTGGTGATCATTACACCAAACACTTGCGCTCGTTCCGCCAAGACCTACACAGTCTCCCGCTTGCGAACACTTGAACTCCCCTTCCCATTCCCATACTGACCGTTCTGCCCTCGGCCTCCTCCATTGCCAGAGAGAGGCCGCGAGCAAAATGAAGGAACAGCACCTCGCGTGGGCAGCTCACAACCCAGCGGTATGATGGTTGATTTCTCCAATTTTGGGTAACTTCTACAATCACCTCCCTTCCTCACCCTTCCTTCCATCCCGCCCCTCCCCACTAAAAGTCCATTAACCAGTTCCACAGTTCACAGTGATGTATCCCCCTTTGGCTCACATCATCTCTAGCCAACAATTGGCCGACCAAGGAACCTCCTTGCTTAAGGTTAGCTGTTGCCAGCCCCTGTTTTTTCCTCGAATTCCAGTTCCCTCCCCACACCCCCACTGCAATCAGTCTGAAGAAGGGTCCCGACCCGAAACGTCACCTATCCATTTTCTCCACAGATGCTGCCTGACCTGCTGAGTTATTGTCTCTCCCTCTGCCTCCCACCCCTTCCCCTCCCCCTCCCTGTCTCATACTGGGTTTTGGTCTGATTGATTAAATGAGCACCTTTATGAAACTGTGCAGTACAGAGACAGGCCTTTCAGCCCATTGAGTCCGTGCCAGCTGTCAAGCGTCAATCCCATTTTATTTGGTTGCTGTTCCAGACCTGGCATGATTCACATACTTTCAGCCATCGCCTCTTCCCCTGACCCTGGAGCCTGGTGGCGGGGTACCCTGGACTCCATCAGAGGCGGGTGGAGGGGTGGCAGCAACTTGGGTGGAGGAGCGGGGGACAGGAGTAGCTCTGACTCTCCTTCTGTGCACAGGTGATCACAGAGATGGTGGGCCGGGTCCATGTGGAGAATCATCCTGATCACTGTGTCTTCATCGTGGAGGGAGCGGAGCACTCGGACCAGGGGGTCTACACCGTGCTGGTTCAGAACCCGGCTGGGGAGGACAGGGCTGACATCACCGTCAAAGTGGTCGGTGAGTACAGGTTCCCGGCCATGGTGTAAAGGAGCTGGTTCCTGCTGGATGGTGAGGGTGGTGTTTCCAGGGGTGCCTCGGCAGTCTCAAACCCAGCTATTTGGCAGCCGGATGGCAGCTGCCACAAACCATCCACTCCCTTCCCACCCCCTCCCCCATCATCTCCCACCCCCCTCCCCACCATCCACCCCCCTCCCCAACATCCACCCCCATCCCCAACATCCACCCCACTCCCTTCCCACCCCCTCCCCCATCATCTCCCACCCCCCTCCCCACCATCCACCCTCACTCCCCACCCACCCCCCTCCCCAACATCCCCCCTCCCCCCTCCCCCCACCATCACCCACCCCTCCCCATCATCCACCCCACCCCACTCCCTCCCCCCTCCCCCACCATCGCCCACCCTCCCACCATCCACCCCCCTCCCCAACATCACGCCACCCCACTCCCTCCCCCCTCCCCCACCATCGCCCAACCCCTCCCCCACCATCCACCCCACCCACTCCCCGCCACCCCCCTCAACCCCTCCTCTCCTCCATCACTCACCCCCTCCTCAACATCCACCCCACGCCATTCCTCACCATCCATCCCCCTTTCCCCAACATCCCTTCAACCCGCCCCCCCTCCCCACCCTCCTTGCCTGCTGGAGGCCAACCCGCTGACCTCTGTTGCCTTTGCCAGATGTCCCCGACCCCCCAGAGGCGCCGCGGATCTTGAGCGTTGGAGAAGACTGCTGTAGCATCGAGTGGGAACCGCCGGCATTCGATGGGGGCCAGCCCGTGCTCGGTAAGAGGATGAACGTGCCAGCGTTTCAGGACAGGGGGGGAAGCATGTCCGATTCACTCCCCCCTTGGTTTTTCCCATTTGTCCCTCCTCTTCACTCCCCTCCACCTTCTCCTCACAACCCTGATCCCCCGGCAATCTGCCCCCCCCACCCACCTCTGCTCCCTCCCCCAACCCCAACTCTCCTGTCCCTTCAACCACTGGCATCTCTCCTGTCCCTACAACCACTGGCCCTATGGGCCCTTCCCCCTCTGCCCAATGCCCTCTCTTCTTCATGTTTCCTCTGCCCATTCCCCTCTCGTGATATTGACGTGATATTGGCGTGATATTTGACTCAGTATTGAAGTTTGACAAACAAGCCAATGCCGTGGTAAAAGCTAGCTTCTTCCAGCTTCGCGCGGTAGCTAAAATAAAACAATTCCTCCAGTTTGATGACCTCGAAAAGATCATCCACACATTTTATCTCCTCCCGCCTCGATTACTGCAACTCCCTTTACACTGGCATCAGCCACTCTTCCCTGACCCTCCTGCAACTGGTCCAACACGCCGCAGCGAGACTCCTGACGGGCACCCGAAAAAGGGACCACATCACCCCGATCCTGGCCTCTCTCCACTGGCTCCCTGTGCAGTTCTGAATACATTTCAAGATCCTTCTTTGTGTCTACACAGCCCTTAACGGGCTTGCCCCCACCTACATCAAAAATCTGCTTACCCACCGCACCACCTCCAGGTCCCTCAGATAAGGCCGACTTGGGGTTACTGAACATCCCGCGGTCTAGGCATAAGCTCAGGGGTCTCACACTCTCTCACTCTCTCACACTCTCTCCCACTCTCTCCCACTCTCAAACTCTCTCTCACACTCTCTCACACTCCCCCTCCCTCTTCCTCTCGTTCTCACACTCTCTCACACTCTCTCTCCGGTAGGCTACGTACTGGAGAGGAAGAAGAAGAAGAGCCATCGCTGGATGCGACTGAACTTTGAGCTCTGGAAGGAGACGAGGTTTGAGGCCAAGCAGATGATTGAAGGCGTCCTCTATGAGATGCGCGTCTACGCTGTCAATGTGATTGGCATGTCTCGTCACAGCCCTGCTTCCCAGCCCTTCGTACCCATTGGTGAGTGCGGCCACTCGGGGGAGAGGCAAGGAGTGTGAAAGGGCCATGTGGTGGGGCTGCCGTCTCCAGACATAAGACGTGACCCTTCAAGGGAAGGAATTGGAGTTGAAGAATGTGATCTGTGTACAGTCTCAGAGTTGCTCAGTGATGAAGCAGGCTGAGCATCAACCACCTATTTTCACATTTTCAAGAAGGGTCTCCACCCGAAACATCTCCCATTCCTTTTCTCCAGTGATGCTGCCTGTCCCATTGAATTTTTGTCTATCTTCAGTTTACACCAACATCTTCAGTTCCTTCCTACCTACCTTCCTAGCTATTTTCACCAATCCTTCACCAATCCCACTTTATTCTCCCCACGCTTGTATCGCCCCACCGTATTCTCCTGTAGAGAGTGCACCTGTACACAGTGCACCTGTACACAGTGCACCTGTACACTTTCCACCTGTACACAGTGCACCTGTACACTGGCTGCATTTTACAGACGCCACTTAACCCTCTAATCCACATATGTTTGTGACTTGGGAGGATATCAGCCTGTGTTACCCCAGGGAGGATATGCAAACTCCACACAGACAGCACCAGAGGTCAGGATTGAACCCCTATCTCTGGGAGGCAAGGCAGTGGTGGAATCAATGTTATTGGTCCCCACCTGCCAGTCTGTGGCATGATGCGTGGTATCTGCCATTCCTGGTGCCCAGGTAGACGGCTTGGGTCCACTGGGTGATGAGCAGGAGATGGGTTCCCTGCCCCAGCCTGGTCTTGATGGCTGTTTTTCACCGCAGCTTTGACCAGTGCACCCACCAACCTGACGGTGGATGATGTGACGGACAGCACCATTGTCCTGAAGTGGAGAATTCCAGAGAAGGTTGGAGCGGCTGGTCTGGACGGGTACCTGGTGGAATACTGCATGGAGGGAGGTGAGTGGCAGCACACACTGCCCACCCACTGTGTGCACACACGCAGTACACACGCAACCGCACACATGCACACACACACCCGCACACACATACATGCACACGAGATCACCATCGAGGCAGTACATACGCAACCGCACACCCACACACGAACACACACCCATCCGCACACACACCGCACACGAGCACACCCCTGTGGCATAACACACACCCGCATGCACACACACACCTGCACACACACTCACTCGCACACACATGCATGCACACATTTGAGCATACCCCCGAAGCAGTAAGCACACACATGACACGTAAATACATGCACTCCTGCACACACTCACCACACGCATGCGTAAATAACATGCACATAGGCATAGCCCTGAGGGCACTACACATACACACGCACACACATGCATACACACACACAAGCACAGTCCGGAGGCATTCTCTGGGCAGGGCTGAGGAGTACAACTACAGCTTGTTGCTGAGCTCCCAGTGCCCACTCTGCTCACCAGTTTACTGGGGTTCATTTTATACTCACCATTAGACTGGCTTTTCAGGAATTTGATTTACATTCTCATGCTGCTCAGTATTATACAGAGTCCAATGTATTAATGTAGATCACATGATGCTCACTGTTATTACAAAGATGTAGATCACATGATGCTCACTGTTATTACATCGTTCATAGTTTGACCAGTTATCAGTTACCCCAAACTTACACTGTTTAGTTTTAGATCAATTACCAGTTGTCAGTCAAAGGTTGTCCACATATTTGTAAATTGTTCACTTTCACACCTGCTCTGAGGTATTGTACAGAGCACGTGTGCATACACACAATCTCATTCTCCCACACTCACACACTGATGCACTCACACACCCTCACAATCACACACTCACACAAAGATCACTATCAGGCCATAAGGAATAGTCAGTGCTTACTCGAGTTTAGTTTAGTTTAGAGATACAGGGCCGAAACAGGCTTTTGGCCTATTGTCCGTGCCGGCCAACGATTCCCGCACACTAACACTATCCGACACACTAGGGACAATTTACAATTTTACCAAAGCCAATTCATCCACAAACCTTTATGTCTTTGGAGTGTGGAA
Organism: Okamejei kenojei; assembly: GCA_035221665.1. Taxonomy (NCBI): domain Eukaryota; kingdom Metazoa; phylum Chordata; class Chondrichthyes; order Rajiformes; family Rajidae; genus Okamejei; species Okamejei kenojei. Next base: position 45,817,189 of record CM069148.1, read on the forward strand.
GAAAACCAGGCTACTCCAGAGAAAACCCAGGGGGTCACAGGGAGAACGTACAAACTCCGTACAGACAGCACCCGTAGTCAGGATCCAACCCGGGTCTCTGGCGCTGTGAGGCAGTAACTCTACCACTGCGCCTCCGTGCCACCCGTAAGTTTCAGAAGAAAGGGTCTTGACCCGAAATGTCACCTATCTACGCTCTCCAGAGGCGCTAAGATATCACAAAGGCTAGTGAAAGGATATATCTGCACATTCGCTAATCCGCTGGGCGGTACTGTACAAGTCTGTGCTCACATTATGAGATAATGAAAGGTTTGGCAGCGCCCGCATGTTGAGGTTTGATGGATTAGCATAATCTAAATCTGTGGACACACAAACTGCCAATAATCATAAAAAGGTTTGTGTACACTAATAGTAAGATTAAACGAGAACTTACCAAGTTCGAAGGTTGATCTTTATTTTATGAGGAGTTGCGGTGAGGAATTTTGTTAAGACCCCGCCAGCACGCATGCGCGACATCCTTCAAAGTAGCAGTGTAGAATCACAGAACGCTCCATGACTGGAGATAGTAAGATTAAGAACGTAGAACTTCCCAGTTGACCTTATGATAGAGGGTGGGAGCGGAGGGCACGAAATCCCTCACCGCGACTCCTCATAAAATCAACCTTCGAACTTGGTAAGTTCTCGTTTAATCTTACTATTTTATTTTGGAGTCACGTGAGTGACTTTGTGAAGATTTCAAAGCTCTGTGATTTCACGCCCTGGACATCGTCCATGCTATCACACTGCAGCAATATTGATGGAGGAAGGTAGTTAATGCATTCCAGACGGAACAGGCTGAAAAATAATGCACAGTTATTAACACAAATAATAACAAAGTAAAAGACCCCTAATTCGGGGACAAATCAGTCACGGAGCGGCTCCCAGCACGGCTTCCACGAACGTTGCGGGGGCGACCAGCGGCTTATTGTAGAACCCCTGGAAGGTTGCTTCACTAGCCCAGCCCGCGGTGGCGAGGATGTGGTCCATGGGCACCTCCATGGCCCTCGCCGCTGATGTGGATGCAGCCCTGGTAGAGTGAGATTTTAAAATGTTAGTATCTATTCCTGCTGCACCCAACACCGCCCTGAGCCACCTGGCGATAGTCTGCACAGTCACCCGGTGATGTGGTTGTTTGTGGCTGATGAGGAGTCCCTGCTCCATCTTCCAGATGGTTCGTGCTGTTCTGATGTTGTGGTGGAGATGGGTGACTATGCAGAGGGTGGCATCAGTGGGGTATGCCCGAAATTCCAACTGCAGCCCAAGAGACCCAGGTCTGTGCTGCTTCAGCAGGTCCTCTACAAAGAAAGTGACCTTAGCAGGGGTGGAGACCATGCTATCCAGCCGCAGCGTCTGTAAGGCCTGGACTCGTTGAGCTGTAGTCAGTGCCATCAGCATCACCACTTTGAGGGTGTGCTTATTGAGTGGTAACTGTCATAGGGGACCAGCTCCTCAGTAGGATCAGTACTATCCCTACGTCCCAGGTGATGTTGTATCTGGGTCGTGGAGGGTTGGTGTTGAACACACCCCTCATGAATTTGGACACCAGGTGGTTTGAGCCTACTCCTATGTCCAGGTATGAGGACAGCGCATTCCTAGCGCTGTTGATGGCACTGTAGCTGAGGCCCTCATCGTAATGAAGGCCCGCTAGGAATTCCAGGACATCAGGGATCGTGGCCGAGCTGTAGGTCATGTTGGTACGGGAGCAGAAGGCCTCCCACTTCCTGACCTGTGTGAGGTACTGCCTCCTGGTTGATGCTCGGCACAACGCTGAGATGAGGTCCATGGCTCTGGGTGATATGCCGGCCTTGATAAGCGGCCTATTTAGAACCTGCAAGCCAACAGGTGTAGGTGACCATGGCACGGGTGACTTTCCCCCGTAATGGGGTTGGTAATCAATTTGGGGTTTTATCAATTTGAACCCACGGACGTTTCAAGATTTGGAGGACCACCGGGTACCATGGCCGTGTAGGCCAGTCGGGTATGATCAAAATGCCTGTAGCAGAATCCAGTTGAATTTTCTGCAATACCCGATGAGGCAGAATGGGTGAAATGCGTAGCAAAACCATTTCACCCCAATGGAGAGAAAAAGCATCCATAACTACTGCCCCAGGGTCTGGTTCCCAAGACACATACATTGGTATCTGATGGTTCAAACTGGATGCAAAAAAGGTCTATATCTGGTGTGCCAAAGTTAGCTATAATTTCAGCAAAAATTTGGGGGTTCAACATGCAATCGATGTTATCATTGAACACTCATGACCTGGTGTCCGCCACTGTGTTGAGCTTCCCTGGTAGATAGGTCGCTGTTATCCAAATATTTCTCGCAATGCACCAGTGCCAGATTGTGTTTGCCAATTCGTCACAAGATAATGACCTGATACCACCCATATGATTTATATATAAGCCACCACCGTGGTGTTATCTTTTGGGAGGCGGACATGTAAATGCTGTAAGTTAGTGCAGTATGCCCGAAGCCCACGGAAAGCCCCAAACATCTCCAGATAGTCTAACCCTTGTGTCTGGAGGATCCCATCTGCCACCACAACTGGACGTGGTGTCAGTTGCACCCCAGCCTTGTCTGTAGCACGACTGATGGGTTGCTAACAATGATGGGTTTGTTTCACTCACTAATATTGTCAATCCACCATTGTAGCTCAGCTTTAGCCTTAATTGGCAGCCGTATCAGTCTGTCAAAGTGCCCAGCATTTGCTTTTAACGCTGAGATCTTTGCTCTTTGTAAGTTTTGGTAATGTAATGGTCCGAATTGCACAGCTGAGAATGTAGCTACCAATTTCCCAATGACCTTGGCCGTGTGTCTGATAGTCGGTACCCTGGCGCAAGCAAGGCTGTTGCACGCTTCTTGAATGTCTGAAGCTTTGTTGATCGGGATGGTGATCAGCATTCGGTTTGTGTCAATGGTGAAGCCCAGGTAGCCCATAACTTGAGACGGGGTAGTTTGGATAGTAGGAACTTCCTGTTAGATTCTATAATGGGGACGGTATAGTATGCATCTGTTAAATCGATGCAAGCCATAAAGTACCCCTGGTAAAGCAGCTGCTTAGCCGTTGCAAAGGTTTCCATTGTGAAATGGGTATATTGTACAAAAGTATTCAACTGGGTTAGGTCTATGATAATCCGACATCCACCATCGTTTTTGGTTTATGTAAAGATGTTGGACACAAACTCAAGGGGTTCGTGTGTCAGTTTACCGATCACCCCTTTTCTGCTAGCCGTAGAATTTCAGCATGTCCCTCCTTTATCTCGCTTTGAGAGAGCGTAAATGTGCGCTGAGGTTCATGCTGTGTAGGGGGAAGTTTCCCATTAATATTGAACAATTTCTTTTCTTCGTTATACATTGAACAATTTCTTTTCTTTTCTTCGGTATTCACCAAGGAGAAGGATATTGAACTCGGTGAGTTAAGGGGAAAAAGTAGAGTAGCTATGGAAACTATGAGATTCAAAGAGGAGGAAGTACTGACACTTTTGAAAAATATAAAAGTGGATAAGTCTCCAGGTCCTGACAGGATATTCCCTAGGACATTGAGGGAAGTTAGTGTAGAAATAGCAGGAGCTATGACAGAAATATTTCAAATGTCATTAGAAAAGGGGAATAGTGCCGGAGGATTGGCGTACTGCGCATGTTGTTCCATTGTTTAAAAAGGGTTCAAAGAATAAACCTAGCAATTATAGACCTATTAGTTTGACGTCAGTGGTGGGGCAAATTAATGGAAAGGATACTTAGAGATAATATATATAAGGCATCTGGATAAAACAGGGTCTGATCAGGAACAGTCACATGGATTTGTGCCTGGAAGGTCATGTTTGACAAACCTTCTTGAATTTTTTGAAGCGGTAACTAGGGAAAATTGATGATGGTAAAGCAGTGGATGTTGTCTATATGGATTTCAGTAAGGCCTTTGACAAGGTTCCCCATGGAGGTTGGTTAAGAAGGTTCAATCTTTGGGTGTTAATGGCTGAGTAGCAAGATGGATTCAACAGTGGCTGAATGGGAGATGGTCAGAGAGTAATGGTGGATGGCTGTTTGTCAGTTGGAAGTGCCACGCGTGCAACCAGTGGGGTGCCTCAGGGATCTGTGTTGGGTCCACTGTTTGTTTGTCATGTACATCAATGATCTTGGATGATGGGGTGGAACAAATTGGATAAGTAAGTATGCAGATGATACTAAGATAGGTGGTGTTGTGGATAATTGAAGTAGATTTTCAAAGTCTACAGAGAGATTTGGGCCATTTGGAAAAGTGGGCTGAAAGATGGCAGATGGAGTTTAATGCTGATAAGTGTGAAGTGCTACATCTTGGCTGGACAAATCAAAATAGGACGTACATGGGTAAATGGTAGGGAATTGAGGAATGCTGTGGAACAGAGGATCTAGGAATAACTGGTGCATAGTTCCCTGAAGGTGGAATCGCATGTAGAGATAGGGTGGTAAAGAAAGCATTTTGGTGTGCTGGCCTTTATAAATCAGAGCATTGAATATAGGAGTAGGGAAGTAATGTTAAAATTGTACAAGGCATTGGTAAGGGACCAATTCTGGAGTATGGTGTACAATTGTGGTCGCCTAGTTATAGGAAGGATGTCAACAAAATAGAGAGAGTACAGAGAGAATTTACTAGAATGTTGCCAGGGTTCCAGCAACTATGTTACAGGAGAAAGGTTGAACAAGTTAGGTTTTTATTCTTTGGAGCGCAGAAGGTTAAGGGGGGACTTGATTGAGGTCTTAAAAATGATGAAAGGGATAGACAGAGTTGACGTGGATACGTTTTTCCCATTGAGGGTAGGGAAGATTCAAACAAGAGGGCATGACATGAGAATTAAGGGACAGAGGTTTGCGGGGTAACGTGAGGGGGAACTTCTTTACTCAGAGGGTGGTGGCTGTGTGGAATCAGCTTCCAGCAGAAGTGGTGGAGGCAGGATCGATTTTAACATTTAAGAGTAAAGTGGATAGGTATATGGACGTGAAGGGAATGGAGGGGTATGGTCTGAGTGCAGGTAGATGGGATTAGGGGAAAACAAATGGTCGGCACGGACTGGAAGGGCCGAGAGGGCCTGTTTCCGTGCTGTAATTGTTATATGGTTATATGGTTATATTAATAAATTCTATGACATAACCGTGAACACTTTGTAGAATAAACGTGTCTGTGATGTTTGCATCCCAAGCACCACGAAATGCCCGCAACCATCCCCCTACTTGTGAGGTTACAATTGCTACTTCCTTAGACGAACCAGACCCCCTTACCTCCATGGTCAATGGCGGGTCTTGGTGTATGGCGTTTTGGGGGGACGTCGTGCTGCTTGTCGTGGCTGTGGCCGCATCTTCCATGCGGGCCTCTGCAGGCCTTGCCCTAAAAAAGGCCGCTGCTGTTGGGGAACTGGAGGTGGATAGGTCCTTGGTGTCCTATCCGGCTGGCGAGGTTTCCAGGTAGGGTACGGTTGCTGTCGTTGGTATGGGTGTACTTTAGCCGGTGGTGGTTTCATAAGGCCAACGGTCTTGGCCTCCTCGTCCATGTCTTTGACTTGTTTTGGCAGATCTTCCCCGAACAGCTGATGAGGTGGTGGAGTGGCGGAGGGACGGCACAACCCTGCAAATTTTGGGTTGAGAGTGGGCGGATGGAGCTCTTACGAAGGCAGTTTATTTCCAACTGCGTATTGCAGAGAAGTGCCAGGGCATCCTGCTGTTCGCTGGTCACGTTATCCCCATCGAGGGTCCTGGCAAATGCCGTGATGCCCGTCGACAGGAGTTTGAGGATGCGCTGGAGGCGTACGTCCAGCATCTTAGTGGTGGTACTCAAACTCCCCCAGATTTGAGCATGCAAGTTGATGCAGTTTTCAGGCGGCTTGAACCTGTCCATGGTTTCATTGACTACCTGACCCAGAAGCTGGTGTGTGGGCAGATAGTCAATGGTTTCCACCAGTTTGGGGTGCAGCGGCTCCCCGGTGTTGGTAGCTGTGGCAAATTTCCCCACTACGTCCGGCAGGTCCGCACCTCGCACTGGATCTACGCCCTCCGGCATCCCTGGTTCGTCATCGAAGTCAGCATCCAGCAACTTCTGGTACGGCTCGCTGGAAAAGACGAGATGCTGGGCGGTCTCCTGGTGTGGCTTGTGGAGGCCCGAGACTCCCGTTCATCCCGGTCCATATCCCGTTGGACTAGTTGCTCCACCAAGAGCCCCAACCTGGCAATGCGACCGTCCCCGCTACTCGCGGCGGACAAGCCGACTTCCCCAGGCTCTGCAATTTCTCCGGGGCTTCCACCAGTGGACCACACCTCCATCAGGTGTAGACTAGGGTCCGGTGGTAGGTCATCGTGGGCAACTGCTCCTGCAGGCCCATACGACTCCCGCACGGACATACGGCTAGTCGGCCTTTGAGTGGACTGTGGTGGTCCCCCTGCCTGGTAGGAAGGGAGTGGAGATGAGTCGGCGCCGGTCCCCGGTACCTGGCTCCCCGAAGTCCGTGCAGGCTTATCACCACTTCTGACCATATATCTCCGTGGAGAATCATGGTCGGCAGCTGCCACAGCTAAGCTGGTCGACCGTGTACTGCTGCCACCGGCGCCCTTGACCACAGCCTGACGCGGCGTTGTGTCGGCAGCACCTGCTCCTGCAGGGCTGCTCGACGCAGCAGTAGCTCCACCAGCCTGCCGTACGACAGATATCCCCGGCAGCCTACGTGCCGCGGCTGCGGGGCTCCCCTTTGGACCCAGAACAACACGGGTTGAGGCCGCCGTCGGTATGCGAGGCACGTTGCCACATACCTGTTTGCTCCCCTGCTTCCTGGGGGATGGGGGACACAAAGTCAGGGTCTGGCATACCCTGCTCCAGTGTGGACATCCTTTCCGGAGATAATGGTTGGTGTCACTGATGCGCCCAACTTCCGCACCTTTTCCCTCGGCCGTCCGGATGCTGCCGGTGTTCTCGCAGCTCCGGAGAAAGTGGCCGCTGGCCTGTTGGTGCCCCGCAGCTCTTGGGAAGCTTCCCCTTCCCTTCACCTTGTCCTTCCATGGCGATCTCCTTGTGTTATATTGGATGGGACTAGGGGAAAACAAATGGTCGGCACGGACTGGAAGGGCCGAGAGGGCCTGTTTGTTATATGGTTATATGTTTATATAATTGTTATATGGTTATATGGTTATATGTTATATGGCGTGTACCTGCAACCAGCTTAAGGTTAGTGTACTTACCTTAACGGTCTTTCTGAAGGAGCTGTGGAGAGAGCGCACTCCCCATCCCAGCCTGTCGACAGCAAATGCTTGCGACGATATGTCGCGCATGCGTGCTGGCGGGTCTTCACGAAGTCACTCACGTGACTCCGAAATAAAATAGCAGTGGGAATGGCACGTTCGCAGTTGATTACTGTCTAATAGTAAGGCATGAAAATATTATGCAGGATGATAATATAGATCACTGTCAGATGAGCTGGTGTCATGCATTGACGTAGTTTAGCCTAAGATGGGTGATGTTGTACACAACAGTCTCTGCACTGGGCATGTTGCACATTAGCAGCTGGGCATCAGTGAGGATTGTCTTACTACCGGTAGCTCAGCAGTGCCTAGTAGAATGGGCAGATAGTACTATACCCAGGATGGTCAAAATACAGCGTTTTCACACACAGATTTGCACAATTAAAAAACGTATTTATGCAGTGCTGCTCTGTAACAATGCACAACATAAGCAGCTTCCAATGTAAGAGTCTGTTACAATTCTCACCAGCAGTTTGTATGTATGTGAGTACATCCAACATGAGGTGTGGGCATGTCCTCATATACCTGCATCTTTTGTGATTACTTCACAAAACATTGGTTAGGCGGCACGGAGTTCTGGTCACCACTCACAAGGAGATCGTGTGATTGTGCCGTCGGGAGGGAGGGCAAAGACTCGCCAGAAGCTTTCCTGCATTGCAGGGAATTAGTTCTGGTATAATTTCTCGAATGGCCCTCTGTGTCTTCCTTCCTCTTGCCTGTCTGCCTGCACTCCTCGCTTTGATCTTGTCTTTCTCTCTCCCACACTTATGTCTCCTTCCCTCTATCACATCCCAGAGGATGAGTGGGTTCCAGCTCAACAAGGGTTAACTGAACGTAACAGCATCATAATCCGCAACCTGCCAACAGGAGAGAAGCTGCATTTCCGGGTGAGAGCGGTAAACCTGGCGGGACCAAGCGAGCCCGCAACTCTGGCCCAGCCCGTTACCATCAGAGAGATTGTCCGTGAGTATCTGTCCTGGCAACGCCCGACACATGGCAATGCCCGACACCTGGCAACGCCCAACACCTGGCAGTGCCCCACACCTGGCAATGCCCCACACCTGGCAATGCCCCACACCTGGCAACACCTCTCATCCGGCAACGCCCCACACCTGGCAACACCTCTCATCCGGCAACCCACCCACCCAGCAAACACCCCCCACCCAGCAACACCCCCTCCACCCAGCAACACCCCCCCTCCAACCAGCAACACCCCCCACCCAGCAACACCCCCCCACCCACCCGGCAACCACCCCCCCCACCCAGCAGCTTTCCCCCCCACCCGGCAACACCCCCCCACCAAGCCAACACCCAGCAACACCCCCCCCACCCAGCAACACCCCCCCACCCCAACAACACCCCCCCACCCAGCAACACCCCCCACCCAGCAACACCCCCCCACCCAGCAACACCCCCCCACCCAGCAACCACCCCCCCACCCAGCAACCCCCCCCCCACCCAGCAACCCCCCCCCACCCGGCAACACCCCCGCACCCAGCAACACCCCCCCACCCAGCAACATCCCCCTACCGGCAACATCCCCTACCCGGCAACATCCCCCCACCTGGCAAACATCCCCCCACCCAGCAACATCCCCCCACCCGGCAACACCCCCCACACAGCAACCCCCCCCCTCCACCCAGCAACACCCAGCAACACCCCCCCCCACCCGGCAACACCCCCCAACCGGCAGCACACAGCAACACCCCCACACCCAGCAAACACCCAGCAACAAACCCCTACCCGGCAACATCCCCCACCCAGCAACACCCCCCAACCCAGCAACACCCCCCCCCACCCTGCAACATCCCCCCACCCCCCAGCAACACCACCCCCACCCGGCAACACACCCCCCACCCAGCAACACCCCCCCCCCACCCAGCAACACCGGCAAACCACCCCCCCACCCAGCACACCCGGCAACACCCCCCCACCCAGCAACACCCGGCAACACCCCCCCACCCAGCAACACCCGGCAACACCCCACACCCGGCAACACCCCACACCCGGCAACTCACTCATTCATCGGAATGGTCAGATCCACTAAATGAGGAAGCTGCAGATGCTGGAAATCAAATACTGGAGTCACTGCAAACAAGCATGTAGGAAGTTTCTGTGGAGGGGGAGAAAGTTAGCAATTCAGGTCAGTGGTTAAAAAACAACTTAAAAAAAAATCCCTCGATTACCGTAGTGACCAAACAGTGAATTGGAACATAATGTTAATGTATTTCCCTCTCTACAGATGTTACTTGACCTGCTGACAGTGTCCAGTGTTACCTGTTTCTTTGCTGCTCCTATGTGATGTGTTGGAGGGTGAAGAGTGTTTAATTCTCATATGTATTACAACTGAACAGTGAGATTCATGTCTGCTGCAGCCTTTAAAGGCACATTAATGGAACAAATAAGTATGCAATAACACAATAAATATCAGCAATATTCAGTAACCAGAGCATTATAGTGCAAGCCAAAGTATAGTGTGCAATCCATAAACAAAGTCCATAGTACTTTAGTGCTGAGGTAAAGGTAGGGTTGTGGCTAGGCTTGCTCAGTAAGGTTCAAGAACCTAATGGTTAATGGGAAGAAGCTGGCCTGGCTCCTGCATTTTCTCCAGTGTTGGCAGCAAGATGAGAACGTAGTCTGGGTAGTGTGGATCTTCGATGATATTAGCCGCTTGCTGAGGCAGTGCTTCCTGTGATGGTGGGAAAGTCGGTACTCATAATGAACCGAACACTGTTCACTACTTTCTGCAGCCTCCTTTGTTCTTGGGTGTTTGAATCAAAGATCCTACAGCGAGCAAGATAGATCACTCGACGAAAAAGATGCAGTATGGCCATGGATAATTTTCGGCCCCATTTCCGTAACCGGCTTCCGTCTCCGCACCAAAGATTCCATAGGATACTAGTGCGGAGACTGAAGCCGGTTACGGAAACATCCTTGTAAAAATAAAAGTTATTTGGGAAAAATCTTCTAATTTCCAGAATTATAATGACTGATCAAACTGTTCCCCCGCAACGTTGATTACACTGCGAGTTGGGTTCGGTTACTGAAATGGTTGAAAAAAAGCCCCACGTTCTGCTCCGTTGCGCACTACACGTCAGCCCATTGCATTTGGCAGGAGTGGCCTATCTTGCTCCGCTATAGGATCTTTGGTTAGAATTACCGCTCCACAGTCAGTGTGCTCTTCACCGCACACCTATAGAAGAGCGATAGAGTATTTGGCAATTTCCCAAATGTCCTCAAAACATCTGAGGATGTAGAGGGGGCACAGGCTGTCATCTGACTTAAGGGCCTGATCCACTTTCCCGAGTTCTTCGCAAATTCTCCTGAGTTATTGACGAATTCTTCCGAGTTTTCAAACTCGCAAAATGTTCGTAACGAGTCTGTAGGAGGCCGTAGGAGTCCGTGGATATTTCGTACAGGCTTGAAATGCCAGCCGTAGGTACTCGGAGCATCAGGTAAGCCGGGACGTTTTTTCAGCATGATGAAAAATGTCCATGAGTAAAAAAATAGCCCCGACTACCTACGACCTCTCTGCATCTCTCCTGAATTCTACTTAAAAAGGTCTAGAGGCACCAAAGATTTTGACTGTGGTTCAAGCAACAGTATCAGCAGGATCTTTCCCGTAACCCACCATCTCCCAGCAACAGCTGATGACACTGGAGAGCTGCTGTTGAGCTTCTCGCAGCTGCTAGCACTCGGCTGCAGCCTCACCCGCCAGTCCTTAAAGGGACATGCACGATGCTGTCAGCATTCTCCCAGCTACTGGAGACTGATGGTCCTTTCAGCGGCGAATTCAAGGGCAGGGAGCTCGACCCCACAGTCACTGACAGAGGCGGTGGCAGTGAACTAAACTAATGGCATGTTGGCCTTCATTACAAGAGAAGTTGAGTATAGGAGCAAAGAGGTCCTTTTGCAGTTGTTTAGGGCCCTAGTAAGACCACACCTGGAGTATTGTGTGCAGTTTGGGTCTCCAAATTTGGAGAAGGACATTCTTGCTTTCGAGGGAGTGCAGCGTAGGTTCACGAGCTTAATTACCAGGATGACGGGACTGTCATATGTTGCAAGAATGGAGCGACTGGGCTTGTATACACTGGAATTTAGAAGGATGTGAGGGGATCTTATTGAAACATATTAGATTATTAAGGGATTGGACACGCTAGAGTCAGGGAACATGTTCCCGATGTTGGGGGAGTCCAGAACTAGGAGCCACAGTTTAAGAATGAGGGGTAGGCGATTTGGAACGGAGATGAGGAAAAACGTTTTCACCCAGACAGTTGCGAATCTGTGGAATTCTCTGCCTCAGGAGGCAGTAGAGGCCAATTCTCTGAATGCTTTCAAAAGCGAGTTAGATAGAGCTCTTAAAGATAGCGGAGTCAGGGGATATGCGGAGAAGGCAGAAACGGGGTACTGAATGTGGATGATTAGCCATGATCACAGTGAATGGTGCTGCTGGCTCGAAGGGCCGAATGGCCTACTCCTGCACCTATTGTCCATTGTCTATTGCCAGGAGCGGTTGTGGATAGCTGGAGAGACACCCTGCGCCCAGGATCAGGCCACAGAGACAAGGGTCACGGTCAATGCCCTTCAGTCCACCTCCAGGGCAGCTTAGTTTTGTTTATTTTAGAGATGCAGCGTGGAAACAGGCCCTTTGGCCCACCAACTCTGCACCAACCAGCGATCCCCGCACAGTAACACTATCCTACACACACTAGGTACAATTTTACATTCATACCAAGTCAATTAACCTACAGACCTGTACGTCCTTGGAGTGTGGGAGGAAACCGAAGATCGTGGATAAAACCCTTGCAGGTCACGGGGAGAACGTACAAACTCCGTACTGACAAGCACCCGTAGCCAGGATTGGACCCGGGTATCTGGCGGTGTAAGGCAGTAGCTCCACTGCATCACCGAGCCGCCTGTAGCTGTTGAGAAATTAACTAATAGTACTAAAGGGCTTTCGACAAGACTGTTTCTTCCTGCCTCTCATGAGGGGGCAGCGAAGGGTGAGCTTAAGAGTGAGATCAGTGCTGTCATGTTTTACAATTCATGGTGAGGTTTCCTTGGGAATGTTTTCTGGGCAAGGGGACACCGGCCGCCATTGCCCGTCCCCACCCTCTCCCCGCACTCATTGCTCCAATTCACCAGCGGCACGAGCACTGGATCCTTCACCCCAGGTATAAGGCACACCTGAGCCTGGCCTGAGGGTTTCTAGATCTGAATAGAGACCTTAATCCTCACCATTTACAATAGGCAGCGCTGGAGACAGTTGGCAGGTTAGGCAATGTCTGGAAAAACAAGCAGTGTGTTTCAAGGGGAATAACCTTCATCAGAATGATAGGTAGATCTGGAACGATGATTACTTCTCACTCCACAGGTGCTGCCTGAATCTGCAAATGTTTCCAGTGTTCTCTGTTTTTATAGGCACAAATAGCTGACTCAGCGAGTCAGACAGCATCTTTGAAGTGAAGGAATAGGTGACGTTTCGGATCGAGACCCATCTTCAGACTGACAGTCAGTCCCCTTTCCCCTGACTCTCAGTCTGAACAAGTGTCTCGACCCAAAACGTCACCTATTCCTTCTCTGGAGATGCTGTCTGACCCCCTGAGTTACTCCAGCTTTTTGTGTCTACCTTTGATTTAAACCGGCATCTGCAGTTCCTTCCGGCACTCTCTGTCTTTATGTCGGGTTTCCAGTGGCTGCAGTGTTCCTCCTGGGCAAGTTTTAACCCGTCTCTTCCTTCCAGAGCGGCCCAAGATCTGTCTCCCCCGAGCTCTGCGACAGAAGCTGGTGAAGGTGGTGGGAGAGACCATAAACCTCATGATCCCCTTTCAGGTAAGTGTGGGAGCGGAGAGGAGGAGGGTGGATGGAGGGGGGGGAGGGGGGGGGGGGGTGGAAGGAGTGGGTAATCTTGTTGCATGGAGTGGGAGAGGGTTAGAGTGGGCAGGAGCAGCATGGGGAAGAGTGGGCAAGTTAGTGATGTGCGGACATTGGCCCTGGAAACCTGCCCCACACTGCATCCCATCTGCAGCCCAGGGATTTCCGTGAGACACAGTCCGTGTTTACTGCCCAGTAGGGCCAGCACCAGGTTTACGCCTGCAAGCCTCCACTGATCTACACTGAGCGACAGAGGTAGCTGCCTTAAATCCCTGTTCCACTGTATGAGTTCATTCAAGAGTTCTTCCGAGTTTGCCCTGATTCTAACTCGGAGATTTACGGTAATGGCTGCTCGTAGGCACTCGGGGCTCTCGTGGACATTTTCCAACATGTTGAGAAATCTTCACAAGTCTTCCGTGTTTCCCGAGTACTTGCCGTTAGCGTTGCGAGCCTCTAAGAGACGTCCCCGAGCTCGGACGTACCCACTACGTACATTCTACCTGCTTCCACGAATCTGATTTTTTTTAAACTCGGGAGAGCTCTTGAATGAACTCGTACAGTGGGACAGGGCTATTACCCTCGGGACTGCCTGCTTCCCCAGCACCTGGAGCATGGCAGAGTCTTGTGGGAACTGGCTGTGAACGAGAGGTGACCAGGGCCAGGGAACACCCACTGCTGAGTGAAAGTAGGCAGACGTGTACTTACAGTGCACTTAGAGAAGAGTGCGCAAGGAGTGCCGTACTGATTTTTTATTTAAATTTAAAAAAAAAATTATACAAATACTTTTATTCAAAAAATAAAAATAAACATCCAGAGTATTAACACAATCAAAGACTGCCTATGTTGACAGTTTACAAACAAACGATCATCAAATTAATATAACGCCAACTTTATCAACAAAACACTCGACCTCCCGCGGCGACCAGCGTTCACGGAAGGCCTCAAGTCCCCGTGGACACCGGGTGTTCCCTCTCCAGGGATACGCGGGCACGGACGTAGGCCCGGAAAAGGAGTAGGCAGGCGACCCTGGTGCGGCTGTGGACTACCCGCTGCCTGGTCCCGCGAATGGCCATCTTGGCCAGGCCCAGGAGCAAACTGAAAGGGAGACCCCCTCCTCCCTCCTGAACATCCCCCCTCGGTACCGGGTGCCCAAACATCAGGAGTGTGGGGCTAAAATGTAGCCAAAACCTGAGGAACAGCCCCTTCAGATACTCGATCAGAGGCTGCAACCTCTCACACTGCATGTACAAATGGAACACGGTCTCTTCCTCGCCGCAGAAGTGACGGGCGGCTGGCGAGTCCGTGAACCGGCTCAAGTATCTGTTACAGGCCACAGCCATGTGCAACACTCTCCACCCCATGTAAAGGGGGAGGACTCCCTGATAGAGAGACCTCCACTGAGGACCACTCCCCCATCAGGTGGTAACGCGGAGGGCCACACTGTGGCAAAATGGGAGAAGGTGCAGTCTTGCTGGACGTTGAGGGAATGGAAGGGAGCAGAATGTGTGAAATTGTGAGCATATCCACTCTGATGAACACGACCGACAAGCAGAGTATTTGTGAAATGAGTAATTTGGAAGCGTTGATGCTGGGAATGTGGACGTGGACACATTGTGACAGACTAGACAGACTGGACAGACTGGACAGACTGGACAGACTGGACAGACTGGACAGACTGGACAGACTGGACAGACTGGACAGACTAGACAGACTGGACAGACTGGACAGACTGGATAGACTGGACAGACTGGACAGACTGGATAGACTGGAGATACTGAATAGACTGGACAGACTGGACAGACTGGAGAGACTGGACAGACTGGACAGACTGGACAGACTGGACAGACTGGACAGACTGGACAGACTGGACAGACTGGATAGACTGGACAGACTGGACAGACTGGATAGACTCGGCTTGTACTCGCTGGAATTTAGAAGATTGAGGGGGGATCTCATAGAGACATACAAAATTCTTAAGGGGTTGGACAGGCTAGATGCAGGAAGATTGTTCCCGATGTTGGGGAAGTCCAGGACAAGGGATCACAGTTTAAGGATAAGGGGGAAGTCTTCTAGGACCGAGATGAGAAAATCATTTTTCACACAGAGAGTGGTGAATCTGCGGAATTCTCTGCCACAGAGGGTAGTTGAGGCCAGTTCGTTGGCTATATTTAAGAGGGAGTTAGATGTGGCCCTTGTGGCTAAAGGGATCAGGGGGTATGGAGAGAAGGCAGGTACAGGATACTGAGTTGGATGATCAGCCATGATCATATTGAATGGCGGTGCAGGCTCGAAGGGCCGAATGGCCTGCTCCTGCACCTAATTTCTATGTTTCTATGATACATTGTGATTAGGGGGACAAATTATATGTGATTCTTTATCGCGGGAGAGTTTGGCAGTGAAACCAGAATGTAGTATTGGGTCTTTCTGAGGCCGCAGTTGAGTATTATACACGGCTGTTATTTCCGCAATGAAGAAACAACTCGCATCCATTCCCCTCATCCCCTTCCACCTATATTCCCTCCTTTGGTTTCACAACATGCACCTTTTCCATCTTTATTTCACACCTTCTGCCTTTTCATCTCTAGCCTTTGTCCAACCAGCTGCCAAACCAACCCCCCCCCCCCCCCACCTGTATCCACCTATCACTTGCCAGGCTTCTTCTTGCCCGAGCTTTCTCACCCCCATTCCAGTCAGTCTACAGAAGGGTCCGGCCAAAACGTCACCTCTCCAGAGATGCTGCCTGACCTGCTGAGTTACTTCAGTACTTTGTCTTTTTTTTTGTAAACCAGCATCTGCAGTTCCTTGTGCCTACAGTGAGAGTTCACGAAATTGGTTCCTGTGATGGCAAATTTGCAGTGTGAGAAACTGAATACTCTGGAACTGTATTCATGAGATTTTAGATGCTGGAGAGAAGATCTCTTTAAAATGTATAAGATTGTTAAAAGGCTAAACTGGGTAAATGCAAAGAGGATGTTTCCACTGACTGAGGAACACAGAAGCAAGAGGCGGCGTTTGAGAGAAAGCGGCAGGTGTTGGGGAATTTCTCCACTGGGAGTGATGAAGGATTGGAATTCTCAGCCCAGAGGAGTGCAAAGGCTCAGTCACCCAGTATAAAACAGATTGATGGATTTCTAAATATTGAAGGAATCTAGGAATGTATGGTGATAGCGCTAGAAATTGGTGTTGAGGTAGGAGATCAACTGTAATCCTGATGAGTGATGGTGCAGGTTCAGATTGAGTGGCTCTCCCCTAAAGCCAGAGGATGTGGGAAGTATTTCTCCAGTGGTATTGGATCCTGTTGGTATGCAGACTGGTTGCTATGTTTCTATACTGCTCCTCCGCCTCTGCCTCTCTCTCCGCAGACTCAGTGAGTATCCACGGCTGAAGATAGACGCAAAAAGCTAGAGTAACTCAGCGGGACAGGCAGCGTTTCTGGAGAGAAGGAATGGGTGGTGTTTTCGGGTCGGGACCCTTCTTAAGGAAGGGACATGACCCAAAATGTCACCCATTCCTTCTTGAAGAAGGGTCTCGACCGGAAACATTACCCACTCCCTCTCTGCAGAGATGCTGCCCGTCCTGCAGAGTTACTACAGCATTTTGTGTCTATCTTTAGTGTAAACCCGCATCTGCAGCTCCATCCTATGGCGTTTCCTTGGCCCCCTGGTTTCCAGACTGGAATTTGAAGCTCTAACAATGACTTGTCCACTTGCAGGGCAAGCCCAGGCCAAAGGTCACGTGGCTGAAGGATGACCAGCCTCTGGACTCCCAGACCATCAGCCTCCGCAACAGTGACAGCGACACCGTTCTGTTTGTCCGCATGGCTAAGCGCCAACACTCGGGCACCTACCAGCTGGAGGTGCAGATCGAAAACACCCAGGACAGAGCCAGCATCCAGATCCAGGTTATAGGTACGTGAGTACTGATGCTCCTTCTACTGATCGCGTCCCGTCAAACACCAGGACCAGTAGCCAGCCCGTGACTGTCTGACCCCTCTAACGTATTCCAGTGCACCAGCCTTCCACTACCCCTTAAAAATGGACCAAATGGTCTCCTTTTCTGCGCCATACAACTCTACTTGTTTCTCTGACCTCTCCACGACCCATGTACATGGAACCCATATTCAACAGCAATTTGGGACAGAGATCAAACGTGGACATCTGGCCCAGCACACGCTGCAGCCAGGCTTCACCTTACTATGCGATATCTGACAGTAATCATTTCCAGTCAATCCCCTCCGTGTCCTGGACTCTCTGACTTCTTCTTCTGTCGTGTGTCTTTTAGACCTGCAGCTCCGTTGAGGCGAGCCAGGCCAACGTGTCATTCGGACCTCGTTCACCATTCGGTGGCCGGCGTTTGGGGCAACTGGTGACGATGTGCTCCACTGTCTGTGTCGGGTCCCCACACTTGCAGGAGGCACTGTCCACGAGGCCCCACCTCTTCATCGCTACTCCACATCGTCCGACGCCTGTCCTCAAGCGGTTGGGGGTTGTCCACTGCTTTCAGGGGCAGGTCCCGGCCAGGGACGTCCATGGGATCATTGATGTAATGGTGTAGCCTAGATGGTTCCGCTGACTTCCACTGGTCTCTCCGACCATGGCTCTCTATCTTTCCATTGACCTACACCCCATGGAATGCCATCCCTGCTCTGCATAACCTCGTCTTGTTATTCTACCCCTGGGGCCCAGCGTTAATTCAGAAATCCACACCAGGTTTTGTCAAGATCCATCTGTCCACCCTGAGGGACGTAGACGCTCTAGGAGTGTCCTCACCAGGGCAGTGCAGAGCCCAGTACACTTCAGTCTGGATAGAAAGGGCAAACTTCCATCGGCTGTGTTCAGTGGGCTGGCATAAACACAATGGGCCAAATGGCCTCCTTTCTGTGCCATACATTTCTAATTTTTTTCTTTGACTCTCCGTAATCCACGCATATGGACCTCTTGTCCCTTAACTTTCCCAGTTTCCCAGTGTCTATATCCTGCAGAAGGATCTCTGTTGTAAATCACAACCGGATGTTCCTCGGCACTTCCTGGGATTTTCTGGGGACAAGGAAGCCTGGGTCTAGGTGGGGATCCCGGTGACCCGGGAGATGTCCCTCTCATGGGGAGGGCGGTTTTCATCCTGCTGTGTAAGAGGGGCGATCTCTACCTATCGAGCTTCCTCAGCCTTGACTACAAGATCTTTGTCCAGCCCTGTTCACCTGCCTGAGCTCTTTTCTGGCTCTATTAATGCACCCTGACCAACCCTTATAGCCCAAGCCAGTCTATTCACAACACCATCCAGCTGATCCTGGGCCTAATCCAACGTTCTCAAAGGGCTGTGTAGTAAGGAACTGCAGATGCTGGTTAACACTGAAGATAGACAAAATGTTAAAGTAACTCAACGGGACCGGCAGCATCATTGGAGAGAAGGAATGGGTGACATTTTGGGTTGAGACCCTTTTTCAGACTGAGAGTCAGGGGAGAGGGAAACGGATGGGTACAAAGAAAATGTAAGGTGTGAAAATGCCAGATCTAAGCAGACGATGGTCAAGGAAATGTAGAATGGTTCACCGTTGGTTGAGGGGAAAGTGACAATGAGGCATACAATTAGTAAGACTAATCAGGATGATAATGAAACTAGGGTGTGGAGGGATGGCAAGGGTTACTTGTAGTTAGAGGAATCAAAACTCATACCGCTGGGTTGTAAGCTGGCTGGTCTGTTGCTTGCCCTCCCTCTCTTGAGCATGACAAGGTGCCCGTCCGGATGGATCACACATGTCTTTATGGGATTTTGTGCACATTAAGACTCTGGCTGCATTTCCTGGCTTGGATCCAGCTTTTGTACACTGCTCCAGGGAGCATGGTGAAAATGGATAGGCACTTGATGTCATCCCTTGGCTTTGGGATAGGAGAGCATCAGAAGTCCATCTGCATGGGGCCGTTCCTGTGGCTTTGGAAGGAGGAGGATAATGGGTCAGGCTCTTCAAGATACAAGATACAAGATACAAGATACAAGATACAAAATATATTTATTTGTCATGTGCCAAATTGGCTCTGTGTGGATCAAGCATGGAAGTCAGCCTCTCAGCTTGACAACATGCTCATAGATCCCATTAATCCACGGAAGATGTCCCTTTGGGTCTTTTTGGCCACATGGGAGAATTCTCCCCAAGTGGGAGAATTGCTCTGGACTCCTGCTAGGGCTGCAGTCCTTGCCAGGGGCGGGTTTCTTTCCAGGGGTGATGAGCCTGTTCAAATGGAGCACCCTGCATCTCCTCTATCTGGGAATCTACCCCTGCTTTTGCTGCAAACATCCAGAAAAAGCTGGTGGATTTCATCCGGGTCAAGAGGAAACACTCGGTCTTTGCTGTGCTTACGTGTCTCAGCAGCCCGTTGCATTGCAACCTCCCCTCTCTGCTGTTCTCTCCCCAGATAAGCCAGGACCCCCTGTGAACGTCAAGGTGGTTGAGGTGTGGGGGTTGAATGTGGCACTAGTCTGGCAACCTCCCAGTGACAGTGGCAACAGTGAAATCACTGGCTACACCATTCAGAAGGCGGACAAGAAGACAATGGTACGTATGTAAGCGGGCACGTACGTGTAGGGGCTCTCAAGTAGCAGAGTCCGCCCCTTGCTCTGGGACTCCTCCCCTCAGGCTCGGCTTGATCTGGGTTAAAGGCACACCGATTAAAGGCAGATTGTCCTTACTCTGGGGCTCCCATCAAGGAATAGATAGAATGACCAGAAGAGCGAGAATAAAGGACAGAAGAATGAGCAGAAAGGAAGGAGGGACAAAGAGGTGGACAGAGAGAAGGGCAGGAAAGGGGTGAGAGGAGGAGAGAGTGTGGATAAAGAGATAAAGGTAAAGAGAGGGAGTGAGAGAGAAAGGGGAAAGGAGACTTTGAAAAGAGTGAGCAGAGAAGAAAGGAGGATAAGAAAGAGGGGCAGGAAAGGATGAAGTGTGAGAGAGAGAAAGATTATTGAGCACACTAGCATTTGTGTGCGTGAGTCACTGTTCTTGATGGAGCTCAGCAGATCAGGCCGCAACTGTGGAGGGATATGAGTCTTGATACAAAACATTGTCTGTCCACTAAGCCCCCACAGATGCTGCCTGACCTGCAGAGTTCTGACTAGCAAAGTGACAGGACTTTATTTTGTGCTCAAGATTCCAGCATCTGCTGTCTCCTGTGTCTCAATCTCAACGTTGTTGATAGATTCATGAGAGGAATAGATTGGGAAGATGCACAGAGTCTCTTGCCCAGAGTAGGTGAATCGAAGACCAGAGGACATCGGTTTAAGGTGAAGGAGAAAAGATTTAATAGGAATCTGAGGGGTAACTTTTTCACACAAATGGTGGTAGTTGTATGGAACAAGCTGGCAGAGAAGATAGTTGAGGCTGGGACTAATCCAACGTTTAAGAAACAGTTAGGTAGACAAAAATGCTGGAGAAACTCAGCGGGTGCGGCAGCATCTATGGAGCGAAGGAAATAGGCAACGTTTTGGGCCAAAACCCTTCCACAGTTAGATAGGTACATGGACAGGACAGGTTTGGAGGGATACAGGCCAAACGCGGGCAGGTGGGTCTAGTGTAGTTGGGACATGTTGGCCAGTGTGGGCAAGTTGGGCTGAAGGGCCTGTTTCCACGCTGTATCACTATGACTCTATGACTGATAGCTTGAGGCAGCCTTGCAGGGCACGGCTCAGGGGGAAGGAGGGGACCCAGGTACAGTAGAGCGGTGTACCATAGTCCAATATGACTACGACAGTCCAATATGATCTCTGCTGTAAAAACTGCAGAAAGCCCATTGTGATTAAATAAGATGTGTTATCAGTATTGTGCAGAGCTGGTGCAGGGGGACACTGAGTGGAAGAAATGGCTTTAATCTTTACCCTGCACGGAAACTTCTCTGTTGCTGGTTTTGCAAACAGTCAAAAATGGAACTCTCCTTTATAAGTTTCTCTTTCTCTGCCTTTCTCACTTCCCTCTCCCTGTCTGTTTCTCTGTTGCCCTCTGTCTCTTGCCCTATGCCCGTCCCTTGAACTCCTTCCCATCCTTCTTCCTTCTCCCTCGACCTCACTCCTGCATCGATGTCCGTAACACTCCAGGAATGGTTCACAGTCCATGAGCACTATCGCCGATTGCAGTGCTCGGTGTCAGAGCTGGTCGTGGGCAACGAGTACTTCTTCCGGGTTTTCACTGAGAATCTGTGCGGCCTGAGTGAGGATGCCGGCATGTGCCCAAAGAGCGTGTACATCCAGAAGCCAGGTAACCCACTGAGGCTCAACAAATGCATCCCTCCACCAACAACAGTTCCACTCAGTCATGGGCTCCATCACCTGGAGAACTCAGCACGGCTTGTAGTCATAGAAACGGGCCTTATACTTTCCAAATGCCATGCTCCTTTATCCCCATCCCACTTAACTGCATTAATTTGGTTTAGTTTAGAGATACAGCGAGGAAACAGGGTCTTCGGCCTACACAAAAATGCTGGAGAAGCTCAGCGGGTGCAGCAGCATCTATGGAGCGAAGGAAATAGGCAACGTTTCGGGCCGAAACCCTTCTTCAGACCATTGAAGACCAGGGTCTTCGGCCGACCGAGTCTGTGCCCACCAGCGATCACCCCGTACACTAGCACTATCCTACACACACTAGGGACAATTTACAATTTTACCAAGCAAATTTGGATCGTGGGGGGTGGGGGGGGAGGGGGGGGGGAACTGGAGATCCCGCAGACACCCAATCAGGTCACAGTGAGAAGGTACAAACTCTGTACTGACAGCACTCGTAGTCAGGATCGAATCCGGGTCTCTGGAGCTGTAGCTCTACCACTGCGCCACCGAACCACTCCATTTAGTTCATAGTCTTCTCTGCCTTAGCGATTTGTGCTTGCCCAGCTGATTCTTGGATGTTCCGAGTGTCCCTCCTTCCACTATCACCTCAGGCAGTGTGTTCCAGATTCCAACCACTGGGTAAGAATTCCCCTTTGGATCCCTCCAAACCTTGCAAAGAGTAGGAGTAAACGGGTCCTTTTCACAATGGCAGGCAGTGACTAGTGGGGTACCGCAGGGCTCAGTGCTGGGACCCCAGCTATTTAACAATATATATTAATGATCTGGATGAGGGAATTGAAGGCAATATCTCCAAGTTTGCGGATGACACTAAGCTGGGGGGGCAGTGTTAGCTTGAGGGGATGCTAGGAGACTGGCAAGGTGATTGGATAGGCTGGGTGAGTGGGCAAATGTTTGGCAGATGCAGTATAATGTGGATAAATGTGAGGTTATCCACTTTGGTGGCAAAAAAAAACAGGAAGCAGACTATTATTTAAATGGTGGCGATTAGGAAAAGGGGAGATGCAGCGAGACCTGGGTGTCATGGTACACAGTCATTGAAAGTAGGCATGCAGGTGCAGCAGGCAGTGAAAAAGCGAAAGGTATGTTAGCTTTCATAGCAAAGGATTTGAGTATAGGAGCAGGGAGGTTCTACTTCAGTTGTACAGGTCTTGGTGAGACCACACCTGGAGTATTGCGTACAGTTTTGGTCTCCAAATCTGAGGAAGGACATTATTGCCATAGAGGGAGTGCAGAGAAGGTTCACCAGACTGATTCCTGGGATGTCAGGACTGTCTTATGAAGAAAGACTGGATAGACTCGGTTTATACTCTCTGGAATTTAGGAGATTGAGAGGGGATCTTATAGAAACTTACAAAATTCTTAAGGGGTTTGGACAGGCTAGATGCAGGAAGATTGTTCCCGATGTTGGGGAAGTCCAGGACAAGGGGTCACAGCTTAAGGATAAAGGGGGAAATCCTTTAAGACGAGATGAGAAAGACTTTTTTCACACAGAGAGTGGTGAGTCTCTGGAACTCTCTGCCACAGAGGGTAGTTGAGGCCAGTTCATTGGCTATATTTAAGAGTGAGTTGGATGTGGCCCTTGTGGCTTAAGGGGATCAGAGGGTATGGAGAGATAGGCAGGTACAGGATACTGAGTTGGATGATCAGCCATGATCATATTGAATGGCGGTGCAGGCTCGAAGGGCTGAATGGCCTACTCCTGCACCTAATTTCTATGTTTCTATGTTTCTAAACCTCTTGTCTCTTGGCTTAAACTTATGCTTTCTTATCTTAAACACCTCCATATGGGAAAAAAAATGTTCTTAATATCGACCTGACTGATCCTCTTCCAAATGTTATCGACATCTATCAGGTCATGCCTCAGTCTCCTCCACTCCAGGGAAACTAAACCCAGCCTGTCTGATCTCCTTTGCATTCACATTCTTCCTATAGTGTGATGAACGGACGACACATAACTCCAGCTGTGGCCCAACCAGTGTTTTCTAAAGGTGTACCAAAGCTCCCTACTCACAAATTCTGTGAGCCATAGTTAATGAAGTCCAGCATGCCATAAGCCTTCTTTATTACTGGATCCATCTGCGCAAACAATTCTAGTGATATATGAGTACTCCAAGGCCCTAGCGTTTATATTGTATATTGCCTTCATCATTATTTTACCTTCCAAAATGCATCACATTGGACCTGTAGGATTAAATTCCTGTCAATGCTCTGCCCAAATTTTCATGCGATCTATATCCTGCTCTTGCCTTAGACAATCTTCCTCAATACGTACAAATTCACCAATGTCCATGTCACCTACAAATTGTACTAATCTACTCCTAGATTCACATCACAAGTTGCTAATATACACCACAAACAACAGGAATCCCAGTATCAATCTTTGTCGTGCAGCACTGGCCATAGGATAGGCATCAGCTCATTGCACCACCCTCTGTGATGCTATTTACCAGGTTCCAGGGGCTCTGACCTTTTATACCAGCCTACCAGGTGGGACCTTGTCAAAGGCCTTAACTGAAGACCATGCAGAGAACATTTCCCACCCTGCTTCAACGAATGTTCCTCTTCAAAGAGGTACCTTGAAGTTACCTCTTCAAAAATGTCAGTCAAATTACTGAGACAGGAGTTTCCACAAAAAAAAACATGCTAACTATTCCTAATCAATCCCTAACTTTCCTGTATCTTAGATTTATTTTCTCAATAATTTAATACCACTGATGTGAGACTCACTGACCTGTCGCTGCCTGGGTTATCACAAATCTCCATCGGTGATCCAGCAATCTCCTTCCTTGCCTCCCACAGCAGCCTTGGGTAGATGTCATTGAGTCTTGGGAATTTATCCATCTTCATGTACTCCGACATTCAACACTTCATTCTTAATGCTCTAGAAAATGATCAACTCTCTCCTTGAGCTCTCTGTCAACCATGACTCTTCTTGGTGAACTGTGATGAGACACATTCCTTTAAGATCTCACTCGCGTTGCTTGGTTCCACATGGAACTTGCCACATCGCTCCCTGAGGGCATCTACTCTTTCCCTGGTTACCCTTTCGCTCCTAATATACTTTGACTTTCCTTAATTTTATTTACCAACAATATTTCATGACCCTTTGCCCTCCTAATATTCTTTTTAAGTGTTCTCCTGGCACTCTGCACTCCTCGAGGATGTCTCCTGTTTTCAGTTCTCTATGTGTAGGAAGAAACTACAGATGCTGGTTTAAACCGAAGATAGACACAAAAAGCTGGAGTAACTCAGCGGAGCAGGCAGCATCTCTGGAGAAAGGGAATACGTTTCGGGTCGAAACCCTTCTTCAGAGTTCTCTATACCTGTCATATGCTTTCTTTTCTTTCATCATCAAAACCTCTAAATCCTTTGTCACAGAGGGCTCCCCAGTCTCACCATCTGTGCCTTTCACCCTTAGGAGAACACATGGATCTTGCACCCACTACAACCTTTTAAAAAAATAACAACTTGTTGATGTTCGATATACAAACAGCGGTCCCCAGTCTATTTTGGCTACGTCCTCCATGATATAATTTGAAAGTTGCCTTCCCCCAGTTTAGGACCATATTTTCCAGACTATCTTTATCCCTTTCCACAACCACCCTGAAGCTTAAAGAACTATGATACTATCCCCACTGGCATTTTCACCAATTGCCCATTCACATTTCCCAAAATTTGGTTCAATACAACCTTCTCTTCATGAGGACTATCTACAGATTGTCTCGAAAGATTCCCCTGATCGCCCCCTCACAATAAAGCAATACTAGGGAGGCTAAAATCCTCCACCACTATAACCATTTTACTCTTACACCTCTGGGTGATTTCTCTATCTGCTCCTCGATCTCCCATTGACTATTTTCAGCTTGTAGTATAACGTTTCTCTTTTCTTATTTCCAAGTTGTGCAGAAAAGCTTTCCAGGATATTCCCCCTGGATACTACCATGAATTCCTCCCAACCTTTTACCCCCTCTTTATCTCCTTCTACCCCAAGACATTGAGCTACCTTTCCTTTCAACCATGTTTGTGATTTATATTAAATGTTCATGTGCAGATCAATGCTCCAAGCTAATCAGATGACTCGCATTAAAATGAATGCAGTGCAGCCGACCAGACCTTATTCCATCCCAATCACAGAGCTGTTATGGTGCGTATATAATTTAAAAAAATGCAGATGCTGAAAGCCCGAAACAAAAAACCGAAAATGCTAGAAATACTCAACAGGTCAGGCAGGGTCTGTGGCCAGAAGGCAGATGGAATGTATCTGGTCAATGGCCCTTCTTCAGATTGTACTGACACTGTACAGTTGGGACCAGAGTCCGTGTTCAGCAAGGTTCGAGGTTACTGTCAATATAAATTCCCATCTCAACAATTATAATGGGGATCGCTGTGCAAATGTCACACTGTTTGTGTCTGTGGTTGGAATAGTGAAGGTTGCCCCAGCAGGGATATCTAACGCAGTGATCCAGTTTCACGCTTCTCTCCTCACCTTCCCCTTATGCCTGGGTTTGGGTTTTGCAGGTTATTGAGCTGAGGTTTGGTGGGGGGATCTCAGTGAGACTTCAACTGCACCTCTTTCTTGCTCTATTCTGCAGGAACTGAATACAAGCCACCCAGCTACAGGCAGCACGACTTCAACGAAGCTCCCAAGTTCACCCGCTCCCTGGTGAATCGCTCTGTGATCTGTGGGTACAATGCCACACTGAGCTGTGCCCTGCGAGGGAGCCCCAAGGTACTTGGCCACCCGGGCACACGGTGCTACGCCCGTCCCCACCGCAATACTGCAGTTAACATGGCCAGTGTACCAAACACTCTCTCTCTCACACACACACACTTCCCATATGATCCTGTCACTTTCTCTTTCTCTCCCCTCTCTCTACCTCTTTCCCTTCCCTCTCTTTTTCTCGCTCCGTCTCCAGTTTTCTCCCTCTCATTTTTCTTTCCTATTCTCTACTCATTAATTTTTGCATTCTCCCTCCCTCTCTCACTTTCTCCCTCTCCTTCCCACTCGCTTTTTACCCCTTTCCTTTCTTCACCCCTCCCTCGCACTCCTTTCCCCCTTCTTGCATTTTTCCCTGTCCCACACTCTCTTTCCATTACCCTCTCTATCTCCCCCTCTCTCTTGCTTTCTTCCTGTCCATCCCTCTTGCTCTTTTCCCTCTATCTCTCTCATCACTTTTCCCATCGCCTCCCTCCCCATGTTGCATGCTTTCCCCTGCTCCGTCTCTCGGTTCCCCCACATAGTAATTGCTCTCCTCTCCTGCCTGTGTCTGCTGTGGCTCCAGCCCAAGGTGATGTGGTGCAAGAACAAGATGGACCTGTCGACTGACGCCCGCTTCAGGATGTTCAGCAACCACGGGGTGCTGACACTGGAGATTCGGAAGCCCTGTGCGTTTGACGCTGGGACCTACAGTTGCCGAGCCGTCAACACCCTGGGTGAGGCCGAGAGTGAGTGCAGGCTGGAGGTCCGAGGTAAGGACACACTCACTGGCACGGCGGGGCTCCAGAGCAAGGTGCAGACTGTCTGAATGGGGAGAGAAGAACCGTGTTCATGCTCACAATGTCCCCCAGTGTTGCCCACTGCAACACGGTTATCAGGGCCAATTACTTTGTGTACAGTCAGCTCACACTGTGAGCTGCGCAGCCCTGCTTGGCACTGTTGGCTGAGCACTGTTGGGAGAGTCCCCTCGCACTGTCTCAGTGTTGGGAGACCACCTGCATCTGGAGGAGTCGGTCCCTCACTCAGCACTGACCCACTGACATGTGGCGTTCCCCCATTACTGCCCCTCCCACAGGAGGGCATACCCTCTTCATTGCCCCTCCACCCCTCTTACCATGCAGCACTCTCTCAGCACTGCCCCTCCACCAGTGCAGCACTACCGCAATGCTGCAGAATGTGTCGTGCTGGGCCAGACTCAGGTGCCTGGTGGTTTGAACCCCAGATCATTATCTTAGTCAGTCATACAGGAAGTGCAGAGTAGTGACAATGAATGGCAGTCAGCTGGAGAGGCTGAAGTCCCTTTATGTGAAGTCACACGCGTGTGTCCACTTGATCCTGTACTGCCACTCAGTTCAACGATATGATTCTGTCTCCCACCAGTCCCCGTCTTCCATGTTCTCCAAGGTTTTCAAAATTCCCCAATCCTCTGAATTAAAATCATTCCTTTCTCAGTCTTAAAAACACATTCAGTGACCATGTCCTTAGTTCGAACCAGAGAACGCAGTTCTCAAAATTTACCGTCTTC
Organism: Okamejei kenojei; assembly: GCA_035221665.1. Lineage (NCBI taxonomy): Eukaryota > Metazoa > Chordata > Chondrichthyes > Rajiformes > Rajidae > Okamejei > Okamejei kenojei. The sequence goes on from CM069148.1 coordinate 45,844,927, forward strand.
GAATCACAAATTGTTGAAAATACTTCCCATTGTTCTGAACTCCCTTTATTACCGGCCCATCCTCCCCAATCCCTCCTCACCAGATAACCCGCTACTGCGATGGTTCTATTGAAAGGACCTTCACCTCATGCCTTCAAACTGGTACATTATGCCACCTACAAGGGCTTTTATTTTGTGTAATAACCCGTTCTGTAATAAATGGGTGGCACAGTGGTGCAGCAGTTACAGCTGCTGCCTTTTAGTGTCAGAGACCTGGGTTTGATACTAACCTTGGCAGCTTTCTGTTTGGAGTTTGTGATCGCTGTGGTCTAATTACAGAAATGTGTGGCTGAAGGATGCCCCAAGTTAACAACTTGAGGACTTTAGGCATTGGAGGCAACAAGGAAACAAAGCATTTTTTATTTTGGTATGATAACCAAATGATAGTCATAATATTGGGCTCAATAGGAAATTAAAAGCGCAGGGGCTAAACATATGCAGAGCTTTAATCTACATGTAGACTGGAAAGTCACATTATTAGTGATAAGGTGGGGCATGAAGTGTGTAGGAAGAAAATGTAGATGCTAGTTTACACTGAAGATAGACACAAAATGCTGGATAACTCAGCAGAATAGGGAGCATCTCTGGTAGGAAGGAATGGGTGACGTTTCAGGTCGAGATCCTTCTATGAATGTTTCCAACGTTCCCAGACCAAAGAGTTGAGGAACCCAGTGGGGAAAAGGTTATTTCAGATCTTGCTTTGTGGAATGAGAAAGGGTTGATGGACAGTGTAGGGAGGAAGAGTGATCATTACGTGATAGAAAGTTGCACTGAGTTTGAATATATGATAGAGTACATGTGCGAACCAGGACAAGAAGCTGAGAAAGGAAGGGAAGATAAAATGTGAGTAAACTGACAGTGTAAGAGCAAAGACTAGAGAAGGGAAATGTCGGCCCCTTGCAATGGAATTTATAATTGGAAATAAGGAAGAAATGACTTCATGGAGGAAATGAAAACAATAGAAAAAGAATCTGAATGTCCCTCTCCCTCCAGTTGTCCACACTCTGAATGCCAATCGCTAACCAGTGCCCCGTTCTTCCCACAGGGCTGTAGATCCTCATCGGTGCTTTGCCAGAGGTAAGAGTCAGTGGAATGAGGGAACATCCGGAGAGGGAGTGACAGAGGGGTAATGTAGTCAAGTCAAGTCAAGTCACATTTATTTATATAGCACATTTAAAAAACAACTCTTGTTGGCCAAAGTGCTTTACATTTGTTATAAGAATAGTATAAACAAACAAACTACATACATAAATACATATAGTCCTCGCTCAGAGAACATCAAGAAAGGCTTGGGAGTATAGATACGTTTTTAGTCTTGACTTAAAGGAGTCGATGGAGGGGGCAGTTCTTATGGGAAGAGGGATGCTGTTCCACAGTCTAGGAGCTGCAACCGCAAAGGCACGGTCGCCCCTGAGCTTATGCCTAGACCCCGGGATATTCAGCAACCCCAAGTCGGCCGATCTGAGGGACCTGGAGGTGGTGTGGTGGGTGGGAAGACTTTTAATGTAGGTGGGTGCAAGCCCATTGAGGGCTTTGTAGACCTCAAATCAAGGTCTACAAAGCCCTCAAAGGAGGATCTTGAAATTTATATGGAACCGCACAGGCCTGGGGAGTTTGAAAGGGGACAGTGAAGAAGCCAAATAATCAATGAGTTCTCGGTAACAATTCAGGGGGGAGGCTGGAAGTTGTTGATAATGGGGATGAAATTGAAACGGACTGTAATTCCGGCCGCTAAGGCTGTCCACTGATTCTGTTTCTGTTCGTAGTCGCAGAGTGGAGCGAGGTGGCGAGGTCCGAAGAGCTGAAGACCAGGGTCACATTGGGCCTTAGTCCAGGGCTCAGGCTGCCTAAACAGTGTTGATTTGGTTCTTCTCACCTCTAGTTTAGTCACGGCGACTTCTTGGACATATGTGTGTTTTCTGTCATCCACTTCAATGTTCGACACCCCGGCATGGCGATACTTGCCCAGCTCTGCTGCCTCTGATCACTTGTATCACATTTTATTCTGATGTGCATCTGAACGTGTGTTTAAAATTGGTGGGAGGTGAGGGGAGAACGTGTTCTTGCTGCAGAGACTGTAGTGACTGTAGCATGATTTGGCTGTGGGAGGAACACTGTGTCAGAGCAGCTCTCCTTTGTTCAGAGTTGTGTGTTACATTAGGAGTCCGATTGTGATGCACTGGACACCTCTGCACACAGAAATAAACCCTTCCACCACTTGATTTACTGAAAAACACAGCTCACTTTCTGTTCCAACTTGCTGTTACTTTTGTATGACTCTCTTCAATCAAGGAATGTTTTAATTAGAAGCTTCTCTGAGTAATCAGTCTACAAGACAGGTTTGGATGGATATGGGCCAAACACAGGCAGGTGGGACTAGTGTAGCTGGGACTTGTTGGCTGGTGTGGGCCAAGTTGGGCTGAGGGGCTTGTTTCCATGCTGTATCACACGATGACTACTGGTAATCGACAAAGAAGAGGTTTGACAAAGGGAGCTTTTTGCCATCAGTCCCCGTGTAAGGCAGGCTTTGTGCTCCTCCTCACCTCCCCCCCCCCCCCCCGTTGTAGCGGGGGAGGTATCAAGGGAGGAACAGGTTTGGCAATGATACTAATGGAGCACCAGCGACTATCCCCAGACTCGCTCACATCCTGCAGGGACCATCAGCAACACCCTGTGGTCTGCAGAACCCTTTCATATAGCTCTCTCTCCCTCTCCCTCTCCATCACCCTCTCCCTCCCCCCTCCCCCCCTCCCCCCTCCCCCTCTCCCCCTCTCCTGAGATTGAAATGATGCCAAAATGGTACACGATAGCGCTACAATTTTTGCACCTGAAGATTGCAACCTTCACGTGGTCCGCCCTGTTTTCGACGAATGCAATCAACCCGGCCTGCACAATCAAATAAGATCAAATAGAACAAGTTGTCCTACAACTCCAGGCTGTGCACGCCATATGCAAGAAGAAGAAGATCCAGTTTCGTTCAGATTGATGTTATATTTTACGTTCATCACATTTTTAACTTTACAAAATCTAGTTTGAGAAAGAATGGCTTGAACACTGCAGTAGCAGTTGCAGTGGCAGTTACAGCTATGATATCACAATGGGATCACATTTGCAACAATATTGCAATCACGGAACACTGACTCCTGGCAGAGGGAGGCTGAACAGGAAGGGGAGGGGTTGTGCTAGGGGACACAGGGGAAGTTGAATTGGAAATTTTTTTAAAGTCCTGGCAGCAAGTGCTTGTATTATTTTAAATGTTTAATAAGAGGGAGGATGAAAAGGAGGGGGAGGGAGTGCTGGGGAATAAGGGGAAATGAGCCGCCCCTGTGCAGTTGGAGGTTATGGGTGAATGATGGAATATTACATTGGGGGAATGGGTTGCATTGGGGGAATGGGTGAGTGGTGGAATAATGCGTTGGGGGTCCAGACCTCGCATGTGACAGGGACCCAATTGGATTAGCATATTAAATGTGCTCCTGGAACTACGCCAAAACGATACACAATATCACTACAATTTTTGGACCACTTTACTCACAATTGTCCTGTGGTGTTTTTTTTTAAAATTAATTTTTGTTCAGATTGATGATATATATTTACACGTTATTCACATTTTCAATTTTACAAAACCCAGTTTGAGAAAAAAAATCACTTGATGTTGCAGTGGCAGTTAGCAGCTATGATGTCACAATGGGATCTCATTTACATAAATTGCCCATGTGCAATGCTCCACCCCACAATGACATCACAATGGGATCTCATTTACATTAAAAATAAACAAAATTTAACTTCTCATTGTAAAGAATCCAATTCAAACTTGCTGCCCCTGCCCGTTACAATGTTACAAAGACAGGACACTGAGTCCTGTCATTTGAAACATTGTAATGGCAGGGGCAGGGCAAGGGAATTTGATTTTTTTTTAAATTTAAAAAGAGAGAGGCTGAAGAGGAGGGGAAGGGTGTGCTGGGGGATGACGGGAAATGAACTGCACCTGCACAGTTGGGGGCTATGGGTGAGTGGTGGAATATTGCGTTGGGGGAATGGGTTGCATTGGAGGACCCGGCCTCCCGTGTGACAGGGACCCAATGAGTCCCACTTAGTCTAGTATATTTATGAAGGCTCCAAGCTCTGCGGATGAGTGTTTGACTTCATTCATTTCACTTGTTGAGGCCAGCATTTATCCCAACCCTGCATGCCCTGGAGGACATTTAAAGGGGAAATTGTAAGAGTACAGAATCTTTATGTTCCTGTTAGGTTGAAAGGAAAGAGTAAAAATTGGAAAGAGCCATGGTTTTCAAGGGAAATTGGACACTTGTTTCGAAAAAAGAGAGATATCTACAATAATTATAGGAGGCATGGAGTAAATGAGGTGCTAGAGGAGTATAAAGAAAGTAAAAAGAATCTTAAGAAAGAAAGCATGTAGATAGGGTGGTAAAGAAAGCCTTTAGTGTGCTGGCCTTTATAAATCAGAGCATTGAATATAGGAGTAGGGAAGTAATGTTAAAATTGTACAAGGCATTGGTAAGACCAATTCTGGAGTATGGTGTACAATTTTGGTCGCTTAGTTATAGGAAGGATGTCAACAAAATAGAGAGAGTACAGAGGAGATTTACTAGAATGTTGCCAGGGTTCCAGCAACTATGTTACAGAGAAAGGTTGAACAAGTTAGGTCTTTATTCTTTGGAGCGCAGAAGGTTAAGGGGGGACTTGATTGAGGTCTTTAAAATGATGAAAGGGATAGACAGAGTTGACGTGGATACGTTTTTTCCCATTGAGGGTAGGGAAGATTCAAACAAGTGGGCATGACATGAGAATTAAGGGACAGAAGTTTAGGGGTAACGTGAGGGGGAACTTCTTTACTCAGAGGGTGGTGGCTGTGTGGAATGAACTTCCAGCAGAAATGGTGGAGGCAGGATCGATTTTAACATTTAAGAGTAAAGTGGATAGGTATATGGACGTGAAGGGAATGGAGGGGTATGGTCTGAGTGCAGGTAGATGGGACTAGGGGAAAACAAATGGTCGGCACGGACTGGAAGGGCCGAGAGGGCCTGTTTCCGTGCTGTAATTGTTATATGGTTATATGGTTATATGGACATGGTGGCATGAGTATCTTGCAGACCATCTCTGGTATTATCACTTTCGGTTGTCTGCCATCCACAACCTCCAGTCTTATCATTCTCCAGCCCCGCACGGCCTGGCTTTACTTTCTCCCCAATATCCATAATCACAAGTGCCCTGGCATCCCCATTGTTTCTGCCTGCTCCTGCCCCACTGAAATAATTTCCACGTACCTCGATTCCATCCTATCCCCCCCGGTCCAATCCCTACCTATGTCCAAGACACCTCTCACGCCCTGCGTCTCTTCAATGACTTCTGTTCTCCAGGCTTCTGTTCCCTCATCTTTACTGTGTATGTTCAATCATCCCCTACCAAGAAGTCTTTAACCACTGAAACATTCAGTTTCCCTCTACCAACCCTCTCGTCCGTCTCACTCTCAAGAACTTCTTCGACTCCTCCCACTTCCTCCAAATCCAAGACGTAGCAATGGGCACCCGCATGGGCCCCAGCTATGCCTGCCTCTTTATAGGGTACGTCGAACAATAGACAATAGGTGCAGGAGTAGGCCATTTGGTCCTTCGAGCCAGCACCGCCATTTAATGTGATCATGGCTGATCATCCCCAATCAGTACCCCGTTCCTGCCTTTTCCCCATATCCCCTGACTCCGCTATCTTTAAGAGCCCTATCCAGCTCTCTCTTGAAAGCACCCAGAGAACCTGCCTCTCTCTGGAGGCAGGTTGGAAAAAAAAGTGTTTCCTCGTCTCCATTCTAAATGGCTTACCCCTTATTCTTAAACTGTGGCCCCTGGTTCTGGTCTCCCCCAACATCGGGAACATGTTTCCTGCCTCAAGCTTGTCCAAACCCTTAACAATCTTATATGTTTCAATAAGATTCCCTCTCATCCTTCTTAACTCCAGAGTGTACAGTTGCTTCATTCTCTCAGCATATGACAGTCTCTCCATACCGGGGATTAACCTTGTAAACCTAAGCTGCACTCCCTCAATAGCAAGAATGTCCTTCCTCCAATTAGGGGACCAAAACTGCACACAATACTCCAGGTGTGGTCTCACTAGGTCTCTGTACAACTGCAGAAGGAACATTCATTGTTCCAGGCTTGCATGGGCCCTATCCCCGAACTCTATCCCTGCTATATTGACACCTACATCGGTGCTACCTCCTGCCGTCATACAGAACTCATGGACTTCATTTACATCACCACCAATTTCCATCCTGCACTCAAATTCACTTGGACCATCTCCGACACCTCCCTCCCCTTTCTTGATCTCACCGTCTCCATCACAAGAGATAGACTGTTGACTGACGTCTATTACTAACCCACTGACGCCAACAATTATCTAGACTATACTTCTTCCCACCCAGCCTCCTGCAAAGATTTTATCCCCTACTCCCAATTTCTCTGTCTACGCCGCATCTGCACCCAAGATGAGGTGTTCCACACCACGATATCCAAGATGTTCTCACTCTTTATGAAACAGGAGTTCCCCTCTTCCATCATAGATGAGGCCCTCACACGGGTCTCCTCAGTACCCTGCAACTCCACTCTTGATCCCCCTCCCCACATTCTCAACAGAAACAGAGTCCTCCTCATCCTCACCTTTCACTCCATCAGCCGTTGCATACAGCACATATTCTTCAGATATTTTCGCCACCTCCAAAGGGATCCCACCACTAGTCACATCTATCCATCTCCACCCCTTCCCGCCTTTCACAGAGACTGTTCCTTACGCAACTCCCTGGTTCATTCATCCCTTCCCAGCCAAACAACCCCCCAGGTACTTTTCCTTGAAGCTGCAGGAGATGCAACACCTGTCTCTATACTCCTCCTTTCTTGACTCCATCCAAGGACCCCGACAGGCCTTTCAGGAGAGGCAGAATTTCATATTCACTTCCTCCAACCTCATCTACTGTATCCGTTGTTGAAGGTGTGAAATCCTATATATCGGCATGGCCAAGCACAGATAGTTTCACTGAACACCTTTGCTCAGTCTGCCTTGACCTATGCAATTTCCCAGTTCCCATTCCCATATTGATCTTTCTGTCCTGGGCCTCCTCCATTGTCAGAGGGAGGCCGCGTGCAAATTGGAGGAAAAGCACCTCATATTTCACTTGGGCGACTTACAATCTAATGACCTGAATATTGATTTCTCTAATTTCAAGTAACGCCTGCATTCCCCTGCTCTCCATCCCTCCCCCACTCTAGTCATCCTGCCAATTCCATTGTTCATATCCATATTATCACCTCTTTCATAGCCAACAATGGACAATTGTGGGCTCCATCTTTCCTTGGTCATTAGTGCTAGCTCTAATTTGTTCTGAACCTATTCATATCTCTAGTTTCTCCCTCCCCTGACTCTCAGTCTGAAGAAGGGTTTCGATCCTTCCTCATTCACAGACCACAGTCCGTTCGTATTGGTGGAAATGTGTCAGTCTCGATAGCAATCAACACGGGAGCACCTCAAGACTGCGTGCTCTGCCCCCTGCTGTACTCACTCTATACTCATGACTGCGTAGCCGGTCACAGTGCGAACTCCATCATCAAGTTCGCTGATGACACCACTGTTGTGGGACGTATCACTGATGGGGATGAGTCAGAGTATGGAAGAGAGATCGAGCAACTGTCCATATGGTGCCAGCACAATAACCTGGCCCTCAACACCAGCAAATCCAAGGAACTGATTGTGGACTTTGGAAGGAGTAGGATGGGGACCCACAGTCCCATTTATATCAACGGGTCAATGATTGAAAGGGTCAAGAGCTTCAAATTCCTGGGCGTGCACATCTCTGAAGATCTTGGGTACACAAAAAGCTGGAGAAACTCAGCGGGTGCAGCAGCATCTAAGGAGCGAAGGAGATAGGCGACGTTTCGGGTCGAGACCCTTCTTCAGACTGGTCAGGGATCAGGGAAACGAGAGATATAGACGGTGATGTGGAGAGATAAGGAACAATGAGTGAAAGATATGCAAAAAAGTATCGGTGATAAAGGGAACAAGCCATTGTAAGCTGTTTGTGGTGTGAAAATGAGAAGCTGGTGCGACTAGGGTGGGGGAGAGATAGAGATAGTGGGGAATGCCAGGGCCCGAGGGCTGAGGGAGAGGTGGGAAGGGGAGGAGACAGCAAGGGTTAACAGAATTGAGAAAATTCAATATTCAAGCCCAAAGGATGCAGACTCCCCAAGCGGAATATGAGGTGCTGTTCCTCCAGCTTGTGGTGTTGCTCACTCTGGCCGTGGAGGAGGCCCAGGACCGAGAGGTCGGATGTGGAATGGGAGGGGGAGTTGAAGTGCTGAGCCACCGGGAGGTCGGGTTGATTATTGCGGACCGAGCGGAGGTGTTCGGCGAAGCGATCGCCAAGCCTCCGCTTGGTCTCACCGATATAGATATCTTTCCTGGTCCGAGAACACTAATGCAATTATCAAGAAAGCACATCAGCGTCTCTACTTCCTGAGAAGATTACGGAGAGTCGGTTTGTCAAGGAGGACTCTCTCTAACTTCTACAGGTGGACAGTAGAGAGCTTGCTGACTGGTTGCATCGTGGCTTGGTTCGGCAACTTGAGCGCCCTGGAGAGGAAAAGACTTCAATAGGTAGTAAACACTGCCCAGTCCATTATCGGCTCTGACCTTTCTTCCATCGAGAGGATTTATCGCAGTTGCTGCCTCAAAAAGGCTGGCAGCATCATCAAGGACCTACACCATCCTGGCCACACACTCATCTCTCTGCTACCTTCAGGTAGAAGGTACAGGAGCCTGAAGACTGCAACGACCAGGTTCAGGAATAGCTACTTCCCCACAGCCATCAGGCTATTAAACCTGGCTCGGACAAAGCTCTGAACATTAATAGCCCATTATCTGTTATCTGTTATTTGCACTTTATCAGTTTATTTATTCATGTGCGTATGTATTTATATAATGATATATGGACACACTGATCTGTTTTGTAGTCAATGCCTACTATGTTCTGTGTGCCGAAGCAAAGCAAGAATTTCATTGTCCTATCAGGGACACACGACAATAAACTCACTCGAACTTGAACTTGATCCGAATCGCCACCTATTATATTTCACCAGAGATGTTGCCTAGCCCATTGAACCACTCCCGAGTTTTGTGTCTATCTTTCGTGATATGTGAAGTTCTGGGAGAGGCAATGATGCAGTACTGCAGGCGTGCTGCATTGTTGGCTTTGCTGCAGGGCGGAGCTATAGCATTGGAGTCAAATACCAGGGGCTTTGTAAATGTTTGTCGCCCCCACAGTCTGAGGCCAGAGGCCATGGCCTCAGAATAAAAAGACGTACTTTTAGAAATGAGATGAGAAGGAATTTCTTTAGGGTGGTGAAGCTGTGGAATTCATTGCCACAGATGGCTGTGGAGGCCCTTAACAATAGACAATAGACAATAGGGGCAGGAGTAGGCCATTCGGCGCTTCGAGCCAGCACCTATCAGTACCCCGTTCCTGCCTTTTTCCCATATATCCTGACTCCGCTATCTTTAAGAGCCCTATCCAGCTCTCTCTTGAAAGCATCCAGAGAACCTGCCTCCACTGCCTTCCACAGGCAGATAATTCCACAGACTCACAACTCTCTGTGAGGAAAAGTGTTTCCTTGTCTCCGTTTTAAATGGCTTACCCCTTATTCTTAAACTGTGGCCCCTGGTTCTGGATTCTCCCAACATCGGGAACATGTTTCCTGCCTCCAGCATGTCCAAATCCTTAACAATTTTATATGTTTCAATAAGATCCCCTCTCATCCTTCTAAACTACAGCGTGTACAAGCCCAGCTGCTCCATTCTCTCAGCATATGACAGTCCCGCCATCCCGGGAATTAATCTTATAACAGATAATTTAAAGGCGGACAATGACAGATTTTACTTCGGAGTCACGTGAGTGACTTCGTGAAGACCCCGCCAGCACGCATGCGTGACGTCATATCGTCGGACGCATGCAAAGCGACAGGCAGGGAGGAGGGTCGCTCCTCCACCGGAACAGACTTGCAGGTAAGAAACAACTAACCTGAGGTCGGTTTTTTCTTTCAGGGGCTCTGTGGGACCAAGGGGCCACCAAGGGGCCACCTTGAAAGACTGACTGCGGACCGCGGGACGCGGGCAGTCAGCAGCGGCAGAACATCACTACAAACCCGGAAGTCAGGCAAGCTCGTTGACTCTGGGCTCAGAGACTCGCCGTTCACGGGTAGTGACGACAGAGCGGCAGCCTCGACTCAACGCCGCAGCCCGCAGGAACACCGCGGACTGGCGGCAACGCTACCAGGAAGTCGGACAAGCCCGTTGACCAGGTAGGGTCCGGGCTCAGAGACCCGCCGTTCTGAGGGAGCGAAGGCAGAGCAGGAGCTCTGACACAACGCCGCAGTCGCACAGCGTGGCAGCCCGCAGGAACGTCGGACTGGCGGCACAACGACAAGGAAGTCGGGCTAGCCCGTTGACGCGGCAGGGTCCGGGCTCAGACTCGCCGTCCGCGGGTAGCGATGGCAGTCGATAATCCCGCTATTAGCCAATTCCAAGATTATCCCCACAATAAGATGTCATCTAGCTCCAACGTGACACACTCCAGCAGGAGTCTGGTCACCGTGGGTCTCCTAGCAGACCCACGGCAGTACCCTTTACAGGGCTGCCAAATGCTCACCCTCTTCACAGGGGAGCATAAGGAGTCAGGTCTGGGTTGACTCTGTTGGCAGAAGAAACACAACATGCTAGGGGTGCAAGAAGAGGAGCTACTCGGGATGGCATCCAAGTTGCGATGCCCTCACAAAAGGGGCTACCATTGTCAACAGGCAGCCAGTTTAAATTACTCAACAACTTATCTAGCTCCAGGAATCTGTATTTTCCTCAATGTGCCTGCGGCAAATCCTCAAACTACTGGCGTCAGGTACTACCAGATTTACCAGGTCAGTAGACGGAAGATATGTCAGAGGAGCAACAGGAAGCTCTGGCACTCTCCAGTATGGTCAATTGAGATCAACTACTTCAGGAAGAATGTCATCCGGCCTACACTAAACCCCAAGTTTGCTGGGGTTGTGTAGAACCAGCAGTGCACAGCCGCCTACTCTGTTTCAGGGACAACCTGCCCAAACAGGTAAACGACCTCGACAAAGAGACAATAGCCATCAGCATGATTAAGGTGCCAGCCGCTACCAGGTCTTCACATATTTGGCGGCAGCACCCCTACGCATCCACCAGCAGGCTGCGTTATCACACCGAAAGAAAAGCTGGTGAAAGCTCGAAGGCCGTACAACCTACACAAAGGTCTTTTTTAGGCCATGTCCCAGAAAGGCCTTCCTGGAAGATGCGCCAACCCCACACCACAACGCCTCCACCTCCCAGGAACCAAGGAAGGAGCAAACCAACACAGCACCACCGGTAACCATGGAGGTACTGTAGGTGGGTCTGGTTGCCTTCGTAACATAGCATGTGTAACTACTTCACAAGTTGGGGGAAGGTTACACTTGTACAGGGAATAACTTCTGATTTTTCATACTACACAGTATTCAGCGATACAAAATTGAAATTGTTAACAAACTCCTCCTTTCCGGTTCAACGTGCACCTAGCCAAAAGTTTGAGCTTTCACAAAAAAGAGAAAGTGGAAGGTCATGCGGAACTGTTAAAATTATATACAAAAGGAGTAATAGAGGAAACCAAAACATGAGTCTCTTGTGTTGGTATAGAAACATAGAAACATAGAAATTAGGTGCAGGAGTAGGCCATTCAGCCCTTCGAGCCTGCACCGCCATTCAATATGATCATGGCTGATCATCCAACTCAGTATCCCGTACCTGCCTTCTCTCCATACCCTCTGATCCCCTTAGCCACAAGGGCCACATCCAACTCACTCTTAAATATAGCCAATGAACTGGCCTCAACTACCCTCTGTGGCAGAGAGTTCCAGAGACTCACCACTCTCTGTGTGAAAAAAGTCTTTCTCATCTCGGTCTTAAAGGATTTCCCCCTTATCCTTAAGCTGTGACCCCTTGTCCTGGACTTCCCCAACATCGGGAACAATCTTCCTGCATCTAGCCTGTCCAACCCCTTAAGGCTAGATGCAGGAAGATTGTTCCCGATGTTGTATCAAACATCTTCACCTAAAACTCAAAAGATGGCAGATGCCGCATCATTTGATTTGACAACTGAATACTTTTGTGCAGTTCACCCACTTAAAAATTGAGTTTTTTTTTTGTTACTGCTAAAACAACTGGTTTCCCAAGGGTGCTTCATGGCTGCATCGACCTAAAAGATGCATAGTACTCAGTACCAATAGACAAAGATCACCGCAGATATTTGAAATTTATCTGGATGGGAGCTCTGGCAGTATAAAGCGCTGCCTAATGGATTAACATCAGCCCAGACTGTTTCCAAAAATATTTAAACCAGCTTGGCATTTCTTCGGATACAAAAATCATATTTTCATGCATATTTAGATGACATCTTATTGTGGGGATAACCTTGGAATTGGCTAAATTGGCTGTCTCAGCCACCAAGCTCCTTTTTCAAAAATCTGGGTTTATTATCCATCCAGACAAATCCAAGTTGAATGCCTTCCGGTGACTATGGATTTGGGATTCATGCTTGACTCTGTTCATATGTCTGTCATCGTGCCAAAGGACAAAGCAACAGACTTGAGGCATATAACAGCCTTGTTTGCGTCAGTAAACCATCTATTCAGCAAACAGCCAGGGTAATTGGAAAGCACGTGGCTGTCTTTTTACCAGCCACAATTTGGACCCTTACATTACCAAAATCTACAGAGAGCCAAAACTACAGCACTCAAAACACCATGCTGACCATTTTGACAGACCAGCCAAAGCAAATGGGAAATTATGATGGTGGATTAGCAATGTTCGACATTGCTCTAAATCCCATCACAGTCACAAACCCTTTGGTTGTGTTACAAACTGACACCAGCACTCACGGCTGGGGAGCAACCAATACCACCTCCAGTTGCGGTGGTAGATGGAATACACATGAGTTAACCTTACTTCAGGGTATCAATCATCATAAGGTGTTGGGTGCATTCACGGACATCGGGCTTACCTTTCAGACATGCATCATCTGCATGTTCGCCTACATATTGATCATACCACCGTGGTGACATACATTAATCATATGGGTGGAATTAAGTCGATATCTTGTGATGAATTGATCAATACAATCTGGCACTGGTGCATAGGAAGAAACATTTGGAAATCAACTCCAGGTCACGCAAATTCAATGATAACACCGAAGAAATGTTGGACCACCAGTTATTTACTGACATTATAGTTTGGTATGGAACGCCGGATATCGTTTGTTTTGCATCAAGACTTAATCACCAGATACCAACGTATATTGCATGAGAATCACACCCTGGGGCAGTAGCGATGGACACATCTCGCTACACGGGGGTGGGGGGGGGGATTGTTTTTCTCTGCATTTTTCCCCCCCTTCTGCCTCGTTAGTTGGGTCTTGCAGAAAATTCAACAAGACTCCGCATCAGGTATTTTGGGAGTACCCGATTGGCCTACTCAGCCATGGTACCCAGTTAGACTTGACATGGTAAGAGCAATGGATTCCGATCTACAAACGGCTGAGTTTGCTGGTACACCTGTGACAAGGGAGAGTCATCCGTGCCATGACCGAATGAACTCATTGGGAGCGAAATTTGGGAAAGACCTCTCCTGGAATTGGGCTGTCGGACCGAACCATGAATATCATTGCGGCATCATGCAGAGAGTCCACCAGGAAACAGTACCTCACCCATATCAAAAAATGGGAGGTATTTTATACCAGGACAGACACAACTTACAACAGAGCCACCATCGTGGTTGTGCTAGAGTTCCTGGTACGTCTACGCTTCGATGAAGGTTTGAGTTATAATGCCATTGATTGTGCAAAGTGCCCTATCCTCATACCTGGGACTGGAGCTAGAACACCATGGAGGAGTATCTCACCCTCTGGTGTCAAAATTCATGAGGGGATTTTAACACAAAATTCCCCAGGCCAAAACATACCCGGACCTGGGATATTGGCATTGTCCTGACCTATTCAGAGATTGGGCACCAGCCACGTCCCTCTCACTCACACGTATTAAATAGTGATGCTGATGACACTTGTAACGGTGCAGTAGGTCCAGTCTCTGCACAAACTGGACTGGACACCATGTAACATCCCAAAATAAGTAACCTTTCACATTTATGAGTTACCTAAACAAAACAGGCCCGGGTCATCTGCCTCAAATTGGACTCCTGGCTTATCCCGTAGATAGACGCCTATGCATAGTGAACCACCTCCTACATTAACTGGAGGTCATCAATAGTCAGGGGAACGGACATGGCTTTATTGATAAGTTCAAACATCCTCATCACAGAGTACCGTGCAGACCATATCAAGATGACTCTGGGTAGTGCAGTAGGGGTGGACACTTATATTTTAAATCTCTTTTCACCAGGACTGCAGCTAAATCGTGCAACGAGGATGATGGAAGTCCCATGGGCCTCGCCCTTGTAACGGCGGGTTGGTCTAATGAATCAACTTCCAGCGGTTATAACAAATCTGTGGCCACGCCTGGGATATCTACACACACTATTTTAAGTTCTGTATTATAATTTCCCCGAATTTAGGGGTTATTATTATTATTATTGTTAAATAATACATTGTTTGTTTTTCAGCACTGTACAAGTCTGAAATACGTTAACATACTTCCTCCATTGGTTATTATGGCAGTGTGTGAGCATGGACTTGTTTCCAGGGCATGAAATCACAGAGCTTTGAAATCTTCATGAAGTCACTCACGTGACTCCGAAGTAAAATAGTAAGATTAAATGAGAACTTACCAGTTCGAAGTTTGATCCATATTTTATGAGGATTTACGATGAGGGATTTTGTGCCCTCCGCTCCCAACCCTCTATTATAAGGTCAACTGTTATGTTAGTTCTCTTATCTTCAGTCAACTCTACTATCTGTGATTTCTCACCGCTGCTTTGAAGAATGTCACGCATGCGCGCTGGCGGGGTCTTCACGAAATCCCTCATCGTAACTCCTCGTAAAATAAGGATCAAACTTCGAGCTGGTAAGTTCTCGTTTAATCTTACTATTTTTGATTAGTAAGGGTGCCAGGGGTTATGGGGAGAAGGCAGGAGAATGGGATTGAGAGGCAAAGAGATCAGCCGTGAATGAATGGCGCAGTAGACTTGATGGGCCAGGTGGCCTTATACTACTCTTCTAACACATTTAAAATTTGTGCATAGGACTTCTAACACATTTAAAATTTCTCCAGTCCTGATTCAGACCCTGACCCGAGATGTCTGGATGTTCTGCCCTCCCCCCACAGATGGTGCTCAACCCGTCGAACCCATCCCACACATTGTTTTAAGAGGCGGAGCACACTGATGCTGGATCTGGCTCTTACCCACTGTGGAGGTTGGAGGCAAGGCTGAGATATCCAACATTTCCCAGGGATGATCATGATCCAGACTTGAGACTGGGGTGGGATGCCTACTGGATGTTTGCGGCATGGTTGTGATGTCAGGGGTGCACTTCTCCAGTCTTTAGCACAGCGACTCCATGGCAGGACTGGGCTGATGAGGCTGTGGTGGGATGCTGGGCCAGGGGTGACCTCCTTCAGGCCAGCTCAGCTACGCCTGCCTTTTTCCCTAGATTTGATTGAAGACCTGAGCGCTTGGAGAGTACAGGCTGTCTCTCGGATCACTTGCAGGTCGATCTTTTAACACCAGGGGGTCAGTTCTAGTCAGCTGTTGCTCTATAAAACTCAGCCACTTGAAATTTACCTTCGCCCCTCTGAAAGCAACTATTGAGACCTTGATGGAGCAAGAGGCAAACATCCTCTGGTCACAGCTAAATACAGTAAGAGCTGACAGGGCCTTTCCATGTGTCCGTGGTGTACTCTTCCCAAAGTTCACCATTCTGATGGTGCAAGGCTGCCCCCTGTCAGTAGAAGCCAACAATGTCCGATCTCCCAGCCTTGTCCTTCATGTTGTTATATTGTTATGATTGAATAACTAGTTATCAAGGACTCAAATGTTCAGCAACAAATTACTTTGCTTTGTCAATAGATGTCAGTGAAAACGAGTAAGTAACAACACTGCAGGTTTATATATTTATAACTGATTGAATCTGTGATTTACTTGTTACATACAATTGAAACGGCAATGCTGTGAACTTCGCAACAGACATAGCTACAATGAACATGTCTGTTCTAGCACCGACTGTGAAACAGCTGATATAATGAATGCCTTCACCAGATTTAGACAAAAATCAACAATGTGTTTCAAGAATGTTGGTGAGAGTGAGAAAGCTATCGACCTGCTTCTTTGGATGTGAGAGAAGGGAATAGAGTTGGATAATAGTTGGACATTTGAGCAAGAGCAAATGTTCTCTTAGATAAGTTTGCAAAACATCTCGAACCAAGGACCAACCCTTGCATATATTGCTATAATTTTCAAGGGTTAATGCCTTTGAGAGCTAAGGTATAATCGTCAAAACCAAGCCGCCTTCTCTACTCCTTGTACATCCACAACTGTACAGCCAAGTGCAAATCAAACTCAGTCTACAAATTCGTGGATGACACCACCATTGTGGGCCAGATAACAAATTATGATGAATACAGTCAAGTCAAGTCAAGAGAGTTTATTGTCACGTGTCCCAGATAGGGCAATGACATTCTTGCTTTGCTTCAGAACTACAGAATATAGAAGGCATGAATACAGAACATATCGGTGAGTCCATATACCATTATATAAATATATACACACATCAATAAATAAGGAGATCAAGTGCAAATAAACAGATAATGGTCTATTAATGTTCAGAGATTTGTTTCAGTTGAGTTTAATAGCCTGATGGTTGTGGGGAAGTAGATATTTCTGAACCTGGACGTTGCAGTCTTCAGGCTCCTGTACCTACCTGAAGGTAGCAGGGAGATGAGTGTGTGGCCAGGGTGGTGTGGGTCCTTGATGATGCTGCCAGCCTTTTTGATGCAGCGACTACGATAGATCCCCTCGATGGTAGGGAGGGCAAAGCCGATGATGGAGTGGGCAGTGTTTACTACTTTTTGTAGTCTTTTCCGCTCCTGGGCGCTCAAGTTGCTGAACCAAACCATGATGCAACCGGTCAGCATGCTCTCTACTGTGCACCTGTAGAAATTAGAGAGCGTCCTCCTTGACATACTGACTCTCCGTAATCTTCTCAGGAAGTAGAGTCGCTGATGAGCTTTCTTCATAATTGCATTAGTGTTCTCGGACCAGGAGAGATCTTCAGAAATATGCACGCCCAGGAATTTGAAGCTCTTGACCCTCTCCACCATTGATCTGTTGATATAAACAGGACTGTGGGTCCCCATCCTACCCCTTCCAAAGTCCACAATCAGTTCCTTGGTTTTGCTGGTGTTGAGGGCCAGGTTATTGTGCTGGCACCATTTGGTCAGTCGGTCGATCTCATTTCTATACTCTGACTCATCCCCATCAGTGATCTGTCCCACAACAGTGGTGTCGTCAGCGAACTTGATGATGGAGTTCGCACTATGACAGGCTACGCAGTCATGAGTATAGAGTGAGTACAGCAGGGGGCTGAGCATGCAGCCTTGAGGTGCTCCCGTGCTGATTGTTATCGAGGCTGACATATTTCCACCAATACAAACAGTCTGTGGTCTTTGAATGAGGAAGTCGAGGATCCAATTGCAGAGGGATGCATAGAGACCCAGTTCTGAGAGCTTGGTAACCAGATTGGAGGGGATGATTGTATTAAATGCCGAGCTGTCGTCAATGAATAACAGCCTGACATTTGAGTTTTTGTTGTCCAAGTGGTCCAGAGCGGAATGGAGAGCAAGCGAGATCGCATCCACCGTTGATCTGTTGTGGCGGTAAGCGGACTGCAGTGGGTCCAGGTTTTTGTCGAAATAGGAATTGATTTGCACCATGATCAACCTCTCAAAGCACTTCATCACCACCGACGTTAGTGCCACAGGTCGATAGTCATTGAGGCACGTGGAGGAGAATGAGAAACTCGTGACCTGCTGTCAAAACAACAACCTTCCTCTCGATGTCAGTGAAACAAAGGAAATTGTGATTGGCGATGGGGTGTCTGGACCAAAGTTAGCGAGAGTAGGGCTGCCAACTTTGGGTGAGAGTTCAGAGTGAGCAATTACGAGGGGGTGCAGTGACCAAGGGGGAGGAGGGGAGAGTGTTGGAGGGAGGCGTCCCCCCTCCCACGGTGGGGAGCTTTTGCATTTTTCAGCTTGAAATTGTGCAATTTGGTGCTACAGTATGCACCAGATTGCACAATTTCAAGCTAAAAAATGCAAAAGCTCCCTACCTCACCCCCTCGGTCACTGTACTCCCTCGTAATTTTTCAAGCTCAACTCTAACCCAATGTTGGCAACCCTGCCCTTTTCTCTTATCCCCCTCCCCCCACCATCTCTCTCTCCTTCCAATCAATTTCTTATTTTCAACTACCTTACCCAGCATGTTCCAGCCTCCCCGTCTCCATCCTATTCTGGCTGTTCCCCCTCTCTACTCTCAGTCCTGAAGCAACGACCTGCCCCTCCACACTTTCTGTTCTCCACCCACAGATGCTGCTCAACACGCGGACTCGCTGCGTCCCTCCAGTAGATTGCTTGAGGAGGTGGGCGGCACATACGGGACTCCAGCTTATTACCACAGGGGTGGAAGTTGGAGGCATGGCTGTGATATTAGGGATGTGCTTTCCCAGAGATGAGAATGATCCAGTCTTTAGCACAGCGACTCTGTGACAGACCCGGGGTTATGGGGCTGAGGTGGGCCGGGGGGAGTGGGGGGTCAGGCCAGCCTCTCTCAGGCCAGCCTTTTCTCAAGCATTGATGAAGCCCTTATGAGCTCTTGGAGATTACCATACTGCAGTGAGTCTCTTAACTTACACTTGAATGCAACATTTATACTTTAAATTGAATTAGGTATGAATAAGGTTAAGGCTAAATTACATTCCTAATTACATTCCACGGTAGAGCCAGGCTCTGATCAACAGGTGCAGCACATGAGAAACAGTGAGATCGGTACAGGTTTAGAGGAATATAGGCCAAATGCAGGCAGGTGGAACTAGTGCATAGCCCTGCAGGGGATCTTTCAGCACCAGGGTCAGTTCTAGTCAGCTGTTGCTCTCCGTAACTCAACCACTTGAAATTCTCATTTGCCCATCTGTATCAGAAAGCGACTTCTGGGACCTTGATTGAGCAAGAATGAACAAGTTCTGTTCACAGCTAAACACAGAAGCCGCTGACGGTGCGTTTCTGTGTGTACAGAATGTACTCCTGCCAAGGTTCGCCATAATGGCAGAGCAAGGTTGCCCCATACTGGTAAGAGTCAACAATGCCCGGGCATTAAACGTCAAGATCCAAGGGCTCATCGTCCCCAAAAACCGTAACACTCGGGTGTTTAAAAATGTCCCTAATCGGACAATTAAATAAAGTAAAATAGATCTTTATTAAAATCAGAAAACTTAAAATTCTTTAAGTTAATTGAAAATACCAGGCAGTATAAAATGAAAAAATATAAAGAAGCCACGTGTCGGCCAGGAGTGATGAACCTGATTCAATGTGTGTCTGGCTTCCAGCCCGGGACCTTCTAGTTGTGACACTGGTGTTGGGCGTGGGCGGGGTACAGCTGACGGCAATATTCCACATCCAATCTTTGTATTGTTCCCATTTTAGGTAACCATTTCTTCCTCTGTACCCCTGTCAAACTCTCACTTTCCAATCAACCTATCCTTCCATTTTCGTCCTCATTCTCCACCTCCCGTCAATGGGTGCAGGTTGGAGGCGAGGTTGAGCTATCAGCCATTACCCAAGGGATGAGCAGAATCTGATTTTGAGAGCAGTGACTCCACCGCAAGCCCATGTGGTGGCGACGTCGTGGACTCGCTGACCCAGGGGTGACCTCTCTCAGGCCACCTCTGGTATTTCTTCCCAAATGTGATGATGAAGCCCTTCTGAGCACCACGGAGATTTCTACCTGTCTGTCGGATCACTTGCAGGTATCTGCAGTCGATCTTTTAACACATGGGGGGGGCAGTTCTTATCAGCTGTTACTTTCCATGACTCAACCATGTTGAGTTATGGAAAGTTAGCCTTAACCCCTCTGTAATCTGTGCCTTAGCCCCTCTGTAATCTGAAAACGACTCCTGAGACCTTGACTGAGCAAGAGGCAAACACAACCTGTGGTCACAGCTAAATACAGAAGCTGCTGACGGGGCCTTTCCATGTGAACTCCTCCCAAGGTTCACCATTCTGACAGTGCAAGGCTGCCCCATGTTTGTAGAAGTCAACAATGCCCGAGCTCCCTACCTTGCTCAACAACTCATCTCCTGGGCAAAGGGAAACAAACGGCAACATGCCTCCCTTCATTGACCACAAGCCTCCTATGGTGGTTGGGGTTGCCTCCGTACATTGTCCATTCTGGGGTGGAAGATCAGCCCGGCGCGCACAATCAAATAAGATCAAATAGAACAAGTTGTCCTACAACTTTAGGCTGCGCACGCCATAAGCAAGAAGAAGAAGAAGATTGTCCATTCTTTGCCCAGTGGTTAGATCTGTGCTTTCTGGACATTGTCCTTCCTTGGTCAATTTTGACGCATCTCTATAAATTCACTCTGACCCCGTATTCTCCCAACGATTACACTTCCACATTCCCTCCACTTGGTACCTGACGGGCAGACAGAGCAGGGAAACATTACGGATCAGCAACGGAACAGAACTTGCACGTCTTGCATGTCATGGATTTGTTTTCCCATTGTGTGATTTTTCACCAATGTCCGTTTTTTGAAGATTTATATACAATAATGCATAATTTGTTTTTTGTGCATTGTTTGAGTCTTGGTGGCTGTGATGCTGCTGCAAGCTAATCCCATTGCGCCTGAAACTCACATAACTCGTGTGTACAATAAACTTGATTTGAGTTCGGAAAAACAGGGAGAACACAGCTGACATGTGGAGCAGCGTGGGAGATTTAAACAGGAGCGCCGAGTGCGAGGACAGGTTTTGTGGGATGACCAGGTTGCGGGTGGGGAAATGCTGAGGGAGAGCCACACTGCGAAGGAGGCAACACTGCACTGTTGGAGGATAGGTGCTGAGGAACTTCTGCGGGAGCGCCACATGGTCGAATGACCAATCTGCGTCCAGTTGCCAGCTTGAAATGCTCCTTAGCCCCCCTGTAATCCGAAAGCGACTTCTGAGGGTTTGACTGAAGCCAACAATGCCCGAGCTCCCTTCCTTGCTCTTCATCTCATCTCCATGGCAAAGGGAAGCAAGAGGCGAAATGCCTCCCATCGTTGACCACAAGCCTCGCGTGATGGTTGGAGTTGCCCCCGTACATTGCCCACTCTTTTCCCAGTTATACAGGATGCGATTCCTGCTCTGCACCGGCCTTGCCCCACCTGCCCCATTCATCCCCACCAGCAGGAATTATCCTCTCCCGTTAACGTGTACACAACTTCCCTATACATTCACTTTGTCCACGTATTTCCCCCACAATAGTGATTCCACATTCTCACCATTCGGTACCTGACCAGCAGATAGAGCAGGGAGATATTACTAGTCAATTAGGAGCAGGCAAGGGCATTCGATCCAATTTGAGATACCAGCCACCAAGACAGATGTGTACAGCAATTCATTCTTCCCCCTCACAATTAAAGCATGGAATAGTCTCCACCCTACCATAGTTACCCAACCAGATGCAACTAAATTTAACATAGCTCTTTCCTCCCAAAAAACCCTTTCTGGATTAAGTCCTCCCTCCACCACCTCCAGTTTAAATTCCATTTGGAATATTTTGGAGGACCAAGAAACCATGAAACCAAGAAACGCGGATTTGTTATCAAATTATGTAATCTTGACGTCCGTTGTTAGGATTTATCCATACTTTATGCATGATTTGTTTTTTTTTTTGGTATGTTGTCAGCCTATCTGGCTGCGATGCTGCTGTAACCAAGATTTCATTGTATCTGCACCTCGCCGCACTCGTGTGGAGAAAAAACTCGACTTGAGTCCGTACAGCTGAGGCGAGAACACAGCGCGGGAGAAGGTTCAGTGTTCCTGTGGTGAGCGGTGGACAAGCTGGAGCAGTGTGACGCCCTCTGGCCACCTCTGGTACTTTTGCCTTCTCTCCAGATATGATGTACCCTTCTGAGCTCACGGAGATTGCTGCCCGTCTCCCCGATCCCTTGCAGGGCTCTGGAGTCCATCTTTTAACACCCGACGCTCAGTTCTAGCCAGCTGTTGCTCTCCATAACTCAACCACTTGAAATGTTCCTTATGCCCTCTGTAATCCGAAAGCGACCCCTGAGACCTTGACTGAGCAAGAGGCAAACACAACCTCTGGTCACGGCTAAATACAGAAGCCGCTGACGGGGCCATTCCATGTGAACTCCTCCCAAGGTTCGCCATTCTGACAGTGCAAGGCTGCCACATGTTGGTGGAAGCCAACAATGCCCGAGCTCCCGACCTTGCTCTTCAACTGATCTCCATGTCAATGGGAAGCAAGAGGCGAAATGCCTCTCATTGTTGACCACAAGCCTCCTTTGGTGGTTGGAGTTACCCCACACATTGTCCATTCTTTGCCCAGTGCTATAGGTTGTGGTTCCTGCTCTGCTCCGGGTTTTCCCAAACTGCTCCATTCACCCCCATCAGCAGGAACTAGGAAGGATAGTGTACATTCATTCTGAAAGTACACAAAACGCTGGAGAAACGTAGCGGGTGCAGCAGCATCTATGGAGCGAAGGAGATAGGCAACGTTTCGGGCCGAAACCCTTCTTCAGACCCTTCTTTGGCCCGAAACGTTACCCATCTCCTTCGCGCCATAGATGCTGCTGCACCCGCTGAGTTTCTCCAGCATTTTGTGTACCCTCGATTTTGTGTACCCAGCATCTGCAGTTCCTTCTTTTAACACATTCACTCTGAACTCGTATTCTCCCCACATTAATGATTCCACATTTTAGAATGTATGCATGGTGTATGTCTCATTTGTTTGTGTGTGTTGTCTGAGTTAGTTGCCTGCGATGTTGCTGCACCAAATGTATTTGTTACTGTACCTCACCGTCTCGTGGATACAATAAACTCGGCTTGAGTAAACTGGTACAGCATGGCCGTCCGAAGGGGGGGGGGGGGGGGGCTGGTGCGTTGGGTGCGACCGCACCCCCCTTTTCTTCCCGGAAAATAATTCAGAGGAAAAAAAATAAAACATATATTTGCGACCATCCGCGCCTGCGCAGAGGGGAGAAGCTGGTGACCGAAGACGCAGAAGCGACGCCGTCTCTCCGCGCGTGCGCAGTGGGCGGGATCAGATCAGCGCCATTTTCAATGCATCGCCTCGACGCTCCGGCCTCGTTTGGGTGAGTGGGGCCGGCCGCGGGGAGGGGAGGGGAATCTGTTTGTTTTATATCGCGGGTGTTAAACTACCCGCGAAGGGTCCAATCCGACCCGCGGGAGGGTTTGGGGAAAAAGTTCCCGTTTCTCCGGGCGGTGTCTGCCCGCCCTCCCGCTCCATCGGCGGCGTCGGAGCCTCCCCGGCGCGTCCCGTCCGCTCCTGGCGGTCAAGTCGGTCCGGGGAGACCGTTCTCCTGTCGCCGGGCGGGAAGCGGGAAGGACTGAATCTGAACCCCGTCCTGGCAGCGGCCGTGACCCCACGCCAGGCGCTGCTCAGGCCGGGTCCACCCCCCCCCCCCCCCCCCGCCGCGGGTCCTCGCCCCCCTCCCATCATTTCTGGGCGGCGGCGGCCGTAGTGCGGGGTGACGGAGGGTCGGAGTGGATGATGGGCCCCGCGCAGCAGCAGCACCTCCCCCCGCGCCCCGCCGGCCCTCACACCGGCCGCTGCTTGCCTCTCCGCCAACGACGCCAACCGCTTTCAAAACAACCCCTCCCGCACGCCGAGGCTGGGAGGAGGGATGGAGCGCGGAAAGAAGGGGGAGGCTCCCGTCCACGGTCTGAAGCGCCCGCACCGCTCGGCCCCGCGCCTTCCTGTTGGCTGGCGGAGGAGGGGAGACGGTAGACGACAGGGACGGCCAAGGCTGCGGGGCGATGATGCCGTCCCTGTCCGAGGAGCGCTGACCTTCCTTCCTCACCACCTTCTCTGCCCCTTCCCCTCCCTCTCTCTTGTACGCCCCCCTCCATCCCCCCTTATCCTGAGACCCCTCCTTTCCACCCCACACTGATCCCCATGCCCCCTCTATTCAGTCCCCACTGACATTCCCTGTGCTCCCCTCCCCATCTACCACCCCCTCCCCATCTACCACCCTCTCCCATCTATTCATCCTGATCTCTCTATCCACCTCGCATTGATTCTCCTGCCACCTCCACATCCATCCTACACTCGTCTCCCAATTCATCCTGTACTGACCCCTTCCTATCCATCCTGCACTGCTCCACACCATTCATCCTGTACTGAACCCCCCATCCATCCTGTACTGATTTTCCCCCCATCCATCCTGTACTGATTTTCCCCCCATCCATCCTGTACTGATTTCCCCCCCATACATCCTGTACTGATCCCCCCCCCATCCATCCCGTATTCGCCCACTGACATCTCCCGTGCTTTTCCCTCACAATTTTACCGACTCCAACTAGCACACACTAATTCCCCTGCCTCAATCCATCCATTCCGCACCGATTGCCTTCTCAACACCCCCCACCCCCCCTCGCCATCTATCCATCCCACACTGATTCACCCAGCCCCCCCCCCCCAAAATAATTGAGGGAAGTGGGGGGTGGAGGGGAGGGGGGAATTCAGTCTACACTCACTGAATCCATCCCTGTGAAGAGTTAGAGATGGTGATTGGATCTGGAAGCGGACCAATACATCTGTAAATAAAACTGGACAGACATCTTTTCATTTGCACAATTGATTTTATTGAATTAATTTTAATATATTAATGTTTAAAATCCATGCATTGAAGGAAGAATATTTTACAGCCCATCTGTGGTTCTTAACCCCAACCCTTAACCCTAACCGGTCGTCACCCGCAGTGTATGACAGGACGTACGACATGATGGGACACCCAGATGTTGCCCCTGGATTTTGAACATTCCAAAATCCAGAGGTGACAGGGAGTCACCGCGAGTCACTACATGCATCACCATGCATCAGGCCGCGTCACGACCCGACCACGACTTTTTTCAGGCTGTTCCTGAAAAGGTCACCCGAGTGGGACAGGCCTTTCACGCTGCGAGACATGAGGGCAAGGCTTTCGAAGGTGGCATCGGCGGCAAACTTGTCCCTGGCCAGGTTCTCGATCACCTCGGGCTCGAGTCCGCAGTGCCCGAAGAAACTGTCCTAGCCCGAGCAGGCTCGGGAGAACCGGCAGCTGAGGTCAGAGTGTGAGCGCCATAATCTGCCTTCACCAACCTGCTGCCTGAGCGGCTCCTTGGGGGGACCTGCTGCTGCTTCTCTTGGCGCTGCTGGCGTGGTTACGTGCACCCTGGGATGCTGCTGGCGTGGCGACTGGTCCTTCCAGGGGCCATGCTGGAGTGGTTACTTGTGAACCCTGGGGTGCTGCAGCCTCTGTACCCGCTGCAAATTCTCCCCTTCCGACGTTGCTGCTCCTGTTGCCAGCCCTTGCTGCTAGTCGCCCCGGCCGCTAGAGCCGGGCAGCAGTCAACGGACCAGGCTGCCACGGCTCTTGAAACTGCAGATGTCCGCCGCTCCTAGCACAAACTCACACTTCTGCTGGTACATGACTATCGAATCCGGCCTGAGCTGCCTCTTGGAGCTGGAGCGACGCACAATGTCAGGCGGGAGCCCCAGCTGCCTATTCTGCTGGGGGCTGCCGGAGGCCAGGTAAGTCTTCATGCTGTTGTTGGCCCTGCTGCCGCTGCTTTCCTGGGGGGGGGGGGGGGGCACAGCTGCCCAGACCATTGGGCTCCACTTTGCACCTCCTCGCCGTCTGGCTCTTCACGTTCTTGGCCTTTTCGTCAGCCAATCTCTCCACAGCGCTCTGCCGACCCCGCCTGTCCCCCTCCATTTGACTGCGGAGGTAGCCGGGGCCCTTGGACATGAGCTTGAGCGGCAGAGAGATGCTTGCCTCGGGCGGCATGCTTGCAGTAGGCGCGATCCTGCTAGGCACCAATGACAGGCTATCTGCACTCGCCTTAATGCACATTCACTATGGCTTTGCCCGTGACTTGGACAAAGTGGTGAGTAGGTTTGCACAGTTGCATTCTCAGAAAACGGAACTATTTCATGTTGAGGTTGATGTGATGTGAAGTTGTTAGGTCAGGAGGTCTATTAAAGGTGCACTGCACACACTAACACAGTCTAACAGTAACAGGCAATCAAATCAACACACAAAACATTTTCTAAATAAAAGTTTTCTTTACTGCAAAAACTTACAGTATTTTATTTGCAGTTTTTGCATGCTCCTTTATAACACAGTACAACTTGATTATTAAAACAAGGACAACAATTCTTAATTTAAAAAAAAAGAATACAACAATGATCCCAATCATCCCATTCCACTCACTCATTACTCTTGACTCAACCAAAATTATTTCTGAAATATTGATCATACATTTGGTGCAAAAAGCTCCAAAATAAGGCACATAATGCACCAGAGAGCATCTAAAAGCCCAGAGCTTTCAGGGCCCTTAAGCGGGCCCTGGAACCCAGACGTTAGGGGCTTCCTGCTTGTGATGTGTGCTGCGTGCACATTATTTCACATAGCATTTTTGGAATCCTGTCATGCCACCCCCCTTTTTGAAAAGCTTCGTACGGGCCTGGGTACAGCAGGGAGAACAGCATGTGTCACGAAGGAACTGTAGATGCTGGTTTACACCGAAGTTACTCCAATATTTTGTGTCCATCTTCAGCACGAGATTGAGATCACAGCTGAGATGAAGAGCAGCGAGGGAGATTTTAAAAGGAGCCCTTGGTGCGGAGGCAGGTTCTGTTCCACTGTCGAGTCAGAAGGTCATATGTGATAGGAGCAGAATTAGGGCATTCATTCCATTGTTTACTCCACCATTAAATCATGGCTGATCTATCTCTCCCTCTCAGCCCCATTCTCCTAACTTCTCCCCATAACCTCTGGCACCCATACGAATCAAGAATCTATCTGTCTTCAAAATATCCAGTCATCCACAGTCGCTTGCTTCCTTGTTTCCCGCCCGCCCTGATGAACGCTCCCCAGACCTGACTCCTCCAGTATCTTTGGTGGGAAGAGCGGTGCTGATGGGGAAGCTCCATATTTAGGGGGGGAAGTCCCGAGGCAGCACCACTTCACGGGAGAAGTGCTGAGGGGATTTGACACCGTGGAAGGGCAGGTATTAAAGTGATGCCACATTGTGGGACTGTGAGTGCTGAGGGAGCGCTGCCCAATGGGATGGCCATTCCTGCTCTCCCCCCACAGATGCTGCTCAACATCTGCTGAGTTGCTGAGATCCTCACGTGGATTGTGTGAGGATGTGGAGCGCACTGATGCAGGGCTCCAGCTCATTCCTGCAGGAGTGGCCAGGAGTGGAGGGACGTCTGTGCACTTTATCAGGGAAGAGAATGACCCAGTCTTTAGCACAACGACTCCACGGCAGGTCCGGGGTGATGGGACTGTGGTGGGGCTGTGGTGGGACACTGGGCCGGGGTGATGGGACTGTGGTGGGGCACTGGGCCGGGGTGATGGGACTGTGGTGGGGCTGTGGTGCGACACTGGGCCGGGGTGATGGGACTGTGGTGGGGCACTGGGCCGGGGTGATGGGACTGTGGTGGGGCTGTGGTGGGACACTGGGCCGGGGTGATGGGGCTGTGGTGGGACACTGGGCCTGGGTAATGGGACTGTGGTGGGGCTGTGGTGGGACACTGGGCCCGGGTGACCTCTCTCAGGCCACCTCTGGTACGTCTGTCTTATCTTCAGATTCGATGAAGCCATTTTGAGCTCTAGGAGATTACCGGGCGTCTTTCCGATCACTTGCATCTTCCTGCAGTGGATCTTTCAGCACCGGAGGGTCAGTTCTAGTCAGCTGTTGCTCTCCATAATGCAACCACTTGAGATTCTCCTTTGCCCATCTGTATTAGAAAGTGACTTCTGAGGCCTTAATTGAGCAAGAGGGAAAAATAACCTCTGTTCACAGTTAAACATAGAAGCTGCTGATGGGGAGATTTTATTTGTATGTAGAGTGTACTTCTCTCAAGGTTCGCCATTCTGTCAGTGCAAGGCAACCCCTTGTTGGTGGAAGCCAACAATGCCCGAGCTCCCGACCTTGCTCTTCAACTGATCCTCACGTCAAAGGGAAACAAGAGGTGAAAAGCCTCCCTTCGTTGACCACAAGCCAGGGACGTGCGGGCAGGTGAGACAGGGGAGGCAGAGCCTCACCTGTCATACATCCAATGAAAATAACTGTTAAGAAAAATAAAGAAAAATAATAATAAAATAAAATAAATACAAAGATTTTTCCACTGATCTGTTATAAATGTCATTTCTATATGAATGGAATCATTTTTTATAGTAAAAATCGCAAAATTTTTGCAGCTCCGCTGCAAATACATGGAGAGATGAGGCAGCGACAAGCCTCCCCTCCCCTCTGATTGCGTCGCCCCTCTGAAACTGGATGGAGCGCGGGCAATAAGCGTGTGCCTGTTACCACCTCTATGTATGTCACCAAAGTAATGTGTGTAAACCGCTTCAATACACGTCCTTACCTTCCATAGTCCAGGTAACGTATTTCACATATAAAGATATTAAATTTGTGCTCGCTGGTCTCACATAAAACTGCATTGAAAAATCTTCAGGGGAGGCAGCGATCACATCTGCCTCACAATGGGGCGTGTCTTGAGCCCAGTGGAGGAAGAGCGAGCGTCAATTACTCAGCTCAAGTAATTGACGCTGCCTCACTCTCCCTCCATGTTAGCTAGTTTCAGCAGTGGCGGCGCAGACCAAATATGATGGAGCGGAGCAAGATACGCCACCTGGGAAGGTAGACTTTGTCGGTACATTAGAAAGTTATTAGATTTTAAAAAAATAGATCTATACTAATCACAATAATAAAGTCATCATTTTTTGTACTTCTGTACATTTTTGTTTAGTTCATGTAAGACAGGAGTCTCCAAAATATGGCCTGCGGGACACATCAGGCCCACCACCTGATTTTTCAAGCTCAGATTCGAGTCGGGGAGCGCGGCGGCCCGGGGCTGCTCTTAGTGTTGTTACCGGTTAAATCCTTCGAATTGTCAGAGCCGAGACAATTGGGCCGCAGTGAAGAAGGGTGCAATGGTGCGGTGGGGGCTGCGGGTTATAACGTGCCATCGTTCCCCTCTCCCTTCTCCCGCCTCATTCTCTCTCCCCATTCTCTCGCCATTCTCTCTCTCCCCATTCTCTCTCTCCCCATTCTCTCTCTCCCCATTCTCTCTATCTCTCTCTCCCCTTTCTCTCTCTCTCTCCCTTCTATCTCCCTCCTCTCTCTCTCCCTCCTCTCTCCCTTCTCCCTCCCTTCTCCCTCCCTTCTCTCTCCCTCCCTTCTCGCTCCCTTCTCTCTCCCTTCTCTCTCCCTCTCTTCTCTCACTTTCCTTTCTCTCTCACTCCCTTCTCTCTCTTTCTCTCCCTCTCTTCTCTCTCTCTCTCACTCCCTTCTCTCGCTCTCTCTCCCTCTTCTCTCTTTCTGCCTTCTCTCTCTCTCACTCCCTTCTCTCTCTCTCCCTCCTTTCTCTCTCTACCCCTCCCTCCCAGTCACAGCTCCACCCCTCTCTCTCCTCGGGGAGACCCGGCGATCAATACAGGGAGGGCCAGGCCACTGATACCAGCCATGACCACACCGCACATCACTGCCTCAAGCCCCCTGTGATGGTTGGAGTTGCCCCCGTCATTGTCCATTCTTTGCCCAGTTATGTAGGTTGTGCATTCTGGTCATTATCCTTCCCCAGTCAATGTTTACATATCTCTATAATTTCCCTCTGACACTGTATACTCCCGATGATAGTAATTCCACATTGCCACCACTTCCCGGGCACCTGGCCGGCAGACAGAGCGGGGTACATTCCGGATCAGTAATGGAACAGAACTTGCATCACTTGCGCCATCCTGGATTATATTCGGATCATGTAATATTGCGCTAATGTCCGTTTTAGGATTCAGGTATAATTCATGGATCATTTGCTTTTATGTGCTGTTGAGTCTAGGTGGCTGTGAGGACAGGTTCTGTGTTACTGTCGAATGAACAGTCGAGAGGGGAACCAGTTGCCTCTCCAATGCTGCCGGTCCCATTGACTTCCTCAAGGATGTATTTGGCTCAGGATTATGCACATCTGAAATATTCATAAGTTTGTCAGTAATAACAGAATTAAGCCATTCAGTTCATTGTTTACTCCACCATTCAATCATAGCTGATCTATCTCTGCCTCTCAACCCCATTCTCCCGCCTTCTCGCCGATGCGCCGGGCACCCATACTAATCAAGAATCTATTTCTGCCTTTAAAATATCCACTCATATACAGTGACTGATGTCCTTGTTTCTCGCCGGTCCTGATGAACGCTTTCCAAACCTGACTCCAACTTCCACAGGCACCTCTCTGGAATCCAGCGCCAGGGTTACATGTAGCATTGTCACCAGGCTGTGGCTGGAAGTGCTGATGGGGAAAGCGCCATATTTGGGAGTGGAAGTACTGAGGGCGCAGCTCCTTCCCACAGGAGCGGCCATTGGGGGATTGTTGTGCACTTTCCCAGGATTGGGAATGACCCAGTCTTTAGCACAGCGAATACACGACAGGCCCAGGGTGATGGGGCTGTGATGGGATGCTGGGCCGGGGTAACCTCTCTCTGGCCACCTCTGCTTTATCTTCAGATTTGATGAAGCCATTTTGAGCTCATGGAGATTACCGGCCGTCTTTCGGATCTCCCTGCAGTAGATCTTTCAGTACTGGAGTGTCAGTTCAGTCAGCTGTTGCTCTCCATAACTCAACATCTTGAAATTCTCCTTTGCCCATCTGTATCAGAAAGCGACTTCTGAGACCTTGATGAGCAAGAGGCATACATAACCATAACATCTGGTCAAAGCTAAATACAGAAGTCGCTGACGGAGCATTTCCATGTGTACGTGGTGTAGTCTTCCCAAGGTTCGCAATTCTGACAGTGCAAGGCTGCCCCTTGTTGGTATAAGCCAACAATGCCGGAGTTCCCGACCTTGCTCTTCAACTGATCTCTATGTCAATGGGAAGCAAGAGGTGAAATGCCTCCCTTCCTTAGAAAGACACAAAATAGGTGCATGATTAGGCCATTCAGTGCGAGCCAGAACCGCCATTCAGTAGGATCATGGCTAGTCATCCAGAATTAATACCCTGTTTCTGTTTTCTCCCCACATCCCTTGATTCTGTGTGCCCTAGGAGCTAAATCTAACTATCTCTTGAAAACATCCAGTGAATTGGCCTTCACTGCCTACTGGGGCAGATAATTCCAACTCTCTCGCTGAAAAGGTCTCAGACCTAAATGAGCTATACCTTATTTTTAAACTGACCCATGATTCTGGAGTCCTGGAACATTTTTTCTGCATCTAGCCTCTCCTATCCCTTAAGAATTGTATATGCTTCTACAAGATTCCCCTCATCCTTCTAAATTCCAGTGAATATAAGCCAGTCGATCACTTTTTTCATCATATATCAGTCCCGCTATCCTGGGAATTAACCTGGTGAACCTACGCTGCACTCCCTCAATAGCAAGAATGCCCTTCCTCAAATTTGGAGACCACAACTGCACACAATACTCCAGGTGCGGTCTCACCAGGGCCCTGTACAACTGCAGTAGGACCTTGTTGCTCCTATACTCAAATCCTCTTGCAATTAAGGCCAACATGCCATTAGCTTTCTTCATTGCCTGCTGTACCTGCATGCTTACTTTCAGTGACTGATGAACAAGGACACCTCCCTTCTTGCTTATCTGACACAATTTGGATAAAAACTGCCTTCTTGTTCTTGGCACCAAAGTGGATGACCTCATTTATTCACATTATATTGCATCTGCCATGCATCTTCCCACTCACCCAACCTATCCAAGTCACCCTGCAGCCTCACAGCAGCATCCTCGCAGCTCATACTGCCACCCAGCTTTGTGTTATCCACAAACTTGGAGATGCTACATTTAATTCCTTCGTCCATGTCAATACCCTACCCCCAATACCATGTGCTCTAATTTTGCACACTAATCTCTTGTGTGGGATCTTGTCAAAGGTTTTTTGAAAATCCAGATACACCATATCCACTGGCTTTCCCTTATCCATTCTACTTGTTACATCCTCAAAAAATTCCAGAAGATTAGTCTAACGTGATTTTCCCTTCATAAATCCATGCTGACTTTGACCGATCCTGTCACTGCTTTCCAAATGCGTTGCTATAACATCTTTAATAATCGACTCCAGCATCTTCCCCACAACTGATGTAAGACTAACTGGTCTATAATTCCCCGTTTCTCCCTCCTGTGCGTCTTGTGGGGTTGGAGTTGTCCCCGTACATTGTCTATTCTTGACCTAGTTTTGTAGGTTGTGCTTTCTGGTCATTATCTATAATCTCACTCTGACCCTGTATACTCCCCACTTCTCACCACTGCCCGGGCACCTGACCGACAGACACAGCACGGAAACATTCCAGATCAGTGACGGGACAGAACTTGCACCTCTTGCACTATTGTGGATTTGTTTTCTAATAATTTAATATTGCGCTAGTGTCCATTTTAGGATTTATGTATAATTTATGTATCATTTGTTTTAGTATGCTGTTTGAATCTAGGTGGCAGTGGGGACAGGTTCTGGGCCACTGTTGAGTGAGCAGTTGAGAGGGGAACCAGTTCTATCTACGATGCTGCCGGTCCCAATTGACTTCCTCAAGGATGTATTTTTGCTCAGGATTATGAACATCTCGTATATTCATGTTCATAAGTTATATGAGCAGAATTAGGCCAGTGGTACAGGCTGTGATTCCTGCTCTGCACCGGCCGTTCCCCACCTGCTCCATTCAACCCCACCAGCAGACATTATCCTTCCTCCATTAATGTTTTACACATCTTCACTATAAATAAACTATGTCCATGTATTTTCCCCACAAAGTGATTCCCATCACTGTCCGGGCACCTGACCAGCGGAGCAGGGAATTATTCCGAATGAGTAACAAAACATAACTTGCACCTCTTGCCCCATCATGGATTTGCTTTCTAATCATGTAATATTGCGCTAATGCCCGTCTTTAGGATTTATGTATAATTTATGTGTGATTTGTTTTTGTTAGAGTCTAGGAGGCTGCAAGGACAGGGTCTGTGCCACTGTCGAGTGAGCAGTTGAGAGGGAGAATCAGTTCCCACTACCATGTTGCCTGGCCTACTGAGATCCTGACCCACTGAGATCCTCAAGGATTTATTTTTGCTCAAGATTCTGAGCATCTACAATCACTTGTCCACTCCACCCCCCCCCAATACATTATCCATTCTTTGACCTCTTTCAGGCCACCTTCAGTACTTTTCCCGAAATGTAAATCGATTCCAATGACACTTGCAGGTCTCTGGAATCGATCTTTTAACACCTGGGTGTCAGTTCTAGTCAGCTGTTACTCTCCATAACTCAACCACTTGAAATTTTCCTCAGCCCCTCTGTAATCTGAAAGCGACTTCTGAGACCTTGACGGAGCAAGAGACAAACACAACCTAGGGTCACAGCTAAATGCAGAAGCTGCTGACGCTGCCTTTCCATGTGAATGTGGTGTACTCTTCCCAAGGTTCACCATTCTGACAGTGCAAAGCTGCCCCAAAGCTGCCCCATGTTGGAAGAAGCCAACAATGCCGGAGCTCCCTACCTTGCTCTTCAACTCATCTCCATGTCAAAGGGAAACAAGAAGCAAATTGCCTCCAGCAAATTGATAACAAGTCTTCTGTGGTGATTGGATTTGCCCCCATACATTGTCCATTCTTTGCCTTGTGGTATAGGCTGTGATTCTTGCTCTGCACGGGTCTTCCCCTACCTGCACCATTCACCCCCACTAGGATACATTATCCTTCCTCGGTCTATATTTTCTCATCTTCTCTATAAATTAACTCTGACTCCCAGCAAATCTCTCCTATGTGATTAGACCAGTGCAGAGTGCACTGGGTGTGGTGTCACTGACTAAACAGACACAATGTGGAAATGTTCAGCAGGACTTGCAGCCTCTGTGGAGAGAAAATCAGACTGAACCTTTCAGGGCAGTGATCCTTCATCACATTGAATGAAATGTAATGAATATTGGTTGTACCCTGAGCTACCGAGCACTTTCAGCAAGTTCTGATTTTAGGTTTCCAGCATCTTTAGTAGTTTGCTTTAGTACTACTAGTTGTGGTTTGCTCAAAGAAGCACTATTAAGTGATAAAGGCTAGATGAAGAGGGAAGTGAGGTCCGAGGAAGTGGGAAGTGAAGTGAGGACCCTCAAGGTCGGCCACAGGAGGTGCTCCCAAGGCACAAAGGTGGGTGGGCAAGGAAAGGGATGTTGCATCCAAGGAAGACGATGGCTGGAGGCCCTGCATCCAGCCACCCAAAAAAATCAAGCATATTCTTGGGTATGGGAATACTGTACTGGATTGTATATAAGAAAAAATATTTTACTGTGCGTTTGCACATATGACGATATTGTGTGTTGAGAATATAAAAATGCTTTTGGTGCCGTGAATCTTTGAAACATTTTGGGTTTCTCAGTGCATACTGTTAAGGCCTTGAATAAACCGACTTGTTTGGGAAAAATCCGCTGTTCTACGAGATGGTTTAATTTGTGTCTGTTCCTATCTGAGTTGGTCCCCAAGTAACGCCAGATTCAGGGTACAGGAGTAACACAAGATATTCCCTCCTACACACCTCATCCATGTCAAATGGAATACAAAGTTCAGTGTCAATGAAACCAGTCAATGAAAGTGCAGACAACAAATGCAGATTAATTTTTATTGATGATTATTACAGCAACTAATTCAAAGTGTTCTTGTAATTGGAGTGAGTGTAGAAATACTAAGGACGAAATGAAACTTCATTTTCTGGTAACCTGAAGGTAGGAGATTATTGCATGATGCTGTTTAAATATGGTGTAAAAAGTATGCTCCTAGGGCATAGTTCTCAAAAAGCAGTGTTAACACGTCCAATTGCTAATTAGACTCCTTCAAATGCCACCAAATCACCACAGCTCTGCAACCAGCTCATGCAGTTATTCTGAGGCAAATACATTTCCCTCAAAGCATCTGGGAAAAAACACTGCAAAAAAATATGATGGAACCCAACAAAAATCAAGCAGCAGGTTGCTCCATTTAATCTCAGTGAATGGCCAAGAACAACCATGTTGTCCCATTACTTAGCAAGCAGATGAGTAGCTCTGTAACCCTGACAGGAACGTAGAAATGAAGTTTCATATTTTTTGGCTTAGTAGATCCTTTAGAATTGATTAAGATATCGATAAAACTATATTACACTGTTTAAAGAAGGTAGAAACTGTTTCAAACATTTATAGCTCATAACATATTTCTATTGGAAACAAATCAATTTCTCAGTTTCTGGCACCATTCAGGAAATCTCTATCCTTCGTTCTTGATCAGTGTTTTTTGGGCTGTGGCACGAGCTGGGGGTTTCGCCAGTTGTTTTATGAGTGGCTCACATTTTGTGGGCGTACATCCACACTTGGTGACGTAAGTGTAGGTGAACGTAGTTGTCGTACTGCCTGGACAAAGTAAGGTGATGTTTTTCTTGCTGGTTTCCAACTCCTGACAGCAGCTACAGTTATGTGAAATCATATTTGCTTCTGAAGAATACCTGTTGTAGAATAAAAGAGGGAAGAATACTCAGAATACAGATTCTGGATAAACAAGGGCACAGTTCTCTAAAAACAACATGTTCACACATTCAAAACATGTGGAATTACTGGTAACACTCCTTCACATGCCACCACTCAGTCAATTACTCATTGAGGGATGCAAGGTGCTGGAGGTCAGACAGCAACTGGAGAGCATGGATAAGTGGCGTTTCGGGTCTGATTGTAGAGGAGGGAATGGAAGCTGAATGAGAGGAAGGGCAGGACAAGGCCTGGCAGATAATGGGATGAAACAGGTTAGGGGAAATTTTGATACTTGGATGGTGGGCGAAGGTCTGAGATGAAAAAACTAAAGGTATAAGTTTAGGTAAGTGTAAAGGTTGAAGAGTGGCAATTTGTGGAGCGAGGGGAAGGATGTAGGTGGAAGAGCAGAAATAGGCAGGGCCGGCCTTAAGCCAATTGGACCAATTGCTCCCAATTGGACCCCGCGCCTAAGGGGGCCCCGCACTAGAGTAATCTACTCTCAGCTCGATTAGATCTGTTTGGTCCATTAACTCGCATGCACTTTTTAAGCACACATTTTGATTACTTTCCCTTTTATCATAGAGATACAAAGTCTACAGTAGACTGTATTTATATTTCTATGATTCTACAGACCATGGCTGGGAACCTGGGGCTCACTAAATTGTTCTCAATTGGGCCCCGCACCTCCTAAGGCTGGCCCTGGAAATAGGTGGTTACTGTTGCCCCTCTCGACTCCTAGCCACCCTCTTCACCCCACTCTCTCCCCCTACTGTGCCCCGCCTGGGTTTGCACCTATTTCTCCCCTTAAACACCTAAACATCTTTACAATAATAGTGAGCAGCTTTTTACAACTGAGGTGCATAGGAATATTTACAGGCAGAAGGTGAGGATTCTCTGGGACTCTCACGCCTGGATGACTGTAGAGGCCGGATCAATGGAAGGAGTTAATGTGGAGGCAGATAATTTATAGAAACATTTGGGAATTGAGTTTGATGTGGAACTGGCGCAGAAGGGGAGTTGAGGCTGAGGGGAGATGAGCCATGATCACATTAAATGGTGTGACAGGTTTGAGGCGGTTTTCAAGCTTGCACAATGGGAGGTTGAATGTAAAGGGAAAATGTATAAGTAATGGAAGACATTAAAACAACATTGATGTACAGAGGGATCTTGGGGTCCAAGTTCGTATCTCCTGGAAAGTGGCAAAACAAATAGATAGCATAGTAAATAGTAATTAGTTGGGGGATTGAATATAAGAGTCTGGAAGCCATGCTACAGCTTTTTAGGACATTGGTTAGGCTGAATTTGTAGTATTGTGTGCCGTTCTGGTTGCCCGTTTACAGGGAGGACATGGAAGCTTTGGAGAGGGTGCAGAGGAGGTTTATCAGATTAATGCCTGCATTAGGGGTATTAGCTATGAAAAAAGGTTGGACAGACGTGGATTGTTTTCACTGGAATGCCGGAAGTTCAGAGAAAACCTGATAGAAATGTATAAAATTATGAGGCGTAGATAGGGTAGGCAGTGAGAACCTTTTTTCCAAGATGGAAAGGGCATAGCTTTAAGGAGTGAGGGATAAAGTTTAAAGGAGAGGTACAAGGCAATTTATTTTTACAAAGTGGACGGTGAGCTGCCGGAGGTGGTAGTGGAGGAGGATAAGATCATGGGATTTTTGGATAGGCTGGGAAATAGGGGATATGGATTTTGTTCCTGTGTTGTACCGTTCTATATTCTATGAATTTAGTGCTGATACGTACACTGAAGAGGTCATACAGCGCCCTCCACAGGAGGTCATCGGCACTTCGTGTTGTGATCGGCATCCCTTGTGGTTGATGTGGGTCACGATCTTTTTAATACTGCATGTCTTTGGAATACCTGCAAATGCAATCAGAATTAAGGATCAACAAACGTGACTTAAGATTCACAAATAACTTCAACCTATGATGGAGCATGAGGGCTAAGGGAAGAATTTTAAGATCAGAATATCACCTGATTTTACATTGGTCAGATGTATTATTTTGCAGAGATTTTCTTTTTTTGTGGGGAGGCA
The DNA here is from genome assembly GCA_035221665.1 of Okamejei kenojei. Taxonomy (NCBI): domain Eukaryota; kingdom Metazoa; phylum Chordata; class Chondrichthyes; order Rajiformes; family Rajidae; genus Okamejei; species Okamejei kenojei. The sequence continues at coordinate 45,882,840 of CM069148.1, forward strand.
CAGGTGAAAAAAACTTTTTCCCTTCCATCCCTTTCTATAGTCACCTACATTGAACTCCAGATATTCAGGAGCAGCGTAACTCCGCAGAAAGAAAAAGTTATATTGTTGCACCAGCCAAGCAGTGATGAGTTTTGTGATAAACATCTTAATGAAAATAATAAAGAACGGTATATTTGCCACAGCTGGTTGAGCTGCTGCCTCACAGCACCAGAGACCTGGGCTCAATCACGGCTGCTGTCTGTGTGGCGTATGCACGTTCTCTCTATGATCAATGTGCGCGCAAGGGTCACCCTCACCATAATCCGCTCTGTCTAATTCAAGAGCAGGGACTTATTCTGCAATTGTGTCAGTCTGCTACTTACATGTCTGACAACAGCCATCCTTGTCCAAGTGTATTGTTCCCTGTCAAAGAGAATAAATGTAAGATGAAGATAATTGAAAGTTCAATGCAATATTATAGAACAAATATTAATTCATGATCGGTCGAACTTACAGGTTCGCAGTTATCATGATCGAAACGAGGGCACCATTGGTTGTAGATGTTTGGAATAAAGTGCCTCCCTATTTTCTCACATTCGTATGTTGTACAGTTGTTTTTCCCCTCTGATGTTTTTTCTCCAGGCTGTGGAAAAAAGGGAAGATTAAAATAGACTTGTCTATTTAAATGTTCAAATCCGTGAAAATAATCAGACCGTTGATTCTTACATCTTATTAACTGTCCTGTTGCATTTCTCCCCGGTAATTTGGTTTACAGTGATGCTACCATTAGTTCCCTTAACTTCTTTGCCTTACAAATGGTGGGTTTGCACAGTTTTCCTTTCACATTTGACTGAAGCATGCCCCCAATTAAGCTGCTCTGCATCCAGTCCTCTGCCAATTGGATTGAAATCTCTCCCACAGCATCAGCAAAGATATTGGATGCATTCAGGTTTCAGGTACAACACACCCTGATGTACAGGTCCCACCTTCACTGGAGATGGTCAGAATGACCCAAAACTCTGCCTCCATCCTACACCATCCTGTCAGCCGTGTTTTTATTTGACCTGTCTTCCTGTTCCTACACTCGGGAGTGCATCATACTCTTTATTCACTGTACAACATTAGCCCTATCTTTAATCTCTGCCTGACTCCCTAAATTCACATTCCAGAACCTTGTTTGTTTATCTACCCATGTTATCTATCAAAGTGTTCAATGACTACTGATGTTCACTTTCCCCCTTTCAGATGTCCCTCATCTGACTCATCCATCAGTCTGGCCACGGGGAGGCAATTTATCATTTGAGTCCTATTTGTAGCTCCAGAAACACCATCTCCATCCTTATAGTTGAGTCTCTGAACTGTTAACTCACTGGGGTGCCATTCCTATGTTTCTTATAAGATGCCTGACCCAAATTGTCACCTATCCATGCTGTCCAGGGATGCTGACTGACCCACTGAGTTACTCAAGCACTTTTTGTCTTTTGTTATCAACCAGCATTTTCTTGTTTCTCCATTTTCCTTATAAACTCACTGGGATCCCATTCTTAGGCTCTTTATGAACTGACTTTATGAACCTTCCAACACTACTTAGAAAATTCCCAGGCTTTTTATAAACTCCATGGTTTTGTTTCCTGTATGCTCTTTAAATTCTCCTGGCACATTGCAAAATGTGTGATATTACTGTGTTCCAAGTAGGAAAAAGTGAATGAAACATTTCTTGGGGTACTAACAGATATGAACATCCAAGACTCTGGAGAATTTGTTTATTGAGCACCGACAAACTCTCTGTGCTGGTTTATCAGAGCTTCACTGTGCACCATATAAATGTTGCACTCTCAAAGAAGTTCAATAACATTTTCAAACACCATTTTCTTTTCATAAAACCACAGGCACAGCAGTAGAGTTACTGCCTCACAGCGCCAGAGATCCGGGTTCGATCTTGGCTGTGGGTGCTGTTTGTATGGAATTTGTATGTTCTGGTGAGAGCTGCGTGTGTTTTGGCTGGGTGCTCCGGTTTCCTCCCACACTCCAAAGATGTACATGTTTGTAGGTTAATTGACTTCAGTAAAATTGTACGTTGTCCCTAGTGTGTGTTGGATAGTATTAGCCTGCTGGTGGATAGGCCGGAGGTCTGTTTCCCCTCTATCTCTAAAGTCTAAAGTAAAGTCTAAAGTCACGGTTACACTGCTTGATTGTCTTGCGATTTTCTCAACGTCTGGCTACTGTTTTTCTGCGGAGAGGTTCCAGCATTGTGCCAATGACAGTAGACAGGTTCTCTGGCTTCGCTATCTTCTTTGGCTACAGGTGTAACATTGGCTGTTCTTCAGCTTACCAGAATACAGAGGATTTATTTATGTTTAAGGGACATCTTTCAACCTAAGTTTCCAACTTAGAAACTGTGTGAGAAATTCTACCATTTTAGCAGCTGATGCTGGGTACTCCTTTGCTGTGCACTCAATAATTCTATCTCATTTATAAATCACCAGATCTACAATTCAATTCAATTGTCTCCAATGAACTCTGTGAATATCCCCATGGCCAGCTTTGGTTTCTCCAATCTATGTGAAGTTTAAAGACATTCGTGATTATTTTTGTTTTGTTTCATTTAGTTTAGAATTGCAGTCCAGAAACAGGCAAATTGGCCCACCGAGTCCGTGTCGACCAGCGATCCCCATACACTAACACTATCCTACACACACTAGGGACAATTTACAATTTACTAAGCCAATTGACCTACAAATTCTAGATCTTTGGGATGTGGGAGGAAACTGGAGCACCCAGAGAAAACCCACGCAGGTCATGCGGAGAATGTACATAGTCCATACTCTGTCCTTCAGTTGAGCTGCTGAGATTACTTCCTTTTCTTCATCTAAACTAATTCTACATCTTGGTCTTCTGAATTAAGATCCTTTCTTGCAACCGTATCTTCCCTTCACACTTGTTAACAATGAAAATATTTATGATGCATAGGAAGGAACTGCAGATGCTTGTTTAAACCGAAGATGGACACAAAAAGCTGTAGTAACTCGGCAGGGCAGGCAGCATCTCTGGAGAGAAGGAATGGGTGACATTTCGGGTCGAGACCCTTCTTCAGGCATAGTCACAGGAGAAGAAAACGAGAGATATCGACGATGATGTAGAGAGATAGAGAACAATGAATGAAAGATATGCAAAAAAGTAACGATTATAAAGGAAACAGGTGATTGTTAGCTGTTTGCTTGGTGAGAATGAGAAGCTGGTGTGACGTGGGTGGGGGGAGAGAGAGAGAGAGAGGGAATGTAGGGGTTACTTGAAGTTAGAAAAATCAATATTGATACTATTGGGTTGTTAGCTGCCCGAGCAAAATATTTATGATAACTGGTCTCCAAGAAGTAAAATGCATACCTTAAGGATTATTGGTGGCCTGTTTGGCAGGTCAATTATACATGAAACCTGGGTACAATTTCCACAACATTGTCCTTCCAGCTTCTTATATTCATAGCCCTGTGGGGAAGATATCAATAATTAGTCCCATTTCATTGACTAGAATTGGAATAATGAGTGATTAGAGGGATAGATGGTTACCTGTGAACACTGAGTATCACACTTAATGGGCGTGCATGCAATGGCATGGAGCCTGGTTAATGGATCCACATCTTCAGTACATTTGCAATCCTTGCATGTGTTCTGTGGCACTGTCATTCCCGGCTGAAACACAAGTAAAGTTTGAGTTGACATGTGGTTTAAATTTGTGCTGGGTTTTTAATACAATAGAATGAAACAGTTGGATTTCATGCAGTGAAGAAGATAAAACTCTGGAGGTTTATTTTTCTTGCAGCAAATTCCCAGAATCATGTACCCAAACATGGTGCAGGATTTTGCCATTTCCCCTTCTCTGAAATTCAAAGTAATCGTGGCTAATTAATATGGAGCCTCAACACATTCCATTCTATCCACTTCCTTTCTTATTGAGAATCTTATGTTACCATGACACTATCTACCTCTACCTTAAAAATAATCAGGCTGGTTCCACCTACCTTTGAGGAAGAGAATTTGGTGAGTGACTCCACATTGTTAAACATAAATCCTCAGTTCCCTCTTCAGAAGAAACATCTCCTCCCCACATCCACCCTCTCAAGAACACCCAGGCTCTGATCTGTTCCAGCCAAGCTCCCTCTCACTTCAAAACCGAACAGATACTAGCCCAACCTCCATCCTTTCATCATACAGCAACCCATTCATTTCAGATATTAACCTCTGATTGTTTCCAGTGCAGTGTCATCTTTTATATTAGGAGACTGATGATGTGCATCCTGTCTTGATGTGACCTCACTAAAGCCCAGAGGGACTGAACTACATTTTCCCTGGCTATAAAGGACATTATAATATTAACTTCTCTCAATACTTGGCATAATACTAGCACAAATGGATCGTTTTACAGTTCAGAACTCTGCAATATTTCTCTATTTAAATAATATGTTTAGTCTAGTTCAGTTTAGGGATGCAGCATGGAAACAGGCCCTTCAGCCCATTGAGCCTGTGCTGACCCACAATCCCCATACATCGTGATATATCCTACACATATTAAGGACAACATAATTTTACCAAAGCCAATTAGCCTACAAACCCGTGCATCTTTGGAGTGTGGAGGAAACCAGAGCACCCGGAGAAAACTCACAAGGACACGGGGAGAATGGACAAAATCTGTACATACAGCACCAGTAGTCAGGATTAAACCTGTGTCATTGGCACTGTAAGAGGCAGTATCTTTACTGTTGCTCCCACTGGACCTATCGATATCCCTTTGTAGCCTTCCTATATGCTCATAACTGACATTCCTGCCAATTAAATTCCAGCTATGATTTGATTTTTTTGCTTTGAAAACTAACATTGTATTGGCACGTGCTCTGCTCCAAATTCACCTCTTACTACATTTTTATGTTTTTCTACCATTTGCTCGTCCGAGTGCAAGCAACGTTTTGTCTACTGTGATTCTTGAATGAGAAAACAGGACAGAAACATGAAAAACTGTACACAGAGCAAATCAAAATATGTTGAGCACCCAAATCGCCGAGGAAGACAGGACCCTGGGCCCATTGGTCTGTGTGGATGAGTTAGGCCAAATGTCATGTTTCTATGCCATAAAACTGTAATTAGTAACTCAGCATATGTCAGTAGACCTTACCTTGTATTCAGTGTCATTGAACACACAGACTGATTTTGGGTCTGAAAATGAAATAATATGCCATTAAGTTAAAAGTTCACATACTTTATACTGCAGGCATGCTCTTTAAATTATCACGATAGTGACCATAAACTACTGTATCACTGATCAACATACTGTAAAAGCAACACTTACCACAAGTGTAAGTTAGGCAGCATTTATTATCTTTCATGTGGAGCACTGGTGTGTATCCAGGTTTGCAGTCAAATTTCACAGTTGGACAGTGACTTATGTTACATTCTGAATAGGCAAAAAATGAAGTTAGTTAAGTAAAAGCTCTTTACTTATGACCATGGGTGATATTCATTAGAGAGTTTCATTTTAGGTTAAACAAAATGTTTCCACTAGTATTTCAATAAATCAAGGCCTGATCAGACCAATTTCCCAATTTGCCACAAGTTTTGAGTTCCAACTAGACTGATTAACACCTGCCCATCCTCTTCAAAATTAATCCAGTGGTGAGCCTATCATTTCTGGTGGATCGTGATCAACCTCAGTTTACAACTGACAACCGCTGTTCACTCTTTGCAAACCCCCAGATCGGAAAAGGATTCCTTTGCTCCTCACCTTTCACACTATCAGCGTCCGTAACAAACACACCATACCCTGACATTTCCATCACCTCCAATGTGATCCCACCATCACATATTTTCCCATCTTCTCTTTCCGCCTTCTGCAGAGGCCATTCTCTCCGCAACTCCTTGGTTCACTCATCCCTTCCCACGCAAATCACCGCCTCCCAGGTACTTTCCCCTGCAACCGCAGGAGATGCACCACCTGTCCCTATCTCCTCCCTCGCCTCCATCCAGGGACCCCAACAGTCCTTCCAGATGAGACAGAGGTTTACATGCACCTCTTCTAACCTCATCTACTGCATCCAATATACCAATATGGTCTCCTGTATATTGGCGAGACCAAGCTTGGATGAAGACTTGTCTTCAGTCCGCTAAGTCCTACTGGATCACCCGCTTGCTAACCATTTAAATTCCACTTCCCAGTCCCATACTGACCTTTCTGTCCTGGGCCTCCTCCATTGCCAGAGTGAGGCCACCAACAAACTGGAGGAACAGCATATCATATTCCGCTTGGGTAGCTTATAACCCAATAATATCAACACTGAATTATCTAATTTTAGATAACCTCTAAGAGCCTTCTTAATAAAAGAATGGTCCGGATCTGAAAAATTGTCTGTCCATTTCCCTTCACAGATGATGCCTGACACACTGAATTCCTCAGCCCTTTCTATCCTCTCTGAGAACACTGAATTTTTTAAAATTTCACATCGGGGTACTTACATCTAGTAATTAAAATTGATCCTATGTGCTCTTCATGGAGTATTTTAAATGATTAATCTCCCAAGTTGTCATTTACCAGTAGAACGTAATCTTCGCTAACTTAAGAATCATACAGCACAGAAACAAACCCTTTGGTCTATACTAACCTATCCCATTTAACATCTAGATTTGCTTAGAAATTAATATTTCTATAATCATTACATAAGTAAACACGATTCTCTCTTGGCAAAACTCATAATGCATATGATTTTGCTTTTAAATAATAGAAAATTGCATGCTGGATCTGTACAATGGAATATTCATACACCCTGACTTGGAAGATTAATAATCAAAATGTTGCAAAAGATGGAGAGAGAAATAGAATTGTTTTCAGGTCTATGATCCTTCCATAGAACTGGAAAGGACATTTCCAGTTCTGATCAAGGGGCAGTGAGGTGAAATGTTCACTGTACACCTTTGTCCACAGGCGCTGCCTGATCCGCTGTGTATTTCAAGCATTTTCTGTTTTTGTAAACGGAGAAAGTGTCCACTTACTGCACGTGGTTTCTGTACAACATAAGTCGTCTTGGTTCCTTTCAACAACTGGTACAAAGCCTTGTTCTTTACACACCACTGGAGGTGATACGGGGCATTTGTGGGGTTTGCAGATGATACTCAATGTTGCCTTGCTGCAAGAACAATCCTGACAATTGCTTTGCCATGTTTCACCGACCTGTCACAAACACAAGAACAGCAGGATGTTTTATAAATGCGGAAGCAGAAATTAATATCATTCTCAATGATAGATATTGGCTGCTCGCTTGATAAACCTACCTGCTTTGGTTTTCCATCAGGTCCAATACAATCTACAATGGACATAAAGAAAAGTCATAACTAAGGTGCTTACTGACTGAATTTGAACCAAAATACTAAATGCTTCTTAATCAACAAAGAAACATAACATATAAAATACAAAGAAAGAAATCCGATGGATAAAATAAGTGATTCCTGGTCAGAGGAGCCAGCATTGACTCAAGTGACGGTCAGTCAGTCAGTCACAAGCCAATTAACCACAATAATCACTGCAATAAAATGCACTTTTAGGTGAGTTACTTTCTTGGATTTTCTCTCATGATGTATTCCATCATTCCCAATGTGCGGAACTCTCCCTACAATTCTCACATGACATTATATCCCTTCTCTGCAGTTGTCAGGGTAGTTCTAGTTAAGATTCAATTGCAGGAACTTGGTAGTGGTGGTACCAGACCTTGTAGCGGTTGTACAGAAATATACTTACTACAGCTATCTGTACAGATGTCTCCGGGCTCAAACAGGATCTTCCCATCAGGGCAGAAGCAGCCATCATCAAGCACACCCTTACCACTGGGTGTATTTTTGTCATCCGATCTAATCACAAAAGGGAGCATTAATATTGTGCACTGGGTGAAGGGGAGAAGGAAAACGAGAGAATGATTTTTGAATTGTCAGTGAGAATGTTTTGCAAAATAAATGCAACAAACCTGGACCCACAAGTTGGCTGCTCCTTTGATGCACATGGTTTATATTCCATATATGCAGGGCAGTGATATGCTGGATTAAAGTAAACAAGGGAACGAGAAATTAGGTATCATATCTGAAATTCCATGATTGTCCAACTCTTTTGGTTAATGGTTACCATGCTGGATACTCTTTCTCACATTCCTGATACTCTTCACTGTTTTAGGTCAGGATTCATAGATTCACAGAGTTATAGAGCTGTACAGAACAGAAACAGGCCCTTCGTCTGACCCTATCCATGCCAACCAAGTTCACTTAGTGGGCTAGTCCCATTTGCCTGAATATAGCCCATATCCCTCTCAGCATTTCATATCCACACATAAATCTTAAATATGTAATTATACTGCTTCTACAGCTGCCTCAGGCAACTTATTCCAGATACACTACTGAGTGAAAATCAAATAAAGAATTTGTTTGACACTAACTGCCTATTCTGCTCTTCTATGGATTGGTTGCACTACGGAATTTGGTATTGCACTTATCTAGTGTTACAGTTATTCATTTATTTTATTGATAATATATTTATTCATATGTTATTGCCTTTATGAGCCTGTTAAGCCGCAACAAGTAGAATGTCATTGTTCCATTCCCAGTACATATGATAATCAAATATCCTTCACTCTTGATTCAATCAGTTTTGAAAAGAATTTGGACAAATATTTGAAAACAGTTAACATATCAAGGCCATGGGGTGAGAAGGGCAATCTAAGCAAAAATGGAGAGTCAGAGCAGTCATGATAATCTGAAGAAACTCCTGTGCTAAATCATTCAATATTATGAGGAAATGATTAGTTGTCTGTTTCCTACCGCCTTATCTCTTTCCTCTACCACCCCCTACCCCCTCCCATTGTGACCCTATTTTACTCTTCTCCCTACATTCATCTCCCACCCCTCCCATCCTCGAGTCTTGCATTTCCCATGTATTCCCTCTCTCCTCTCCCTGTCCCCTCTACCCACATCCCTTCCACCATCTTTACATTGCACCTCTCCTTTCTGAGAATTGTGACACCCTTTTGTCTCCTTTGCATCTTCAATGTTTGTCACTGTCGCCACCAACCTACCATACATTCCCCGTCACCTGTATCCACCTATCACTCTGCCACTCCTACCTTTCTTTTACAACTTTCTCCATCAGTCTGAAGAAGGGTCCTGACCTGAATCATTGTTCATTGTCCTCTACAGATGCTACCTGACCTGTCGAATTCCTCCAGCACTTTGATTCTTGATCAGTTACTTACAACATATTCCGTCGGTGTGATTCCGCCAATCCACACAGGTATCGCCTTTAGATCTGCACATCTTGGAATACATGTCTATACTGGAACATATTATTGTCTCATTCCTGACATGGCATGCGTCATTCACACAGGCTTCATAGAATGGGCCTGGGGGTACCTTGTCATTGCATTTTGAGAAGATACTATGAAAAGAAGAACAATGTTAGAAATGCAACATGTTCTGAGTGGAACAGTCTACCTTACGTAGTGATTGCAAGCCATCATTCCTTCATTGCCAGAGATAAGTGACAACCTCCCTCTCTATCCCCCACCTCCTCTCATTCTCCTTTCTCTTCTAGCCCTCTCTGAGTGGTGACGATGAGGCCATTCATCTACTTCTGACAATAGTTGAACGAAATGAGGAAAAAATGTGATGTTGGTCAAACAATCGCGGTAGATGAGCAGGTTAGCTGGTCAGATGATAAATGTCCAGAAATCTATCAATCCCTGAGAACGACTTAGCATCTGAAACCTTCAGAGGTAGACAGTTCCATAGGTTCACCACTCAGCGAGTGAAAATACTTCTACTCTTCACAAGTTCAATGGCGAACAAATGTGGCGGGAAAGTATACAGTTAACGGCAGTAGCTTTGGTTTTCGAAGGTGCATTAATGGTTGATATTCCGAAGGTCGGTCACCAGGACCAGAGTCCACAGGAAATTGTTGCAATTGCATGGAGATTGTCACCAGGTGTGCATTATCCAGGTCAACTAGTTTGTTGGCATTCAAAAGGAAATTTAATGCATACCTTTAAGAATAAAATATTTAAACAGCATTCTGATTGTTAAAATGACTAAATAGCTGTGCCAACTGGTCACTTAGAAGATAGAAAAGAGAATGATTAACCATGAGTGCCCTCATCCCCAACATTACCCAAATGGCTCCTTTACCCTGGGAATAAGACTTACGGGCCAAGGATGATCTTGCAAATATTTGATGCTGCACAAGGGGTAGTTGGCACAGTTGTCGGACTGAGTGTGGATTTTGGAGAAGGTGTTGGTGAAGAAAGTATTGGCCCGGGGGTTGTAGTTCCGGCATCGCAATGTGCTTTGTTCTGATCCGTAATTTTCCAGTGAGACGCGGCTTGAGAGCACGAAGATACCACAGTTCTATCAGGCAGTGTGCAGTCATCTGTCTTGTTGTTGTTGCAGGTACCTGGGGAAGTGGAAATTGAGAATTGAGGCATTACTTAAAATGTACTTCCAATGTCATCGGATGCTCACAAGCAAAGAAGTCTTCCCAATGCGTTTTCACTTATCTCATTAACCTCCTCCACACCACCCCTCCACCGATTCATGGGCCCAAACCCCAACGCCTCCCCCCACAGTGTCTGAACTTAAACAATTAGGCCAAACATTCAAATGCATTTCTCTGAACAATGTATCAATGTAACATCCATTTGATACTCAACACGGATGCCATTCTTTAAAGAATGTCTTGATCTGCTTTACATTGTCCCTTTGGTTAAACCTCCCGCTGCCCCCACAGAGGAACGTCAAGTACATTCTGAGATACACCTCATTAGATCATCTCTCAGTCACCATATCCTCCCACAAAAATAACTTGTTTGTAAAGTTGGGATAGCAAAATGAAAAAAACATTAGAAAATATGACCACATGATCATAATTGTCCTTATTTTTTTTATCTCACAAGGCAAAAAAACATATTAACAGAACAAATACAGATTTCCAACATCTCCATGTTCTGAAGGTAATGTATTGAAAGCCCTCGTGTTAATCCATGCATGGCGATATCCCAATTTAGATGCCGCATTTTTACAATTCTGGAAACTGAAATGAAGAAGTCCAAATGATACATACCACACTGTCCCTCAACGTTTTTCTCAAAGATCTTGTTGGGAAGGTCTATAGTAAAGCCCAGGCCATCAAATGTAATAGTAATATTAAAGCTATCAATCTCAACCTTTTCCGTGATCCCTGAGGAACTGATCCTGATCCCATCATGGGAATAAGGTTGTATAATCGCTTCATCATTGACCAGGGCCTGTATAAGAAAAAGCAAGATGCTCCAGTTAGCTACTGTTTTATTTCTGTACTTTATAAACATGAGGAACATGTTGGCACCTGAGTCAGTCTAGAATCATGGAGCAAGTGGTGACCCCTAGGACCGCGGTTGACGGTTATGGTCTATTGCTGTGTGGAGGTAGGTGGTGGCTTTCCTGAGCAACACTGCCCAACCCTTCTCAATGAGCAGGGCAGTAGGAATTTTTTTCTGACTTTGGATGTTTCTCTGCCTTGAATCCAATCCTACCTTAATTTCTGTTCAAATCCATTTTTGTCCCCCCCCCTTGAAAAACATATAGAACATGCAGCATAGAAACAGGCCCTTTGGCCCATGATGACTATGCAGAAGTTGATACCAAGTTAAACTGATCTCTTTTGTCTGTACATGTTCCATATTCCTCCATACCCTCTCGGTACATGTGCCTGTCTAAATAGCTCTTAAGTATCACTATTAGGCGAGGGCTTCCACCACCTCACCGGTTAGCACATTATAGGCACCCACCATCCTCTTTCTAGTAAATCTCCTTTTAACTTTCCCCACTCACCTTAAAGCTATGTCCTCTTGTCTTTTACATTTCCACCCTGAGAAAAATTTCTATCTACTCCATCCATAGCTTTCAGAATCTATATTTTACTAAAACTCACATCTTGTTTGTTTCTCTCTCTCTCTCTCTCTCTCTCTCTCTCTCTCTCTCTCTCTCTCTCTCTCTCTCTCTCTCTCTGTCTGTCTGTCTGTCTGTCTGTCTGTCTGTCTGTCTGTCTGTCTGTCTGTCTGTCTGTCTGTCTGTCTGTCTTGTCCTGAAATTATGCCTAAATGGTACACTAGTGCTACAATTGTTGGACCGCCATACTCACCATCATCCTGTGGTGTGTTGTATCAAGTTTCGTTCAGATTGATGGTATATTTTACAAGTTATTCACATTTTAAGCTTTAGAAATGTAACTTTTCACTTGACGTTTCACTGTAAGAAATCCAATTCCACTTGCTGCCCCTGCCCGTTACAAGGTTACAAATGACAAGACACTGGGGGTCCTGTCATTTGTAATATTGTAATGGGCAGGGGCAGCAAATGGAATTGGATTTTTGTTAATGATAAGTGAAGAGGGTGAAGAGGGAGTGGAGGGGGTGCTGGAGGATGAGGGGAAATGAGCCGCATTGGGGGTTATTGGTGAGTGGTGGAATATTGCGTTGGTGGAACGGGTTGCGTTGGGGGGACGAGTGAGTGGTGGACTATTGCGTTGGGGGAACAGGACCCAATGGATCCCACTTGGTCTAGTTTTATATATTTCTATCAGGGAGCGCCACAGTCTGTGGGACGAGTTGAGTCGGCAACTTGGTATACATAGCTTTGGCATACTTGGTAGACATTAAGTCAACGGGGAATATAAAGTTGGTCAATAGGTCTGTTTTTGTGCTAAAGAGCTCTATGACTGACATTGGAACCATTTTCCTGTGTGCTTCCTTCCTTAGGTTTTTTCTTCTGGACATTCCTTCTATTTGATTGAAGCTTTGGTGAACTCTTTTCGATGGAACATTTGCACACAATAGGAGTAAACGTTAAGTGCAGCAGGTAAATGACACCATCTTTACACGTTGACTATTTTCACGCTGTCCAATCTGGTAAAAGTTCCAAAAGCGGACCAACAGTGACTTGGTCTTACCACTTGAGGGCACCCTGGGCCAGTGGGAGGATTGAGATGGTTAGGCAGACACATCTTTGGCACACATATACACAATGGGATATTCCTAGTTTTCTGTTATTTCTAGGAGAGCATTGAGAACAGTGTGCCCAACACTGGTTTATTATTGTCATGTGCACTGGGATACTGAAACACTTTCTTTTGTGTGCTATCCAGGCAAATCTTATCATAGATGAATGTATCAGCTAGTGCAAAAAAGACAACAGAGTGCAGAATATAATGTTACAGCTGCAGAGAATGCTGTTAAAAATAATGCAATGGGATAGATTGGAAGATTGGAATACATCCTGGAATACATCCTTAGATTGAGAGGATCAGTGACATAGAGGCAACTTCACAGCCATCCCAGCCTTAACCCAATGGCTTTATTTGCAATGGACTTTCATCATGGACTTAAATCCAAACTGGTGGGCGAAGCTCTCTTTGCCAGTTGGCAGAAAGTGTAGAGACACTTACCTTGGCTTTGATTGAGTTGTTGACAATCACCCTAATCAATGTGATTACTGAAGATTTGTAGAATATTTTGAGGGCTATTGGCTGCGACAATTCTGTCCCAATGTTGGCGTTGTCCAAGTAAACCTTGAAGTTTTCGATCTTTTCTGTTATTTGCTTCACCACGATGTAAGTACATTTCCCTTTGAATGTGTATTCTGTTCCATCAAAAGTAATGTAATGGGAACCTCCCCATCCCATGCAGGAACCTGGAATATCAAAGGCAGACAAAATATTTATTTAAGCTGAAAAAGCAAACATACAGATACTGGAAAATAGAAATAAAAACCTGGTTTGATCTGGTTTGACAGTGTCTATGGGGAGGAAGATAGGTTAACAGTTCAGGTAAATGACCTTTTGTTAGTTCTTAATAAAATGAAAATACTGTATATATTATTTTTTTAAGCTAGAAGTCTAATCATTGTTTTTGGAAGAAAAATGTTTTTTAGCCAATAAAGGAATAACCTTATGGTAATTTTAAACTCAGGCCTAAAATAAACCAGACTGTTGATGTATGAATCCCATTGTGTGCTGTCCGAATTGGCCAATTGCAGCATTTCTGGACAGCCCCAACCTATTGGCAAGGTCCTATCCGCCAAGGCACTTTTAACTTCCCATGAAATTGGCAGTGATAGCTTTGTTCTGTTGACCGAGATTATGTCTCCAACTTGGAGAACGATAGGTTGAAGACCCACTTTCTCAAAATGTCACAGCCGAGATCCCAGTATGTCACTGGGAGATTGACTTCAAAGCCACAGGTTAAGCAGGGAAGCTTGTTCAGTCATGAGATTGCAAAGTCCCATCGTACATGAGCAAGAAGTTCTTCAAAACTCACTCTTCAACCAAAAAACGAACTTATTCTATTTGGCCATTTTTTTTACATTTCTAAGACAAGGCTGAGGCAGTTTCCTTCGCTGAGAGAAATGGCATGCTACACACTCCAAACACTACATCAGTTCGCAGTTGGTGAAATCTATGTCCATTTGCAAAGAATTACTTCCCGATTCCCCAAGAAATCCCCATTCCAAGTATATTTTGCAAATAGTTAAATTAATATATATTTTTCATCTTACTATGAATCAGCATATACCAGAAATTTGCATATTTTTCAAGTAGTTAAATTACCAATAACTTCTTCCCAATAATTGTTTTGAAATATTTCTTCATGATGGTATCAATCACTGTTTGTTCAGCTAGATAATTCCCCAGAATCTTCTTTCCTCACCTAGGATCATGTCACTACACTCTGTGGTTGGTATTGTGTATGTTGCACAACTCTTATTCTGTTGTCCTTATGTGAATATTTTTCTGTTTTTATAAAATCTGATAACACCCATCACGCACAAACACTAAAAAAAAAATTCCATAAAAGTTTCTGTTGCAGTTATGGTCCACTCGAAATTAGCTCCTGGACAGACTTATTGGATTGTCTCTTTCTTTCAGGACTGAAGGGGAGAATGGCCTCTCATTTCTCCTCACCCCCAGACCCTGACTACTGATCTCTAATACTCATGGAATCATGCAGCATGGATGCAGGCCCTTTGGCCCAACTCATCTCTGATGAGCAAGATTCCTATCTAAGCTAGACACTTTTGCCTGAATCCAAGTTCTGCCAGAACTCAATGAGTTGCCGACAAAAAAAGTTGAAAAATAAAGCTGGAGTAATTCTGGTGGTGAGACCTGTTGGGTTAATGTATTATCGACTCGTCAATTAACACAGTGAAATAATGAACTACGCGTTCCTTCAGCATGTTACCTCCATCTTCCACCCATCTATTTAATCACATTTAATTTGGATAATGCATGCATATCCACAATACTCACAGCCACATTCTTGCTGATAGCAGCAGTTGGAATCGTCATAAACCTTTCTGGGTTGCAGTCCATTTTGACAAACGATTGGTTTAACACTTGGACATTTCACTGACTTCACGGAAACAGTGTCATTCCCTTTGCATGTTGCCTTTGTGCAATTGTCCAGTTTCCAAGTCTCATTCATCTATGGTTGGTGGGGGGGGGGGGGGGGGAATGAACAATTGTAAGAAGTTAAGGCATTCACAGAATCCCTGAGGCTGGAGAAGGAGAAAACAACTACCACCCAACCAGACCTGAATCTCATTGTGCCAAGAACCCATTGAGATCTGACTTCAATTCCAGTAAGGTCAGAAATAGTGTGGGGATGTGGCAGGGCAATGAATCTCATGGGGATGGTTAAGAGACCTTCAATATATTATGGGGGTGTTCCCTTAAAATATCTATACCATTTAGACCCATAAATGTGACACAGGGATGAAATCCAATTAGCTCATTAAAGTATTCTAAGGACATGTGTGATAAGTCTAATAGGTCAAGAAAACCAATAAGTTTAATCGAGGATGAACAAAAATTATTTGACAGGAAAAGGATGGCAAAACATGCTGATATTTTTCCGTTTTAATAAAATTGGATGACCCCCATCACCCATGAGTACTAAAAAACTTTCCTTAAAGGTTTCAGTACCAGTTATGGTGCACTTGAGATGAGCTCTAGTGATGAGCTCCTTTGGCTTTGGGGGAGGTGGACCTCAATGATATTTCGAGAAGAGAGGGAAGCTGTAGATGTTTGTAAGGGGAATGACAGAAAAATAGAAAGAATATCATGGAAGGGTTACATGGAGATTAGAAGGCCAGGGACAGCCAGGTAGGAGATATTCAGTAAAGAAGGGAAAGGGGAGAAGCAATAAGTAGAGGGCCAGAATGTAGCTGGACATGTTTTATATCTCAGTAATCTGGGAATTCACTGGGTCTGGGGGAAACACTAAACCTTGGGGTTTCATCACCTGCTGCGTCTGTTGCAGCACAATCAAGAGCCTGAGCATCATATGTCACTGAGAGGCCCCTACAACATGTGGCGGGTAGACTGCACTGGTGCGGAATGCATAGAGGAAAGTCTTTGTCTGGGAATGAGTCCTGGTGGACTGTAGGTGAGGTGCGCCCCATTCAGGGGAGGGTTGTCCACAGGTGGCCAGTGTGTTTGGGATTAGATGGCCTACCAAAGCCTGGAACGATGGAGGAGGCACTAGGCTGCGGGGGGTGGGGGTGTACTTTCCTGATCCATGGTGAAGGGGTTTGTATAGGGACTGTCAGTAAGGCTGACTGCCAGTTGTTATGCTGCTGGCTGGGAGAGGTGCTGTAAAAATTCATGAAGTAATGAGATTTTAGAGGAATGAGTGACTTGGGTTCCCAGCTGGTTGGGGAAGCATCTCCTCACAGCAGCTGCAACTTAGAACAGTCCGCTCCAGTATCACAGGCAAAGTAATATTGGATCAGCTGGGCGTTAGGGTGGCATGGTGGTGCAGCGGTAGATTGTTGACTTACAGCGCCAGAGACCCTGGTTCGAACCTGACTACGGGTGCTATTGTAAATTGTCTCTGGTGTGTAGGATAGTATTAGTGTACAGGGTGTTCGCTGGTGGATGCGGACTTGGTGGGCCAAAGGGCCTGTTTTGATGCTGTATCTCTAAAACTAAAAACTAAAAAACTAATCGACCTTTGGATAGGCACATGGAAGTGCAGGGAATAGACTTTGGATATGGATCATGTACAGGTAGATGAGAACGGTTTTATTTGGCTTCATGTTTCGGCACTAACATTGGGGTTGAAGAGCTTGTTCCAATGCTGTACTATTCTATGTTCGAAAGACCCCAGATGTCACAAGGATACTCACAGCTCTCGGTGGGTGCAGGTCTGGGCAACCACCTGCTGGTACTGTTGTTGTTGGTGCTGATGTGGTTGGTAAAACGGAAGTGGAGACTTCGCATGGTATGGTGTGCTTCACAATATCACACTTAGATGTACATAACCCAATGTAACACCAGCCAGCTTTATCACTGGTAAAGTAAATTTCCTCTCCTGCAAAGAAAAGGAAATGCGATCTCCGTAAGTCTTGACACACTGCAGGAATTCAGTGTTTAAGTAAAAAATACACTTGCTAGTGCTACATTTTTGGACAAACCATGGAAATTTATACATTGCCTCATGGGAAATGCACTATTTTATGTATTGCATCACGAGATTTAATTTGGCATATTTCTACCAAGAATCACACACACAGAAAATTAGAAATCTCACCTCTTCTTTAGGACAGTTGTTCCCCTGGTTGCAGTGGGAAGAGATAAACGATTGCATTAGTTATATCGTGGTCAGATATAACATGCAAAGGAGGGTTAAAAACAAACGTTACCCACATTTGTGCGGTCAGAACGGAAGGTTTTTGCTCTATTTTCCAGGTGAACATTGCAATAGTAACTGCGCAGAGTAGAGTTGCTGCCTTACAGCGCTTGCACGCCAGAGACCCTGGTTCGATCCCAACTATGGGTGCTGTCTGTACGGAGTTTGTACTGTGTGGGTTCTCTCTGAGATCTTCGGCTTCCTCCCACACTCCAAAGACGTACCGGTTTGTTGATTAATTGACTACTTGGTATAAGTGAAAATTGTCATTGTGTGTAGACAGTGTTGGTGCATGGGGATCAGTGTGGACGCGGTTGGCCGAAGGGCCTGTTTCCACGCCTTGTAGATTCTGTTGTATTGGATATAGCAATAGCAGTTGTTTTGCATTTTCCCATATGTATAAAGACCTACAGAATTCGCTGCATTCTGACCCAAAGGTCGAACAAATGGAAATTGTAATTCAGAAGTAAAATACATTCTACCTGCCGGTGTTATTGGCATAGATAGACACAAAATACTGGAGTTACTCAGTGGGACAAGCAGCATCTCTGGAGAGAAGGAATGGGCGATGTTTCGGGTCGAGACGCTCTTCAGACTGCGAGTCTGGGGAGAGGAAGACTAGAGAGATATGGAAGGGTGAGGTGTGAAAACTACAGATCAAAGCAGACAGTGCTGAAGGAAATATAGAGTGGTTCATTGTTAGCAGAGGGCAAAATGACAGCGAGGCGTACAATCAGTAACATTAATCAGGAGGATAGTGAAACTAGTCAGAGCACAGATTGTCTCTGATTTGTAGTTTAAACACCAATAGAAAGGTTACATGTTTATAATTACAGAATGGTACAGTTGAAAAATGTGTGGTTGGATATGTATATTACTACATTTTGAAACCATTTTGCCAGCTTATACTATACTCTAATATTTCATTGGTTTGTATATTCTTCGGATTGAATTTGTTTTAGAATTGCACCAGAAGAATGGTTGAACAGATTTAATAAACATTGTTTTGCTTTGTACCTGCAGCCATAATATATTATCCATTTGACAAGTGGGAATGTTTTTTAAAACAATGTAAGCAAGAGTTCCAGTGATAGGGAAATGGAATGATGGCAAGATTAATGAACCTGTGATATGTTCTTTTATGGCTTGATTAGGGAACATAGTAATGGCAGGTACACCAACTGCAGTCAAGTGTTTTTCCTTGAGGAATATAGAGGGTATAGGAGAAACTGAGAACAAATGGAGGTGAGTAAATATTGTTAGTCTGAAGGAGGGTCTCGACCCGAAACGTCGCCTAGTTCCTTCGCTCCATAGATGCTGCCTCAACCGCTGAGTTTCTCCAGCATTCTTGTCTACCTTTGATTTTCCAGCATCTGCAGTTCCTTCTTAAACAAAATATTATTAGCAGGTAAGATATGCTGACTATCATTCTATATCTATATTAGAAGCAAGAGAGATAGACACAAAATGATGGAGGGACAAACAGCAACTTTGGATAGAAGGAATGGATTACGTTTCCGGTAGAGACCCTCCTTCAGACTGAGGGGAGAGGGAGACACAGAGATATGGAAGGGTAATGTGTGAAAATGAGATCAAAGGGGATGAAGCTCAAGGAAAATGTAGAATAGATCATTGACAGCTATGGAAAGGTAAATAGGATGGTGAAGAAAGCATATGTTATCGGTAACTTCTGTAGGTCAAGACGTGGAATATAAGAATCGGGACCTTATGGTGCACTCTAGAAAACACTGGTTACACCATAAGGAGTTATATGTGCAGTTTTGATACCCACACTATAGAAAGGATGTGGTTGCGCTGGAGAGAATGCAGAGGGGATTCACCAGGAGACCTGGTGATCTGAATGAGGTATATACGATGAACAGAAGCAAAGATTGAGCATATTGTCCAAATCTTTTTCCCATGGCAGGGATATTGAAAATAAGAGGGCACATGTTTAAGATGAAATGAAGGAGTTTTGAAAGAGACGTGAGGGTTAGGGATAGCCAGACGAGGTGCTGGATGTAGCAGCCATTTATCTTAACTCAGTATATTATAACTATAACCAGTTACCTTTAAATTTTATCTGCCTGTAATTATGTGGGTGGGATATATATGAGGCGTGTTTGTGGCTTGGATTCTCGCACAGACTCCCTAGTAGTTAGATTAGTTTGACGAACGAGGCAACGGTCTTAGCTTCCGACCATGCACGAGCATGATCACGATTGAATTGAAATGTACTTATACAAGAAGAAGGGGTGGAAGATTGCAACCTTCACGTGGTCCGCCCTGTTTCGACTAATGCAATCAACTCGACTTGCAGAAGCAGAAGATCAAATAGAACAAGTTGTCCAACAACTTTAGGCTGTGCATGCCACACGGCAGAAGAAGAAGATACAAGAAGAAGTTTGGATGAATATCTTACTGTTTTTACTACTACAATAAAGAAACTATTAATCAAGAGACTGTGTTTGGAAGATTTATCTTTCAGCGGCATTGAGTGTCTCGTGGAGAGCTCGTGAGTGCGTATCAATTATCTCCTGATCCCCTGTCTTCAATCATAGTGACTAAAGGAAATAATCCTTGAGACGATATAAAAATCTGTCATCATTTAGGTAGACTTAAGTAGGCAAGGCACAGAAGGATACAGTCCTAATGCTTCAAATGGGAATTGTGTACAGGGGCAAATACATGTTGTGGGCATATTGTGCCGAAGGGGCCATTTCTGTGCTGCACAAACGATGGTGTTGCTCATCGAGCAAATAAGGCTCTTATTACATCCTCAGTGATCTTTTCACATAGAACTGAATTTCTAGAATAAATCCGAGGTAGATGGTCTATAAACCATATATATTAAAAATACCACAAATAGAAAGACGAAATAAAAACAGAGAAATAAACGAGAAAGCTAACTTACAGTCCGACAGACATACAGATAGTACATTCTTTACAAAAGGCCCTGTCCCACAATGCGAGTTCACCCAAGAGCTCTCCCAAGTTAAAAAAAAAATCTAACTCGTGGTAAGTATGTGGAATGTACGTAGCGGGTATGTCGGAGCTCGTGGATGTCTCATAGTGGCTCGTAATGCTAACGGCAGGTACTCCGGAAAAGCGGAAACTCGTGAAGTTTTTTCCACAGTGTGAAAAATTACCAAGAGTAAAAAAATACTCGTGATGTGTTTGATTTTTTTTTTTAACTCGGGAGAGTTAAAGTAGTAGTAAAAACTCTTGGGTAAACTCGCATCGTGGGACAGGCCATAAAGAGGAGCACGAGCCACACCCTGCCCACTCCCTCTTCTCCCTCTCCCATCGGGCAAAAGGTATAGAAGTGAAAATGCACACCTTCAGATTCAGGGACAGTTTCTTTCCAGCTGCTATCAGGCAACTGAAACATTCCACCACAACCAGCGAACAGTCCTGAACGACGATCCTGCTCATCCGTGACCCTCTGACTATCTTTGATTGGACTTTACTGGCTTTACCTTGCACTAAACGTTATTCCCTGATCATGTATCTGTACACTGTGAATGGTTCGATTGTAATCATGTTTTGTGTTTCCGCAAACTGGTTAGGACGCAACAAAACTTTTCACTGTACCTCGGTACATGTGATAATATACTGAACTGAAGAAGAAAAATTGGATATTTTAACAAGCCACAGGTATTAGTGTGAGTGAACAAAGCAAGTGCACAGCAGCAAATGATCAGTACTGTAATTGCTTTGCTGGAAACACTAGGTTATGTACTGGTGTCAGTTTGGTGTCTGCGTCTCTATACCAGTTGATCAAGGGGAGATGGGGCCAAAGTCAGGGGTCTGGGCTAACTTGGGCTAGTAGCACATCAACAAGGAAGCCTGGGAACATCCTCACACATGGGAAGATTAGGAAGTGGCGCATTGATAAGAGGCCTGCTCTGGAACATGTGTGGAAGACCTGTGAAAGACATATACTGTACGTTTGTACCAACATTCGTATGGTGATTTGTATAAATTCACATGCTGAGCTTATACAGAGGTCTAACAAACACATTCATGGACTGTGAAACAAGCCATGTAAAGGACTGGACTATCACTTCAATTATACAATTTAATGATTGATTTATACAGTCACATGTTATGAACAAGTGATACACTGACCTGCAGATATTACTTTCCCGTTGACTTTGCAGACGCAGGGTGTTGAAGCTGTGAAACCGGGAGTTGTTGCTTGCACTGTTGTGGTTTCAGCTGTACTGTGCTCGGTGATTGGAGAGGTGTTTTCACACTTTCTTGTATATGTCAAAATTTTGCAGCCCTCAGTGCACAGTGTGTAATTGCAGAGGCCTGATTTATCTTCGGAAATCACAGTGGATTGACCTGCATGTCAAAGCAACAGAAATTATGCTTCAACAATGTGTTGGATGGATATAAAAATGAACAAAAGTCATATTTCTAGCTGGGAATACACTAGGAGTCACCACTCACTCCACAGAAACGACATCACCACTACATTTCCACTGATATTATTAATGCCAAAATGTTTCTTCAGCCATACACTAGTTAGCTACTGTTAAATCCTGTGGATTTTGGTGCTGTTTGCTGTCAAAATATATATAGTATACAAAGATATGTACAAATATGTATTGGACAATTCCTTTGCAAAGTTTGTAGACTGCTGTTGAACTGTGTTTTCTTCATCAGGCAAGCTCTATGCAACGGGAAGAGGACATCACAAACTAGAAAGAGCAGTGGGTCATTGACAGCATTGGATCCGCATCTCCACAGAACATGAGATGAAGGCCCAAGGAACTGCAGATTTTGGTTTACAAAAAAAGACTAAAAGTGTTGGAGTAACTCAACGAGTCAGGCAGAATCTCGGGAGAACATGGATACGTGACATTTCAGATCAGGACTCTTATTCAGATTGATTGTGGTGGGTTTTTGAGATACAGATGTGTAGGCAAAGGTCTGATGAGTTGCAAATCGTGAGGCTAGAGGAAGAAATGTCAGTGGAAGTGGTAGAGATAAGTGCAAGTCTAGATGAGGCACGAAGGAGGGGGGGGATGAAAATGAAAGTGGAAGTGGCGTGAGAAAGGGGAGGGTGTCTCCAGGTCAGGCAAAGTGGTGCAGTTAAATCAGACATTTATAACTTTACTCTGTGTACTGTGGATTGTAAAGTTCTGAAGTACACAGGAAGATGTGAGCTCCAGTGTATATTGATGCCGCTGAAGTACAGATGGTCGAAAGTTTTAAGTTCTTAAGATTAAATATCGGCAACAATTTGTCATGGACTAACCACATTGACGCAATAGCCAAGAAAGAACATCAACTTCCTTAGATGGCTTAGGATGTTTGACATATCTCCAACAACCCTCACCAACTTCCACAGATGCGCCACAGAAAAATAAAATTGGCAATAGCTTCATCCAAAACCACAATAGATTGCAGAGAATTGTGGATGTGGGCCAAACCATCATACAAACAAACTACCTTTCTATGGACTCCACCTACACCAAGCTGACTTGGCAAGGCCAAGCTTAATCAAAGAGCAGTCTCACCCCAGCCACTTCCTCATCTCCCATCAGACAGATGCGCAGAAGTTTGAAAACACATACCTGCAGTTTCAGGGAATTTCTTCTAAGGAGTTATCAGGGAATTGAACCGTTCTCTCACCAGCTAGATTGTGGTCCCGACCTGCCATCTACCTTATTAGACATCTTTGAACTATCTTTAATCAGACTTTATCTTGCACTAAATGATATACCCTTTATCCTAAACTGTACACTGTGGAGGTTTGATGATAATCACGTCTAGTCTTTTTGCTGACCTTGGTACATGTGACAATAATAATCTAAATCTAAACTGAAAGGAATATAACCAACAAATATCTTGATCTATGTTTTGGAATGAGATTCGTGTATTTCATATGTGCAATAAGGTTGAAAGAGTGTTAATATCATTTTACAGAGTAAGTGTCAAGAATCAGGAGGTTCTGAAGAACATTGAGCAAACGGAAGGATGTGTATCATATTGTAGAATGCCAGGCAAGGCAGCCACTGGTTGGCAGTATGTGTAAAGGAAATAGTGGAGAGGCTGGAAAATGCTTGAACAGTGTTTTCCGTTTGAGTTAATGTGATCAAAGTGCTTAATATCTCCAATGTGACCACAGGCTTCTTTCTTGCAACCACTGAGCTACAAGATATTTTTGGTTCCTGTGGTCCTTAAACCCAACAAAATGTGAGGAGATGACTATTTCCCCAGAAAGTACGTGATCGGACATGTACAATTAACCTTGGGGATGGGTGGACAGATGTTTTCCCAAGCAAAACCAAGAGTCTGTAATTATTTGCCATTCATTGCCAATGAATGCTGTTGCCATTCTCAGAGAGGGATCATGGATTACATCGCAATCTGATGTTGCTGCTGAGAACAACTTGAAACAGTTCTATCCTGGTGCTCAACAGTTGTAAGCAAGAAGCCTCTGGTCACGGTTGACGAATTAAAAACTTAAAAAAAAAAAAACTACTTAAAGAAAAAATCTAAGATAGAAATAAATTTCTACAAAGCCTTTGATCATAGAAAGCTTTGTTAAATTGAGTCAAAGAGGGGTCCCTAAATATATTGTGAGAATACTGGCTTACTGGTATGCCCACCAGACTATGCAAATAAAATGGCGCAATAGGGTCTCAGCCCCATTTGGGATTAGCAATGGTGTTAGACAAGGGGGGATTTTGGCCCCGGTCCGTTTTAATCTTTATATTGATGATCTGTCCAAGCAATTGAAAGCCTGTAACACTGGGTGCGTGATTGGTAATATTTTAGTGAACCATATTATGTATGCAGATGATCTTGTGGTCTTTAGTCCATCTAGTGCTGGTCTCCTGTAGCTCCTTACTACATGTTATGTGTATGGTGTGGAACATGATATTAAATGTAATTAAAAGTGCTGTTATGATCTGTAGATCCAAAGAGGATAAATGTCTAAAATGTCCTGATTTTAAATTGTCTGACATTAATCTTAGTGTCTGTAATAAGGTAAAATATCATGGGCATTTTATTACAGAACAAATGACAGATGATGAGGATATTTAAAGGCAAGTCATATGCTGTATGTACAGGCTAATATTCCCTTTTATAAGTTTGGTGCGTTTACAGTTGTAGTGAAGTCTATTTCAGAGCATATCGTACACCACTCTATACTGCACACCTGTGGTAAAACTACAGAAAAACAAGTTTACACAGATTTAAAATAGCGAATAATTATGCCATTAGAATACTACTAAAGAAACCTACATGGTGTAGTGCAAGTGAAATGTTTGTGGCTGCAGGAGTCTGTACTTTACAAGCTATCCTAATAAATCATATGTATCAATTTATTGGCAGGATTAATGGCTCTGAAAAAGAAGTTATCTTGGTCTAATCAAACATAAGGTTTAGCACAACACGCTACCAATCACAGCTGTGGACATTGGTATTGTTGTCTTGTTGTAGGACATGATCTTTCTTTTTATTCTGGATTTTAAATCATGTATTGTATTTTTGTGTATAATCTTTGATGCTCATAAGAAATTTACTAAGCTTTTATATGTATTATGGTGTTTTTATATGCAATGTATTCTATGTAATGTCACCTTTTATTGGACCTTGAGTCTGAAACAAAATTTTAATTAGAAAATTAAAACAATTGATTAATTAATTAATTGACACACTTACCAGGGAGCATTATTCGCCCGTCATTCTCACAGGTACATGCTGTAGTTCCTCTTGACGTTGGTGTTACTGTCACTGTTGTAGCTGATGTTGTGGTTTCTGCTGGTGTGGTTGTAGTTTCACATCTTCCGTGTACTTCAGAATTTCACAATCCTCAGCACACAGAGTAAAGTTACAGAGGCCTGATTTATCTGCAGAAGTCACAGTTGCCTGACCTGGAGGCAAAATAATGAAAATCAGGGTGAGTGAACCTGAATGTAATGAAACCATGAAATATCTTTATCTCCGCTAATGAAGCTTGTTCATATCCATCACTTGAGAAATAAGTCTTAAATTTGTGAATATTATTTAGCAGACTGTGTGTCAAGAATCAGGATGTTCTGAACCTCATCCGGTAAACACCAGGGTCTGGTTGTGAAGCTTAACATTTTGGCAAAGCAGCTTGCTGCTGACAGGCTGTGTAAAAGGAAATTGTGGAGTGAATGTAAAGGCACAATACAGGAATCAGCAGACAATAGCGCGGCAATTGCAGAACGGATACGCAGTTGCATGATTCATTATTGAGAGGGGATGGTGATATCTCCAGAATGTGCGAGATCAGGCGTGTACAATTAACTTTGGAGATGGGTGGACATACGTTTTCCCAAGGAAAAGCAAGTGTGTGTAATTATTTGCCACGCATTGCCAATCAATGCTGTTGCAATTTTCTGCATTGGGATTATGGATGACATCACAACCTGATGTTGCTGCTGAGGTCCACTTGAAACAATTTTATCCTGGAGCTCAACAGTTGCAAGCAACAAGCCTCTGATCACGTTGAAACAATTAAGAACTCAAACAAATTAATTCACTAGAAAATAAAGGTAGTATAGAAATACATTAGCACTATGTATTATCATGTTGAAATAAAGATTGGAGCAACACATTCACAATCTGAGGCACTTCTTGCATTCATCTTAAGATAGCAAGAGTCATTAAACAAAATATGTTTCTTTGCAATGTGCATGGAAGAGGTCTATGATAATTGACACACTTACCAGGTACCATTTTTCGCCCGTCATTCTCACAGGTACATGTGGTAGTTCCTACCCAAGAGACAGCTGTAAAGCTCTTTCTTTGAAATGTGAACAGAAGAGCACTTTGATTACTGACACACTTACCTGGTGACATTATATGTCCGTCAACATCACATGAACAGATTGTAGTTCCTTTTGACGTTGGTGTTACTGTCACTGTTGTAGCTGATGTTGTGGTTTCTGCTGGTGTGGTTGTACTTTCACATCTTCCTGTGTACTTCAGAACTTCACAATCCTCAGTACACAGAGTAAAGTTACAGAGGCCTGATTTGCCTGCAGACGTCACAGTTGCCTGACCTGGTGGCGAAGAAAAGAAAATCAGGTTGTGTACACTTGAAGGTGATGTAACTGATGACTATCTTTATGTTTGAGCCCACCTCCCCCATCCCGTCCTCACCACTTTCTACAGGGGCACCATAGAGAGTATTTTGACCAGTTGCATCTCTGTCTGGTTTGGGGACTGTTAAAACCTCCAACTGGAAGACCGTGCAGAGAGTGGTGAGGACAGCTGAAAAAATCGTCGAGACTTCTCTCCCCTCAATCGGGGATATTGCGACCAAACGTAGCGTGTCTAAGGCCAGCAGTATTATAAAGGACCCCACACATCTCCATCACGGACCGTTCACTCTGCTGCCCTCGGGCAAAAGATATCGTAGCATAAGGAGCAGAACATCAAGGTTCTGCAACAGCTTCTTCCCACGAGCCATCAGACTCCTGAATGCCATGTAATGGGCTGCCACCATTGTCTATGTATCCTTTTATCCTTCTATCCATTTTATCCATTTTATCCTTCTGTTTATTATCGTGTTGCACGGGGAGCCAGCAATGATGGATTTTAGAAATACATCGATGCATGTATCGATGTATTTCTAAATGACAATAACGTTTGTTTGACTTTGACTTGATATTGTAGCTGAATTATTGCGGTTGTGCAGAATTGTTGAGGAGGCTTTATTATAATTTCAAAGAATTTGTATAAATTCTCAACAAATTCTCAACCACATCTGAGCAAAGACCAGTGTGTGATTTCATATCATAGCTTGCGGCTGGCAGGCCTTGTAAAAGACAATAGGAGAGAGAATGTAAATCAGCGGAAGAGTGAGCGACAATTGCAGTAAGGTTGCTCTGTTGCTTAGTTCATTTTTGGGCAGAAATACCTTTTTTCAGGGGAGGTATGATCTGGCCCATAACACAATACATGGGGTCGGGTGGACAACAACATTTCCAGTATAAAAGTGTAGGTCCACACTCGTGAGTAAACCTCTATGATCAGTGTTGCTGCCAATCGCAATGTTGGGGTGCTGAATTATATCGTAACAAGATGTTGCATTTTAGGATCATTTGCACCAAATATATCGTGTAGCTCAATGGTTCCATTGGAGCAACGAAAAACTTTGACCCAAACAGAAAAATCATTGAGAGAAATAAGATGCTATAATTTCTATTAACATTTATAGGATAATGCATTTGCTTCATAATCTGATGCATTTCTGGCAGTCATCTACACGTAGCTAAAGACTGAGGTAAACCCCTTACTTTGAAATGTGACTGGAAGAGCACTTTGATAATTGACACACTTACCAGGTGACATTATATGTCCGTCATCATCACAGGAACAGAGGGTAGTTCCTTTTGACGTTGGTGTTACTGTCACTGTTGTAGCTGATGTTGTGGTTTCTGCTGGTGTGGTTGTACTTTCACATCTTCCTGTGTACTTCAGAACTTCACAATCCTCAGTACACAGAGTAAAGTTACAGAGGCCTGATTTACCTGCAGAAGTCACAGTTGCCTGACCTGGAGGCAAATGAAAAAATATCAGGTTGTGTACACCTGAAGATGATGTAATTGATGACTATCTTTATGTATGATGTTGAAATTGGTTCATGTCTTTCACTTGGGAAATAAGTTTGAAATGTGTGAATATTATTTTGCCGACTGCATCAAGGATCAGGATGTTCTGAACCAAATCTGAGCAAACAGCATTGTCAGCTGCGATGCAAACAAACACAACTGTACAATGGGAGCTGGTTGGCAGCTTAAGGACTAATGTGGTTCTTTCCAGACTCTTTTAGATCCTTTTGAGATTTGGAACAACACCAACAGTCACCATGTAGACATACACACACTAGGAGCAGAAACTGCCTCTCAAATCCAATCCACCAGTCGTAGTGTTATACAGCATTGAAACGCATCCAAGCTAACCAAATTACCTGATTGAATTTCCGATTTACCTGTGATTGGCCCATAATCATTTGAACCTTAGTACAGAGTAAAGTTACACAGCCCTGATTTACCGGCAGACATCACCATTGCCTGACGTGGAGGCAAAGTAAAGAAAATCAGGGTTTGCGAACCTGCATGTTATATAATCATAAAATATCTTTATCTCTGCTGATGACGCTGGTTCATGCATTTCACTTAGTAAGTAAGTTTGAAATATGAGAATATTATTTTGTAGAATGCATCAAAGATCGGGACGTTCTGAACAACATCTGTGTAAGTACCAGGGTCTAGTTGTGAAGCATAACATTTTTAGCAGAGGATTACTTGACAACTGCATAACGGATACTCATTTGCATGATTCATTATTGCGAGGAATTGGCAATGTCTCCTGAAGATGCGTGATCAGGCGTGTACAATTAACCTTGGAAATGGGTGAACACACGTTTTCCCAATGAAAAGCAAGGGTGTGATTATTTGCCATCCGTTGCCAATCAATGCTGCTGCCATTTTCAGCTTTGGGATTATGGATTTCTTTGTCTTTTCAATGTGAACGGAAGAGCTCTGTGATAATTGACACACTTACCAGGTAACATTATTCGCCCGTCATTCTCACAGGTACATGTGGTAGTTCCTCTTGACGTTGGTGTTACTGTCACTGTTGTAGCTGATGTTGTAGTTTCTGCTGGTGTGCTTGTACTTTCACATCTTCCTGTGTACTTCATAACTTTACAATCTTCAGTACACAGAATGAAGTTACAGAGGCCTGATTTACCTGTAGACGTCACAGTTGCCTGACCTGGAAGCAAAGAAAAGAAAATCAGGTTGTAATTTCAAAGTGTTTGCATCAAGAATCAAGAAATGATGTACCTCGTTTGATCAAACACAGTGCGTGACTTCATATCGTAGATTGTGGCTGGCAGGCCTTGTAAAAGGGAATTGTGGGGAGAATATAATATAGAAATAAGCAGAAGAGTGAGCGGCAATTGCAGTAAGGTTGCTCAGTTGCGAAGTTCATTTTTGGGCAGAAATAACCTTTTTCACGGAGGCATGATCTGGCCCACAACTGAAACCATGGGCGGACCACAAAATTTCCAGTATGAAAGTGTAGGTCCACATTGTGAGCAAACCTCTCTGATCAATGCTGCTGTCAAGCAGAATGAAGGGATGTTGAACTTTGTCGTAACATGATGTTGCATTTAAGGAGCATTTGAATGAATTACATCCTGTAGCTCTATGGTTTGCAAGAAGAAGTATCCGGTGATTTTAAACTATTAAGAGCTTCAACCACATTAACTCAAATGGAAAAAACTAAGAAAGCAGAAAGATTCTATAATTTATGTTGACATGTTTAGAACTGTGCATCAACTTCATAATTGGATGCATTTCTTGCTATCATCTGCACTTAGCAAGAAACAGATGAAGGTTCCATAGATGCTGCCTCACCCGCTGAGTTACACGAGCATGTTTGACTACCCAAGAGACAGCTGTAAAGCTCTTTCTTTGAAATATGAACAGAAGAGCACTTTGATTACTGACACACTTACCTGGTGACATTATATGTCCGTCAACATCACATGAACAGATTGTAGTTCCTTTTGACGTTGGTGTTACTGTCACTGTTGTAGCTGATGTTGTGGTTTCTGCTGTTGTGGTTGTACTTTCACATCTTCCTGTGTACTTCAGAACTTCACAATCCTCAGTACACAGAGTAAAGTTACAGAGGCCTGATTTACCTGCAGAAGTCACAGTTGCCTGACCTGGAGGCAAAGAAAAAAATATCAGGTTGTGTACACGTAAAGGTGATGTAACTGATGACTATCTTTATGTATGATGTTGAAGCTGGTTCATGTCTTTCACTTGGGAAATAAGTTTGAAATATGTGAATATTATTTTGCCGACTGCATCAAGGATCAGGATGTTCTGAACCAAATCTGAGCAAACAGCATTGTCTGCGTTTTTGGAGCTGGTTGGCAGCGGTTCATCCAAGATTCTTTTGAGATTTGGAACAACACCAACAGCCACCATGTAGACATACACACACTAGGAGCAGGAACTGCCTCTCAAATCCAATCCACCAGTCGTAGTGTTATACAGCATTTTAACTCATCCAAGCTAACCAAATTACCTAATAGAATTTCCCATTTACTTGTGTTTGGCCCATAATCATTTTAACCTTAGTACACAGAGTAAAGTTACACAGCCCTGATTTACCGGCAGACATCACCATTGCCTGACGTGGAGGCAAAGTAAAGAAAATCAGGGTTTGCGAACCTGCATGTTATATAATCATAAAATATCTTTATCTCTGCTGATGATGCTGGTTCATGCTTTTCACTTAGTAAGTAAGTTTGTAATATGAGAATATGATTTTGCAGAATGCATCAAAGATCAGGACGTTCTGATCCACATTTGTGTAAGTACCAGGTTCTAGTTGTGAAGCATAACATTTTGGCAAAGCTGGTTGCTGCTGACAGGCAGTGTCAAAGGGAATTCTAGAGTGAATGTGAAAGCACAATACAGGAATGAGCAGAAGATTACTTGACAACTGCATCACGGATACTCATTTGCATGATTCATTTTTGCGAAGGGATGGCAATGTCTCCTGAAGGTGCGTGATCAGGCGTGTACAATTAAACTTGGAAATGGGTGAACATACGTTTTCCCAATGAAAAGCAAGAGTGTGATTATTTGCCATCCGTTGCCAATCAATGCTGCTGCCATTTTCAGCTTTGGGATTATGGATTTATTTGTCTTTTCAATGTGAATGGAAGAGCTCTGTGATAATTGACACACTTACCAGGTAACATTATTCGCCCGTCATTCTCACAGGTACATGTGGTAGTTCCTCTTGACGTTGGTGTTACTGTCACTGTTGTAGCTGATGTTGTAGTTTCTGCTGGTGTGGTTGTACTTTCACATCTTCCTGTGTACTTCATAACTTTACAATCTTCAGTACACAGAATGAAGTTACAGAGGCCTGATTTACCTGTAGACGTCACGGTTGCCTGACCTGGAAGCAAAGAAAAGAAAATCAGGTTGTAATTTCAAAGTGTTTGCATCAAGAATCAAGAAATGATGTACCTCGTTTGATCAAACACAGTGCGTGACTTCATATCGTAGATTGTGGCTGGCAGGCCTTGTAAAAGGGAATTGCGGGGAGAATATAATATAGAAATAAGCAGAAGAGTGAGTGGCAATTGCAGTAAGGTTGCTCAGTTGCGAAGTTCATTTTTGGGCAGAAATAACTTTTTTCACGGGAGGCATGATCTGGCCCATAACAGAAACCATGGGCGGACCACAAAATTTCCAGTATGAAAGTGTAGGTCCACATTGTGAGCAAACCTCTCTGATCAATGCTGCTGTCAAGCAGAATGTAGGGATGTTGAACTTTGTCGTAAC
This sequence comes from Okamejei kenojei, assembly GCA_035221665.1. NCBI lineage: Eukaryota > Metazoa > Chordata > Chondrichthyes > Rajiformes > Rajidae > Okamejei > Okamejei kenojei. Next base: position 45,914,935 of record CM069148.1, read on the forward strand.
ATGATGTTGCATTTAAGGAGCATTTGAATGAATTACATCCTGTAGCTCTATGGTTTCAAAGAAGAAGTCTCCGGTGATTTTAAACTATTAAGAGCTTCAACCACATTAACTCAAATGGAAAAAACTAAGAAAGCAGAAAGATTCAGGTTCCATTAATGCTGCCTCACCCGCTGAGTTTCACCAGCATTTTTGACTACCCAAGAGACAGCTGTAAAGCTCTTTCTTTGAAATGTGAACAGAAGAGCACTTTGATTACTGACACACTTACCTGGTGACATTATATGTCCGTCAACATCACATGAACAGATTGTAGTTCCTTTTGATGTTGGTGTTACTGTCACTGTTGTAGCTGGTGTTGTGGTTTCTGCTGGTGTGGTTGTACTTTCACATCTTCCTGTGTACTTCAGAACTTCACAATCCTCAGTACACAGAGTAAAGTTACAGAGGCCTGATTTTCCTGCAGAAGTCACAGTTGCCTGACCTGGAGGCAAAGAAAAAAATATCAGGTTGTGTACACGTAAAGGTGATGTAACTGATGACTATCTTTATGTATGATGTTGAAGCTGGTTCATGTCTTTCACATGGGAAATGTTTGAAATATGTGAATATTATTTTGCCGACTGCATCAAGGATCAGGATGTTCTGAACCAAATCTGAGCAAACAGCATTGTCTGCGTTTTTGGAGCTGGTTGGCAGCGGTTCTTCCAAGATCATTTTGAGATTTGGAACAACACCAACAGTCACCATGTAGACATACACACACTAGGAGCAGGAACTGCCTCTCAAATCCAATCCACCAGTCGTAGTGTTATACAGCATTGAAACTCATCCAAGCTAACCAAATTACCTAATAGAATTTCCCATTTACTTGTGATTGGCCCATAATCATTTGAACCTTAGTACACGAAGTTACACAGCCCTGAATTACCGGCAGACATCACCATTGCCTGACGTGGAGGCAAAGTAAAGAAAATCAGGGTTTGCGAACCTGCATGTTATATAATCATAAAATATCTTTATCTCTGCTGATGACGCTGGTTCATGCTTTTCACTTAGTAAGTAAGTGTGTAATATGAGAATATGATTTTGCAGAATGCATCAAAGATCAGGACGTTCTGATCCACATTTGTGTAAGTACCAGGTTCTAGTTGTGAAGCATAACATTTTGGCAAAGCTGGTTGCTGCTGACAGGCAGTGTCAAAGGGAATTCTAGAGTGAATGTGAAAGCACAATACAGGAATGAGCAGAAGATTACTTGACAACTGCATCACGGATACTCATTTGCATGATTCATTTTTGCGAAGGGATGGCAATGTCTCCTGAAGGTGCGTGATCAGGCGTGTACAATTAACCTTGGAAATGGGTGAACATACGTTTTCCCAATGAAAAGCAAGGGTGTGATTATTTGCCATCCATTGCCAATCAATGCTGCTGCCATTTTCAGCTTTGGGATTATGGATTTCTTTTTCTTTTCAATGTGAACGGAAGAGCTCTGTGATAATTGACACACTTACCAGGTAACATTATTCGCCCGTCATTCTCACAGGTACATGTGGTAGTTCCTCTTGACGTTGGTGTTACTGTCACTGTTGTAGCTGATGTTGTAGTTTCTGCTGGCGTGGTTGTACTTTCACATCTTCCTGTGTACTTCATAACTTTACAATCTTCAGTACACAGAATGAAGTTACAGAGGCCTGATTTACCTGTAGACGTCACGGTTGCCTGACCTGGAAGCAAAGAAAAGAAAATCAGGTTGTAATTTCAAAGTGTTTGCATCAAGAATCATGAAATGATGTACCTCGTTTGATCAAACACAGTGCGTGACTTCATATCGTAGATTGTGGCTGGCAGGCCTTGTAAAAGGGAATTGTGGGGAGAATATAATATAGAAATAAGCAGAAGAGTGAGTGGCAATTGCAGTAAGGTTGTTCCGTTGCGAAGTTCATTTTTGGGCAGAAATAACTTTTTTCACGGGAGGCATGATCTGGCCCATAACAGAAACCATGGGCGGACCACAAAATTTCCAGTATGAAAGTGTAGGTCCACATTGTGAGCAAACCTCTCTGATCAATGCTGCTGTCAAGCAGAATGTAGGGATGTTGAACTTTGTCGTAACATGATGTTGCATTTAAGGAGCATTTGAATGAATTACATCCTGTAGCTCTATGGTTTCAAAGAAGAAGTCTCCGGTGATTTTAAACTATTAAGAGCTTCAACCACATTAACTCAAATGGAAAAAACTAAGAAAGCAGAAAGATTCTATAATTTATGTTGACATGTTTAGAACTGTGCATCAACTTCATAATTGGATGCATTTCTTGCTATCATCTGCACTTAGCAAGAGTCAGATGTAGGTTCCATTGATGCTGCCTCACCCGCTGAGTTTCACCAGCATTTTTGACTACCCAAGAGACAGCTGTAAAGCTCTTTCTTTGAAATGTGAACAGAAGAGCACTTTGATTACTGACACACTTACCTGGTGACATTATATGTCCGTCAACATCACATGAACAGATTGTAGTTCCTTTTGACGTTGGTGTTACTGTCACTGTTGTAGCTGATGTTGTGGTTTCTGCTGTTGTGGTTGTACTTTCACATCTTCCTGTGTACTTCAGAACTTCACAATCCTCAGTACACAGAGTAAAGTTACAGAGGCCTGATTTACCTGCAGAAGTCACAGTTGCCTGACCTGGAGGCAAAGAAAAAAATATCAGGTTGTGTACACGTAAAGGTGATGTAACTGATGACTATCTATCTTTATGTATGATGTTGAAGCTGGTTCATGTCTTTCACTTGGGAAATGTTTGAAATATGTGAATATTATTTTGCCGACTGCATCAAGGATCAGGATGTTCTGAACCAAATCTGAGCAAACAGCATTGTCTGCGTTTTTGGAGCTGGTTGGCAGCGGTTCTTCCAAGATCCTTTTGAGATTTGGAACAACACCAACAGCCACCATGTAGACATACACACACTAGGAGCAGGAACTGCCTCTCAAATCCAATCCACCAGTCGTAGTGTTATACAGCATTGAAACTCATCCAAGCTAACCAAATTACCTAATAGAATTTCCCATTTACTTTTGATTGGCCCATAATCATTTGAACCTTAGTACACAAAGTTACACAGCCCTGATTTACCGGCAGACATCACCATTGCCTGACGTGGAGGCAAAGTAAAGAAAATCAGGGTTTGCGAACCTGCATGTTATATAATCATAAAATATCTTTATCTCTGCTGATGACGCTGGTTCATGCGTTTCACTTAGTAAGTAAGTTTGTAATATGAGAATATGATTTTGCAGAATGCATCAAAGATCAGGACGTTCTGAACCACATCTGTGTAAGTACCAGGTTCTAGTTGTGAAGCATAACATTTTGGCAAAGCTGGTTGCTGCTGACAGGCAGTGTCAAAGGGAATTCTAGAGTGAATGTGAAAGCACAATACAGGAATGAGCAGAAGATTACTTGACAACTGCATCACGGATACTCATTTGCATGATTCATTTTTGCGAAGGGATGGCAATGTCTCCTGAAGGTGCGTGATCAGGCGTGTACAATTAACCTTGGAAATGGGTGAACATACGTTTTCCCAATGAAAAGCAAGGGTGTGATTATTTGCCATCCGTTGCCAATCAATGCTGCTGCCATTTTCAGCTTTGGGATTATGGATTTCTTTGTCTTTTCAATGTGAATGGAAGAGCTCTGTTATAATTGACACACTTACCAGGTAACATTATTCGCCCGTCATTCTCACAGGTACATGTGGTAGTTCCTCTTGACGTTGGTGTTACTGTCACTGTTGTAGCTGATGTTGTAGTTTCTGCTGGTGTGGTTGTACTTTCACATTTTCCTGAGTACTTTGTAACTTTACAATCTTCAGTACACAGAATGAAGTTACAGAGGCCTGATTTACCTGTAGACGTCACGGTTGCCTGACCTGGAAGCAAAGAAAAGAAAATCAGGTTGTAATTTCAAAGTGTTTGCATCAAGAATCAAGAAATGATGAACATCATTTGATCAAACACAGTGCGTGACTTCATATCGTAGCTTGTGGCTGGCAGGCCTTGTAAAAGGGAATTGCGGGGAGAATATAATATATAAATAAGCAGAAGAGTGAGCGGCAATTGCAGTAAGGTTGCTCAGTTGCGTAGTTCATTTTTGGGCAGAAATAACTTTTTTCACGGGAGGCATGATCTGGCCCATAACAGAAACCATGGGCGGACCACAAAATTTCCAGTATGAAAGTGTAGGTCCACATTGTGAGCAAACCTCTCTGATCAATGCTGCTGCCAAGCAGAATGTAGGGATGTTGAACTTTATCGTAACATGATGTTGCATTTAAGGCGCATTTGAATTAATTACATCCTGTAGCTCTATGGTTGCAAAGAAGAAGTATCCGGTGATTTTAAACTATTAAGAGCTTCAACCACATTAACTCAAATGGAAAAAACTAAGAAAGCAAAAAGATTCTATAATTTATGTTGACATGTTGTGAACTGTGCATCAACTTCATAATTGGATGCATTTCTTGCTATCATCTGCAGTTAGCAAGAAACAGATGAAGGTTCCATAGATGCTGCCTCACCCGCTGAGTTACACGAGCATGTTTGACTACCCAAGAGACAGCTGTAAAACTCTTTCTTTGAAATGTGAACAGAAGAGCACTTTGATTACTGACACACTTACCTGGTGACATTATATGTCCGTCAACATCACATGAACAGATTGTAGTTCCTTTTGATGTTGGTGTTACTGTCACTGTTGTAGCTGATGTTGTGGTTTCTGCTGTTGTGGTTGTACTTTCACATCTTCCTGTGTACTTCAGAACTTCACAATCCTCAGTACACAGAGTAAAGTTACAGAGGCCTGATTTACCTGCAGAAGTCACAGTTGCCTGACCTGGAGTCAAAGAAAAAAATATCAGGTTGTGTACATGTGATGTAACTGATGACTATCTTTATGTATGATGTTGAAGCTGGTTCATGTCTTTCACTTGGGAAATGTTTGAAATATGTGAATATTATTTTGCCGACTTCATCAAGGTTCAGGATGTTCTGAACCAAATCTGAGCAAACAGCATTGTCTGCGTTTTTGGTGCTGGTTGGCAACGGTTCATCCAAGATTCTTTTGAGATTTGGAACAACACCAACAGCCACCATGTAGACATACACACACTAGGAGCAGGAACTGCCTCTCAAATCCAATCCACCAGTCGTAGTGTTATACAGCATTTTAACTCATCCAAGCTAACCAAATTACCTAATAGAATTTCCCATTTACTTGTGTTTGGCCCATAATCATTTGAACCTTAGTGCACAAAGTTACACAGCCCTGATTTACCGGCAGACATCACCATTGCCTGACGTGGAGGCAAAGTAAAGAATATCAAGGTTTGCAAACCTGCATGTTATATAATCATAAAATATCTTTATCTCTGCTGATGATGCTGGTTCATGCGTTTCACTTAGTAAGTAAGTTTGTAATATGAGAATATGATTTTGCAGAATGCATCAAAGATCAGGACGTTCTGAACCACATCTGTGTAAGTACCAGGTTCTAGTTGTGAAGCATAACATTTTGGCAAAGCTGGTTGCTGCTGACAGGCAGTGTCAAAGGGAATTCTAGAGTGAATGTGAAAGCACAATACAGGAATCAGCAGAAGATTACTTGACAACTGCATCACGGATACTCATTTGCATGATTCATTTTTGAGAAGGGATGGCAATGTCTCCTGAAGGTGCGTGATCATGCGTGTACAATTAAACTTGGAAATGGGTGAACATACGTTTTCCCAATGAAAAGCAAGAGTGTGATTATTTGCCATCCGTTGCCAATCAATGCTGCTGCCATTTTCAGCTTTGGGATTATGAATTTATTTGTCTTTTCAATGTGAATGGAAGAGCTATGTGATAATTGACACACTTACCAGGTAACATTATTCGCCCGACATTCTCACAGGTACATGTGGTAGTTCCTCTTGACGTTGGTGTTACTGTCACTGTTGTAGCTGATGTTGTAGTTTCTGCTGGTGTGGTTGTACTTTCACATCTTCCTGTGTACTTCATAACTTTACAATCTTCAGTACACAGTATGAAGTTACAGAGGCCTGATTTACCTGTAGACGTCACGGTTGCCTGACCTGGAAGCAAAGAAAAGAAAATCAGGTTGTAATTTCAAAGTGTTTGCATCAAGAATCAAGAAATGATGTACCTCGTTTGATCAAACACAGTGCGTGACTTCATATCGTAGATTGTGGCTGGCAGGCCTTGTAAAAGGGAATTGCGGGGAGAATATAATATATAAATAAGCAGAAGAGTGAGTGGCAATTGCAGTAAGGTTGCTCAGTTGCGTAGTTCATTTTTGGGCAGAAATAACTTTTTTCACGCGAGGCATGATCTGGCCCACAACTGAAACCATGGGCGGACCACAAAATTTCCAGTATAAAAGTGTAGGTCCACATTGTGAGCAAACCTCTCTGATCAATGCTGCCGTCAAGCAGAATGTAGGGATGTTGAACTTTATCGTAACATGATGTTGCATTTAAGGAGCATTTGAATGAATTACATCCTGTAGCTCTATGGTTTCAAAGAAGAAGTCTCCGGTGATTTTAAACTATTAAGAGCTTCAACCACATTAACTCAAATGGAAAAAACTAAGAAAGCAAAAAGATTCTATAATTTATATTGACATGTTGTGGTTCATCATAAATGCATTTCTGCCTCACCTGCTGAGTTTCACCAGCATTTTTGACTACCCAAGAGACAGCTGTAAAGCTCTTTCTTTGAAATGTGAACAGAAGAGCACTTTGATTACTGACACACTTACCTGGTGACATTATATGTCCGTCAACATCACATGAACAGATTGTAGTTCCTTTTGACGTTGGTGTTACTGTCACTGTTGTAGCTGATGTTGTGGTTTCTGCTGTTGTGGTTGTACTTTCACATCTTCCTGTGTACTTCAGAACTTCACAATCCTCAGTACACAGAGTAAAGTTACAGAGGCCTGATTTACCTGCAGAAGTCACAGTTGCCTGACCTGGAGGCAAAGAAAAAAATATCAGGTTGTGTACACGTAAAGGTGATGTAACTGATGACTATCTATCTTTATGTATGATGTTGAAGCTGGTTCATGTCTTTCTCTTGGGAAATAAGTTTGAAATATGTGAATATTATTTTGCCGACTGCATCAAGGATCAGGATGTTCTGAACCAAATCTGAGCAAACAGCATTGTCTGCGTTTTTGGAGCTGGTTGGCAGCGGTTCTTCCAAGATTATTTTGAGATTTGGAACAACACCAACAGCCACCATGTAGTCATACACACACTAGGAGCAGGAACTGCCTCTCAAATCCAATCCACCAGTCGTAGTGTTATACAGCATTGAAACTCATCCAAGCTAACCAAATTACCTAATAGAATTTCCCATTTACTTTGTTTGGCCCATAATCATTTGAACCTTAGTACACAAAGTTACACAGCCCTGATTTACCGGCAGACATCACCATTGCCTGACGTGGAGGCAAAGTAAAGAAAATCAGGGTTTGCGAACCTGCATGTTATATAATCATAAAATATCTTTATCTCTGCTGATGACGCTGGTTCATGCGTTTCACTTAGTAAGTAAGTTTGTAATATGAGAATATGATTTTGCAGAATGCATCAAAGATCAGGACGTTCTGAACCACATCTGTGTAAGTACCAGGTTCTAGTTGTGAAGCATAACATTTTGGCAAAGCTGGTTGCTGCTGACAGGCAGTGTCAAAGGGAATTCTAGAGTGAATGTGAAAGCACAATACAGGAATGAGCAGAAGATTACTTGACAACTGCATCACGGATACTCATTTGCATGATTCATTTTTGCGAAGGGATGGCAATGTCTCCTGAAGGTGCGTGATCAGGCGTGTACAATTAAACTTGGAAATGGGTGAACATACGTTTTCCCAATGAAAAGCAAGGTGTGATTATTTGCCATCCGTTGCCAATCAATGCTGCTGCCATTTTCAGCTTTGGGATTATGGATTTCTTTGTCTTTTCAATGTGAATGGAAGAGCTCTGTTATAATTGACACACTTACCAGGTAACATTATTCGCCCGTCATTCTCACAGGTACATGTGGTAGTTCCTCTTGACGTTGGTGTTACTGTCACTGTTGTAGCTGATGTTGTAGTTTCTGCTGGTGTGGTTGTACTTTCACATTTTCCTGAGTACTTTATAACTTTACAATCTTCAGTACACAGAATGAAGTTACAGAGGCCTGATTTACCTGTAGACGTCACAGTTGCCTGACCTGGAAGCAAAGAAAAGAAAATCAGGTTGTAATTTCAAAGAGTTTGCATCAAGAATCAAGAAATGATGAACATCATTTGATCAAACACAGTGCGTGACTTCATATCGTAGCTTGTGGCTGGCAGGCCTTGTAAAAGGGAATTGCGGGGAGAATATAATATATAAATAAGCAGAAGAGTGAGTGGCAATTGCAGTAAGGTTGCTCAGTTGCGTAGTTCATTTTTGGGCAGAAATAACTTTTTTCACGCGAGGCATGATCTGGCCCACAACTGAAACCATGGGCGGACCACAAAATTTCCAGTATAAAAGTGTAGGTCCACATTGTGAGCAAACCTCTCTGATCAATGCTGCCGTCAAGCAGAATGTAGGGATGTTGAACTTTATCGTAACATGATGTTGCATTTAAGGCGCATTTGAATTAATTACATCCTGTAGCTCTATGGTTGCAAGGAAGAAGTATCCGGTGATTTTAAACTATTAAGAGCTTCAACCACATTAACTCAAATGGAAAAAACTAAGAAAGCAAAAAGATTCTATAATTTATGTTGACATGTTGTGAACTGTGCATCAACTTCATAATTGGATGCATTTCTTGCTATCATCTGCAGTTAGCAAGAAACAGATGAAGGTTCCATAGATGCTGCCTCACCCGCTGAGTTACACGAGCATGTTTGACTACCCAAGAGACAGCTGTAAAAGCTCTTTCTTTGAAATGTGAACAGAAGAGCAGATTACTGACACACTTACCTGGTGACATTATATGTCCGTCAACATCACATGAACAGATTGTAGTTCCTTTTGACGTTGGTGTTACTGTCACTGTTGTAGCTGATGTTGTGGTTTCTGCTGTTGTGGTTGTACTTTCACATCTTCCTGTGTACTTCAGAACTTCACAATCCTCAGTACACAGAGTAAAGTTACAGAGGCCTGATTTACCTGCAGAAGTCACAGTTGCCTGACCTGGAGGCAAAGAAAAAAATATCAGGTTGTGTACATGTGATGTAACTGATGACTATCTTTATGTATGATGTTGAAGCTGGTTCATGTCTTTCACTTGGGAAATGTTTGAAATATGTGAATATTATTTTGCCGACTTCATCAAGGTTCAGGATGTTCTGAACCAAATCTGAGCAAACAGCATTGTCTGCGTTTTTGGAGCTGGTTGGCAACGGTTCATCCAAGATTCTTTTGAGATTTGGAACAACACCAACAGCCACCATGTAGACATACACACACTAGGAGCAGGAACTGCCTCTCAAATCCAATCCACCAGTCGTAGTGTTATACAGCATTTTAACTCATCCAAGCTAACCAAATTACCTAATAGAATTTCCCATTTACTTGTGTTTGGCCCATAATCATTTGAACCTTAGTGCACAAAGTTACACAGCCCTGATTTACCGGCAGACATCACCATTGCCTGACGTGGAGGCAAAGTAAAGAATATCAAGGTTTGCGAACCTGCATGTTATATAATCATAAAATATCTTTATCTCTGCTGATGATGCTGGTTCATGCGTTTCACTTAGTAAGTAAGTTTGTAATATGAGAATATGATTTTGCAGAATGCATCAAAGATCAGGACGTTCTGAACCACATCTGTGTAAGTACCAGGTTCTAGTTGTGAAGCATAACATTTTGGCAAAGCTGGTTGCTGCTGACAGGCAGTGTCAAAGGGAATTCTAGAGTGAATGTGAAAGCACAATACAGGAATCAGCAGAAGATTACTTGACAACTGCATCACGGATACTCATTTGCATGATTCATTTTTGAGAAGGGATGGCAATGTCTCCTGAAGGTGCGTGATCATGCGTGTACAATTAAACTTGGAAATGGGTGAACATACGTTTTCCCAATGAAAAGCAAGAGTGTGATTATTTGCCATCCGTTGCCAATCAATGCTGCTGCCATTTTCAGCTTTGGGATTATGGATTTCTTTGTCTTTTCAATGTGAATGGAAGAGCTATGTGATAATTGACACACTTACCAGGTAACATTATTCGCCCGTCATTCTCACAGGTACATGTGGTAGTTCCTCTTGACGTTGGTGTTACTGTCACTGTTGTAGCTGATGTTGTAGTTTCTGCTGGTGTGGTTGTACTTTCACATTTTCCTGAGTACTTTATAACTTTACAATCTTCAGTACACAGAATGAAGTTACAGAGGCCTGATTTACCTGTAGACGTCACAGTTGCCTGACCTGGAAGCAAAGAAAATAAAATCAGGTTGTAATTTCAAAGAGTTTGCATCAAGAATCAAGAAATGATGAACATCATTTGATCAAACACAGTGCGTGACTTCATATCGTAGCTTGTGGCTGGCAGGCCTTGTAAAAGGGAATTGCGGGGAGAATATAATATATAAATAAGCAGAAGAGTGAGTGGCAATTGCAGTAAGGTTGCTCAGTTGCGTAGTTCATTTTTGGGCAGAAATAACTTTTTTCACGCGAGGCATGATCTGGCCCACAACTGAAACCATGGGCGGACCACAAAATTTCCAGTATAAAAGTGTAGGTCCACATTGTGAGCAAACCTCTCTGATCAATGCTGCCGTCAAGCAGAATGTAGGGATGTTGAACTTTATCGTAACATGTTGTTGCATTTAAGGAGCATTTGAATGAATTACATCCTGTAGCTCTATGGTTTGCAAGAAGAAGTATCCGGTGATTTTAAACTATTAAGAGCTTCAACCACATTAACTCAAATGGAAAAAAACTAAGAAAGCAAAAAGATTCTATAATTTATGTTGACATGTTGAGAACTGTGCATCAACTTCATAATTGGATGCATTTCTTGCTATCATCTGCACTTAGCAAGAGACAGATGAAGGTTCCATAGATGCTGCCTCACCCGCTGAGTTACACGAGCATGTTTGACTACCCAAGAGACAGCTGTAAAGCTCTTTCTTTGAAATGTGAACAGAAGACACACTTACCTGGTGACATTATATGTCCGTCAACATCACATGAACAGATTGTAGTTCCTTTTGACGTTGGTGTTACTGTCACTGTTGTAGCTGATGTTGTGGTTTCTGCTGGTGTGGTTGTACTTTCACATCTTCCTGTGTACTTCAGAACTTCACAATCCTCAGTACACAGAGTAAAGTTACAGAGGCCTGATTTACCTGCAGAAGTCACAGTTGCCTGACCTGGAGGCAAAGAAAAAAATATCAGGTTGTGTACATGTGATGTAACTGATGACTATCTTTATGTATGATGTTGAAGCTGGTTAATGTCTTTCACTTGGGAAATGTTTGAAATATGTGAATATTATTTTGCCGACTGCATCAAGGATCAGGATGTTCTGAACCAAATCTGAGCAAACAGCATTGTCTGCGTTTTTGGAGCTGGTTGGCAGCGGGTCATCCAAGATTATTTTGAGATTTGGAACAACACCAACAGCCACCATGTAGACATACACACACTAGGACCAGGAACTGCCTCTCAAATCCAATCCACCAGTCGTAGTATTATACAGCATTTTAACTCATCCAAGCTAACCAAATTACCTAATAGAATTTCCCATTTACTTGTGTTTGGCCCATAATCATTTTAACCTTAGTACACAGAGTAAAGTTACACAGCCCTGATTTACCGGCAGACATCACCATTGCCTGACGTGGAGGCAAAGTAAAGAAAATCAGGGTTTGCGAACCTGCATGTTATATAATCATAAAATATCTTTATCTCTGCTGATGACGCTGGTTCATGCGTTTCACTTAGTAAGTAAGTTTGTAATATGAGAATATGATTTTGCAGAATGCATCAAAGATCAGGACGTTCTGAACCACATCTGTGTAAGTACCAGGTTCTAGTTGTGAAGCATAACATTTTGGCAAAGCTGGTTGCTGCTGACAGGCAGTGTCAAAGGGAATTCTAGAGTGAATGTGAAAGCACAATACAGGAATCAGCAGAAGATTACTTGACAACTGCATCACGGATACTCATTTGCATGATTCATTTTTGCGAAGGGATGGCAATGTCTCCTGAAGGTGCATGATCATGCGTGTACAATTAAACTTGGAAATGGGTGAACATACGTTTTCCCAATGAAAAGCAAGAGTGTGATTATTTGCCATCCGTTGCCAATCAATGCTGCTGCCATTTTCAGCTTTGGGATTATGGATTTATTTGTCTTTTCAATGTGAATGGAAGAGCTATGTGATAATTGACACACTTACCAGGTAACATTATTCGCCCGTCATTCTCACAGGTACATGTGGTAGTTCCTCTTGACGTTGGTGTTACTGTCACTGTTGTAGCTGATGTTGTAGTTTCTGTTGGTGTGGTTGTACTTTCACATTTTCCTGAGTACTTTATAACTTTACAATCTTCAGTACACAGAATGAAGTTACAGAGGCCTGATTTACCTGTAGACGTCACAGTTGCCTGACCTGGAAGCAAAGAAAAGAAAATCAGGTTGTAATTTCAAAGTGTTTGCATCAAGAATCAAGAAATGATGAACATCATTTGATCAAACACAGTGCGTGACTTCATATCGTAGATTGTGGCTGGCAGGCCTTGTAAAAGGGAATTGCGGGGAGAATATAATATAGAAATAAGCAGAAGAGTGAGTGGCAATTGCAGTAAGGTTGTTCAGTTGCGTAGTTCATTTTTGGGCAGAAATAACTTTTTTCACGCGAGGCATGATCTGGCCCATAACAGAAACCATGGGCGGACCACAAAATTTCCAGTATAAAAGTGTAGGTCCACATTGTGAGCAAACCTCTCTGATCAATGCTGCTGTCAAGCAGAATGTAGGGATGTTGAACTTTGTCGTAACATGATGTTGCATTTAAGGAGCATTTGAATGAATTACATCCTGTAGCTCTATGGTTTCAAAGAAGAAGTCTCCGGTGATTTTAAACTATTAAGAGCTTCAACCACATTAACTCAAATGGAAAAAACTAAGAAAGCAAAAAGATTCTATAATTTATGTTGACATGTTTAGAACTGTGCATCAACTTCATAATTGGATGCATTTCTTGCTATCATCTGCAGTTAGCAAGAAACAGATGAAGGTTCCATAGATGCTGCCTCACCCGCTGAGTTACACGAGCATGTTTGACTACCCAAGAGACAGCTGTAAAGCTCTTTCTTTGAAATGTGAACAGAAGAGCACTTTGATTACTGACACACTTACCTGGTGACATTATATGTCCGTCAACATCACATGAACAGATTGTAGTTCCTTTTGACGTTGGTGTTACTGTCACTGTTGTAGCTGATGTTGTGGTTTCTGCTGGTGTGGTTGTACTTTCACATCTTCCTGTGTACTTCAGAACTTCACAATCCTCAGTACACAGAGTAAAGTTACAGAGGCCTGATTTACCTGCAGAAGTCACAGTTGCCTGACCTGGAGGCAAAGAAAAAAATATCAGGTTGTGTACATGTGATGTAACTGATGACTATCTTTATGTATGATGTTGAAGCTGGTTCATGTCTTTCACTTGGGAAATGTTTGAAATATGTGAATATTATTTTGCCGACTTCATCACGGTTCAGGATGTTCTGAACCAAATCTGAGCAAACAGCATTGTCTGCGTTTTTGGAGCTGGTTGGCAGCGGGTCATCCAAGATTCTTTTGAGATTTGGAACAACACCAACAGCCACCATGTAGACATACACACACTAGGAGCAGGAACTGCCTCTCAAATCCAATCCACCAGTCGTAGTGTTATACAGCATTTTAACTCATCCAAGCTAACCAAATTACCTAATAGAATTTCCCATTTACTTGTGATTGGCCCATAATCATTTGAACCTTAGTACACAGAGTAAAGTTACACAGCCATGATTTACCGGCAGACATCACCATTGCCTGACGTGGAGGCAAAGTAAAGAATATCAAGGTTTGCGAACCTGCATGTTATATAATCATAAAATATCTTTATCTCTGCTGATGATGCTGGTTCATGCGTTTCACTTAGTAAGTAAGTTTGTAATATGAGAATATGATTTTGCAGAATGCATCAAAGATCAGGACGTTCAGAACCACATCTGTGTAAGTACCAGGTTCTAGTTGTGAAGCATAACATTTTGGCAAAGCTGGTTGCTGCTGACAGGCAGTGTCAAAGGGAATTCTAGAGTGAATGTGAAAGCACAATACAGGAATCAGCAGAAGATTACTTGACAACTGCATCACGGATACTCATTTGCATGATTCATTTTTGAGAAGGGATGGCAATGTCTCCTGAAGGTGCGTGATCATGCGTGTACAATTAAACTTGGAAATGGGTGAACATACGTTTTCCCAATGAAAAGCAAGAGTGTGATTATTTGCCATCTGTTGCCAATCAATGCTGCTGCCATTTTCAGCTTTGGGATTATGGATTTATTTGTCTTTTCAATGTGAATGGAAGAGCTATGTGATAATTGACACACTTACCAGGTAACATTATTCGCCCGTCATTCTCACAGGTACATGTGGTAGTTCCTCTTGACGTTGGTGTTACTGTCACTGTTGTAGCTGATGTTGTAGTTTCTGCTGGTGTGGTTGTACTTTCACATTTTCCTGAGTACTTCATAACTTTACAATCTTCAGTACACAGAATGAAGTTACAGAGGCCTGATTTACCTGTAGACGTCACGGTTGCCTGACCTGGAAGCAAAGAAAAGAAAATCAGGTTGTAATTTCAAAGTGTTTGCATCAAGAATCAAGAAATGATGAACATCACCTCGTTTGATCAAACACAGTGCGTGACTTCATATCGTAGATTGTGGCTGGCAGGCCTTGTAAAAGGGAATTGTGGGGAGAATATAATATAGAAATAAGCAGAAGAGTGAGTGGCAATTGCAGTAAGGTTGCTCAGTTGCGAAGTTCATTTTTGGGCAGAAATAACTTTTTTCACGCGAGGCATGATCTGGCCCCATAACTGAAACCATGGGCGGACCACAAAATTTCCAGTATAAAAGTGTAGGTCCACATTGTGAGCAAACCTCTCTGATCAATGCTGCCGTCAAGCAGAATGTAGGGATGTTGAACTTTATCGTAACATGATGTTGCATTTAAGGAGCATTTGAATGAATTACATCCTGTAGCTCTATGGTTTCAAAGAAGAAGTCTCCGGTGATTTTAAACTATTAAGAGCTTCAACCACATTAACTCAAATGGAAAAAACTAAGAAAGCAAAAAGATTCTATAATTTATGTTGACATGTTGTGAACTGTGCATCAACTTCATAATTGGATGCATTTCTTGCTATCATCTGCACTTAGCAAGAGACAGATGTAGGTTCCATAGATGCTGCCTCACCCGCTGAGTTACACGAGCATGTTTGACTACCCAAGAGACAGCTGTAAAGCTCTTTCTTTGAAATGTGAACAGAAGAGCACTTTGATTACTGACACACTTACCTGGTGACATTATATGTCCGTCAACATCACATGAACAGATTGTAGTTCCTTTTGACGTTGGTGTTACTGTCACTGTTGTAGCTGATGTTGTGGTTTCTGCTGGTGTGGTTGTACTTTCACATCTTCCTGTGTACTTCAGAACTTCACAATCCTCAGTACACAGAGTAAAGTTACAGAGGCCTGATTTACCTGCAGAAGTCACAGTTGCCTGACCTGGAGGCAAAGAAAAAAATATCAGGTTGTGTACACGTAAAGGTGATGTAACTGATGACTATCTTTATGTATGATGTTGAAGCTGGTTCATGTCTTTCACTTGGGAAATAAGTTTGAAATATGTGAATATTATTTTGCCGACTTCATCAAGGTTCAGGATGTTCTGAACCAAATCTGAGCAAACAGCATTGTCTGCGTTTTTGGAGCTGGTTGGCAGCGGGTCTTCCAAGATTCCTTTTGAGATTTGGAACAACACCAACAGCCACCATGTAGACATACACACACTAGGACCAGGAACTGCCTCTCAAATCCAATCCACCAGTCGTAGTGTTATACAGCATTTAACTCATCCAAGCTAACCAAATTACCTAATAGAATTTCCCATTTGCTTGTGATTGGCCCATAATCATTTGAACCTTAGTACACGAAGTTACACAGCCCTGATTTACCGGCAGACATCACCATTGCCTGACGTGGAGGCAAAGTAAAGAAAATCAAGGGTTTGCGAACCTGCATGTTATATAATCATAAAATATCTTTATCTCTGCTGATGACGCTGGTTCATGCTTTTCACTTAGTAAGTAAGTTTGTAATATGAGAATATGATTTTGCAGAATGCATCAAAGATCAGGACGTTCTGAACCACATCTGTGTAAGTACCAGGTTCTAGTTGTGAAGCATAACATTTTGGCAAAGCTGGTTGCTGCTGACAGGCAGTGTCAAAGGGAATTCTAGAGTGAATGTGAAAGCACAATACAGGAATGAGCAGAAGATTACTTGACAACTGCATCACGGATACTCATTTGCATGATTCATTTTTGCGAAGGGATGGCAATGTCTCCTGAAGGTGCGTGATCAGGCGTGTACAATTAACCTTGGAAATGGGTGAACATACGTTTTCCCAATGAAAAGCAAGGGTGTGATTATTTGCCATCCATTGCCAATCAATGCTGCTGCCATTTTCAGCTTTGGGATTATGGATTTCTTTGTCTTTTCAATGTGAATGGAAGAGCTCTGTGATAATTGACACACTTACCAGGTAACATTATTCGCCCGTCATTCTCACAGGTACATGTGGTAGTTCCTCTTGACGTTGGTGTTACTGTCACTGTTGTAGCTGATGTTGTAGTTTCTGTTGGTGTGGTTGTACTTTCACATCTTCCTGTGTACTTCATAACTTTACAATCTTCAGTACACAGAATGAAGTTACAGAGGCCTGATTTACCTGTAGACGTCACGGTTGCCTGACCTGGAAGCAAAGAAAAGAAAATCAGGTTGTAATTTCAAAGTGTTTGCATCAAGAATCAAGAAATGATGTACCTCGTTTGATCAAACACAGTGCGTGACTTCATATCGTAGATTGTGGCTGGCAGGCCTTGTAAAAGGGAATTGTGGGGAGAATATAATATAGAAATAAGCAGAAGAGTGAGTGGCAATTGCAGTAAGGTTGTTCCGTTGCGAAGTTCATTTTTGGGCAGAAATAACTTTTTTCACGGGAGGCATGATCTGGCCCATAACAGAAACCATGGGCGGACCACAAAATTTCCAGTATAAAAGTGTAGGTCCACATTGTGAGCAAACCTCTCTGATCAATGCTGCTGCCAAGCAGAATGTAGGGATGTTGAACTTTATCGTAACATGATGTTGCATTTAAGGAGCATTTGAATGAATTACATCCTGTAGCTCTATGGTTTCAAAGAAGAAGTCTCCGGTGATTTTAAACTATTAAGAGCTTCAACCACATTAACTCAAATGGAAAAAACTAAGAAAGCAGAAAGATTCTATAATTTATGTTGACATGTTTAGAACTGTGCATCAACTTCATAATTGGATGCATTTCTTGCTATCATCTGCAGTTAGCAAGAAACAGATGAAGGTTCCATAGATGCTGCCTCACCCGCTGAGTTTCACCAGCATTTTTGACTACCCAAGAGACAGCTGTAAAGCTCTTTCTTTGAAATGTGAACAGAAGAGCACTTTGATTACTGACTCACTTACCTGGTGACATTATATGTCCGTCAACATCACATGAACAGATTGTAGTTCCTTTTGACGTTGGTGTTACTGTCACTGTTGTAGCTGATGTTGTGGTTTCTGCTGTTGTGGTTGTACTTTCACATCTTCCTGTGTACTTCAGAACTTCACAATCCTCAGTACACAGAGTAAAGTTACAGAGGCCTGATTTACCTGCAGAAGTCACAGTTGCCTGACCTGGAGGCAAAGAAAAAAAATATCAGGTTGTGTACATGTGAATGTAACTGATGACTATCTTTATGTATGATGTTGAAGCTGGTTCATGTCTTTCACTTGGGAAATGTTTGAAATATGTGAATATTATTTTGCCGACTTCATCAAGGTTCAGGATGTTCTGAACCAAATCTGAGCAAACAGCATTGTCTGCGTTTTTGGAGCTGGTTGGCAGCGGGTCATCCAAGATTATTTTGAGATTTGGAACAACACCAACAGCCACCATGTAGACATACACACACTAGGAGCAGGAACTGCCTCTCAAATCCAATCCACCAGTCGTAGTGTTATACAGCATTTTAACTCATCCAAGCTAACCAAATTACCTAATAGAATTTCCCATTTACTTGTGTTTGGCCCATAATCATTTTAACCTTAGTACACAGAGTAAAGTTACACAGCCCTGATTTACCGGCAGACATCACCATTGCCTGACGTGGAGGCAAAGTAAAGAATATCAAGGTTTGCGAACCTGCATGTTATATAATCATAAAATATCTTTATCTATGCTGATGATGCTGGTTCATGCGTTTCACTTAGTAAGTAAGTTTGTAATATGAGAATATGATTTTGCAGAATGCATCAAAGATCAGGACGTTCTGAACCACATCTGTGTAAGTACCAGGTTCTAGTTGTGAAGCATAACATTTTGGCAAAGCTGGTTGCTGCTGACAGGCAGTGTCAAAGGGAATTCTAGAGTGAATGTGAAAGCACAATACAGGAATCAGCAGAAGATTACTTGACAACTGCATCACGGATACTCATTTGCATGATTCATTTTTGAGAAGGGATGGCAATGTCTCCTGAAGGTGCGTGATCATGCGTGTACAATTAAACTTGGAAATGGGTGAACATACGTTTTCCCAATGAAAAGCAAGAGTGTGATTATTTGCCATCCGTTGCCAATCAATGCTGCTGCCATTTTCAGTTTGGGATTATGGATTTCTTTGTCTTTTCAATGTGAATGGAAGAGCTATGTGATAATTGACACACTTACCAGGTAACATTATTCGCCCGTCATTCTCACAGGTACATGTGGTAGTTCCTCTTGACGTTGGTGTTACTGTCACTGTTGTAGCTGATGTTGTAGTTTCTGCTGGTGTGGTTGTACTTTCACATCTTCCTGTGTACTTCATAACTTTACAATCTTCAGTACACAGAATGAAGTTACAGAGGCCTGATTTACCTGTAGACGTCACAGTTGCCTGACCTGGAAGCAAAGAAAAGAAAATCAGGTTGTAATTTCAAAGTGTTTGCATCAAGAATCAAGAAATGATGTACCTCGTTTGATCAAACACAGTGCGTGACTTCATATCGTAGATTGTGGCTGGCAGGCCTTGTAAAAGGGAATTGTGGGGAGAATATAATATAGAAATAAGCAGAAGAGTGAGTGGCAATTGCGGTAAGGTTGCTCAGTTGCGAAGTTCATTTTTGGGCAGAAATAACTTTTTTCACGCGAGGCATGATCTGGCCCACAACTGAAACCATGGGCGGACCACAAAATTTCCAGTATAAAAGTGTAGGTCCACATTGTGAGCAAACCTCTCTGATCAATGCTGCCGTCAAGCAGAATGTAGGGATGTTGAACTTTATCGTAACATGATGTTGCATTTAAGGAGCATTTGAATGAATTACATCCTGTAGCTCTATGGTTGCAAGGAAGAAGTATCCGGTGATTTTAAACTATTAAGAGCTTCAACCACATTAACTCAAATGGAAAAAACTAAGAAAGCATAAAGATTCTATAATTTATGTTGACATGTTCAGAACTGTGCATCAACTTCATAATTGGATGCATTTCTTGCTATCATCTGCACTTAGCAAGAGACAGATGTAGGTTCCATAGATGCTGCCTCACCCGCTGAGTTACACGAGCATGTTTGACTACCCAAGAGACAGCTGTAAAGCTCTTTCTTTGAAATGTGAACAGAAGACACACTTACCTGGTGACATTATATGTCCGTCAACATCACATGAACAGATTGTAGTTCCTTTTGATGTTGGTGTTACTGTCACTGTTGTAGCTGGTGTTGTGGTTTCTGCTGGTGTGGTTGTACTTTCACATCTTCCTGTGTACTTCAGAACTTCACAATCCTCAGTACACAGAGTAAAGTTACAGAGGCCTGATTTACCTGCAGAAGTCACAGTTGCCTGACCTGGAGGCAAAGAAAAAAATATTAGGTTGTGTACATGTGAAGTAACTGATGACTATCTTTATGTATGATGTTGAAGCTGGTTCATGTCTTTCACTTGGGAAATGTTTGAAATATGTGAATATTATTTTGCTGACTGCATCAAGGATCAGGATGTTCTGAACCAAATCTGAGCAAACAGCATTGTCTGCGTTTTTGGAGCTTGTTGGCAGCGGTTCTTCCAAGATCTTTTTGAGATTTGGAACAACACCAACAGCCACCATGTAGACATACGCACACTAGGAGCAGGAACTGCCTCTCAAATCCAATCCACCAGTCGTAGTGTTATACAGCATTTTAACTCATCCAAGCTAACCAAATTACCTAATAGAATTTCCCATTTACTTGTGTTTGGCCCATAATCATTTTAACCTTAGTACACAGAGTAAAGTTACACAGCCCTGATTTACCGGCAGACATCACCATTGCCTGACGTGGAGGCAAAGTAAAGAATATCAAGGTTTGCGAACCTGCATGTTATATAATCATAAAATATCTTTATCTCTGCTGATGATGCTGGTTCATGCGTTTCACTTAGTAAGTAAGTAAGTTTGTAATATGAGAATATTATTTTGCAGAATGCATCAAAGATCAGGACGTTCTGAACCACATCTGTGCAAGCACCAGGTTCTAGTTGTGAAGCATAACATTTTGGCAAAGCTGGTTGCTGCTGACAGGCAGTGTCAAAGGGAATTCTAGAGTGAATGTGAAAGCACAATACAGGAATCAGCAGAAGATTACTTGACAACTGCATCACGGATACTCATTTGCATGATTCATTTTTGCGAAGGGATGGCAATGTCTCCTGAAGGTGCGTGATCATGCGTGTACAATTAAACTTGGAAATGGGTGAACATACGTTTTCCCAATGAAAAGCAAGAGTGTGATTATTTGCCATCCGTTGCCAATCAATGCTGCTGCCATTTTCAGCTTTGGGATTATGGATTTCTTTGTCTTTTCAATGTGAATGGAAGAGCTATGTGATAATTGACACACTTACCAGGTAACATTATTCGCCCGTCATTCTCACAGGTACATGTGGTAGTTCCTCTTGACGTTGGTGTTACTGTCACTGTTGTAGCTGATGTTGTAGTTTCTGCTGGTGTGGTTGTACTTTCACATTTTCCTGAGTACTTTATAACTTTACAATCTTCAGTACACAGAATGAAGTTACAGAGGCCTGATTTACCTGTAGACGTCACAGTTGCCTGACCTGGAAGCAAAGAAAAGAAAATCAGGTTGTAATTTCAAAGTGTTTGCATCAAGAATCAAGAAATGATGAACATCATTTGATCAAACACAGTGCGTGACTTCATATCGTAGCTTGTGGCTGGCAGGCCTTGTAAAAGGGAATTGCGGGGAGAATATAATATATAAATAAGCAGAAGAGTGAGCGGCAATTGCAGTAAGGTTGCTCAGTTGCGTAGTTCATTTTTGGGCAGAAATAACTTTTTTCACGGGAAAAATAACTTTTTTCATGATCTGGCCCATAACAGAAACCATGGGCGGACCACAAAATTTCCAGTATAAAAGTGAAGGTCGACATTGTGAGCAAACCTCTCTGATCAATGCTGCTGCCAAGCAGAATGTAGGGATGTTGAACTTTATCGTAACATGATGTTGCATTTAAGGAGCATTTGAATGAATTACATCCTGTAGCTCTATGGTTGCAAGGAAGAAGTATCCGGTGATTTTAAACTATTAAGAGCTTCAACCACATTAACTCAAATGGAAAAAACTAAGAAAGCAAAAAGATTCTATAATTTATGTTGACATGTTTAGAACTGTGCATCAACTTCATAATTGGATGCATTTCTTGCTATCATCTGCACTTAGCAAGAGACAGATGAAGGTTCCATAGATGCTGCCTCACCCGCTGAGTTTACACCGAGCATGTTTGACTACCCAAGAGACAGCTGTAAAGCTCTTTCTTTGAAATGTGAAGAGCAGAACTGACACACTTACCTGGTGACATTATATGTCCGTCAACATCACATGAACAGATTGTAGTTCCTTTTGATGTTGGTGTTACTGTCACTGTTGTAGCTGGTGTTGTGGTTTCTGCTGGTGTGGTTGTACTTTCACATCTTCCTGTGTACTTCAGAACTTCACAATCCTCAGTACACAGAGTAAAGTTACAGAGGCCTGATTTACCTGCAGAAGTCACAGTTGCCTGACCTGGAGGCAAAGAAAAAAATATTAGGTTGTGTACATGTGAAGTAACTGATGACTATCTTTATGTATGATGTTGAAGCTGGTTCATGTCTTTCACTTGGGAAATAAGTTTGAAATATGTGAATATTATTTTGCTGACTGCATCAAGGATCAGGATGTTCTGAACCAAATCTGAGCAAACAGCATTGTCTGCGTTTTTGGAGCTTGTTGGCAGCGGTTCTTCCAAGATCTTTTTGAGATTTGGAACAACACCAACAGCCACCATGTAGACATACACACACTAGGAGCAGGAACTGCCTCTCAAATCCAATCCACCAGTCGTAGTGTTATACAGCATTTTAACTCATCCAAGCTAACCAAATTACCTAATAGAATTTCCCATTTTCTTGTGTTTGGCCCATAATCATTTGAACCTTAGTACACAGAATAAAGTTACACAGCCCTGATTTACCGGCAGACATCACCATTGCCTGATGTGGAGGCAAAGTAAAGAAAATCAGGGTTTGCGAACCTGCATGTTATATAATCATAAAATATCTTAATCTCTGCTGATGACGCTGGTTCATGCGTTTCACTTAGTAAGTAAGTTTGTAATATGAGAATATTATTTTGCAGAATGCATCAAAGATCAGGACGTTCTGAACCACATCTGTGCAAGCACCAGGTTCTAGTTGTGAAGCATAACATTTTGGCAAAGCTGGTTGCTGCTGACAGGCAGTGTCAAAGGGAATTCTAGAGTGAATGTGAAAGCACAATACAGGAATCAGCAGAAGATTACTTGACAACTGCATCACGGATACTCATTTGCATGATTCATTTTTGCGAGGAGATGGCAATGTCTCCTGAAGGTGCGTGATCAGGCGTGTACAATTAACCTTGGAAATGGGTGAACATACGTTTTCCCAATGAAAAGCAAGGGTGTGATTGTTTGCCATCCGTTGCCAATCAATGCTGCTGCCATTTTCAGCTTTGGGATTATGGATTTATTTGTCTTTTCAATGTGAATGGAAGAGCTATGTGATAATTGACACACTTACCAGGTAACATTATTCGCCCGTCATTCTCACAGGTACATGTAGTAGTTCCTCTTGACGTTGGTGTTACTGTCACTGTTGTAGCTGATGTTGTAGTTTCTGCTGGTGTGGTTGTACTTTCACATTTTCCTGAGTACTTTATAACTTTACAATCTTCAGTACACAGAATGAAGTTACAGAGGCCTGATTTATCTGTAGACGTCACAGTTGCCTGACCTGGAAGCAAAGAAAAGAAAATCAGGTTGTAATTTCAAAGTGTTTGCATCAAGAATCAAGAAATGATGAACATCATTTGATCAAACACAGTGCGTGACTTCATATCGTAGCTTGTGGCTGGCAGGCCTTGTAAAAGGGAATTGTGGGGAGAATATAATATAGAAATAAGCAGAAGAGTGAGTGGCAATTGCAGTAAGGTTGTTCAGTTGCGTAGTTCATTTTTGGGCAGAAATAACTTTTTTCACGGGAGGCATGATCTGGCCCATAACAGAAACCATGGGCGGACCACAACATTTCCAGTATGAAAGTGTAGGTCCACATTGTGAGCAAACCTCTCTGATCAATGCTGCTGTCACACACAATGTAGGGGTGTTGAACATTATCATAACATGATGTTGCATTTAAGGAGCATTTGAATTAATTACATCCTGTAGCTCTATGGTTGCAAGGAAGAAGTCTCCGGTGATTTTAAACTATTAAGAACTTCAACCACATTAACTCAAATGGAAAAAAACTAAGAAAGCAAAAAGATTCTATAATTTATGTTGACATGTTTAGAACTGTGCATCAACTTCATAATTGGATGCATTTCTTGCTATCATCTGCACTTGGCAAGAGACAGATGTAGGTTCCATAGATGCTGCCTCACCCGCTGTGTTTCACCAGCATTTTTGACTACCCAAGAGACAGCTGTAAAGCTCTTTCTTTGAAATGTGAACAGAAGAGCACTTTGATTACTGACACACTTACCTGGTGACATTATATGTCCGTCAACATCACATGAACAGATTGTAGTTCCTTTTGACGTTGGTGTTACTGTCACTGTTGTAGCTGTTGTTGTGGTTTCTGCTGGTGTGGTTGTACTTTCACATCTTCCTGTGTACTTCAGAACTTCACAATCCTCAGTACACAGAGTAAAGTTACAGAGGCCTGATTTACCTGCAGAAGTCACAGTTGCCTGACCTAGAGGCAAAGAATAAAATATCAGGTTGTGTACACGTAAAGGTGATGTAACTGATGACTATCTTTTTGTATGATGTTGAAGCTGGTTCATTTCTTTCACTTGGGCAAAATAAGTTTGAAATGTGTGAATATTAAATTTGCCGACTCCTTCAAGGATCAGGATGTTCTGAACCAAATCTGAGCAAACAGCATTGTCTGCGTTTTTGGAGCAGTTTGGCAGCGGTTCTTCTAGCTCTGTCATTAATGCAAACAAACACAACATTTTTCAACTGGGATGAATGGATACAAAAAATGGGAATCAGTTATCCTTGATGGTGTTTGACATTGGTAGCTTTTAGACATCGATGCTTTCAGGGAACTGCTGGACTCATCATTTCCAGACATTTCCCAGATATAGCGATGGCTCCTTAAGGACTCATGTGTATCTTCACATCAGTTCTCAAAATTCTCTTTCCAGATTCTTTAAGTTTCACAAGATTCTTTTGAGATTTGGAACAACCCCAACAGCCACCATGTAGACATACACACACTAGGTGCAGGAACTGCCTCTCAAATTCAATCCACCAGTCGTAGTGTTATACAGCATTGAAACTCATCCAAGCTAACCAAATTACCTAATAGAATTTCATATTTACTTGTGTTTGGCCCATAATCATTTGAACCTTAGTACACAAAGTTACACAGCCCTGATTTACCGGCAGACATCACCATTGCCTGACGTGGAGGCAAAGTAAAGAAAATGAGGGTTTGCGAACCTGCATGTTATATAATCATAAAATATCTTTATCTCTGCTGATGACGCTGGTTCATGCGTTTCACTTAGTAAGTAAGTTTGTAATATGAGAATATTATTTTGCAGAATGCATCAAAGATCAGGACGTTCTGAACCACATCTGTGCAAGCAACATGGTCTAGTTGTGAAGCATAACATTTTGGCAAAGCTGGTTGCTGCTGACAGGCAGTGTCAAAGGGAATTCTACAGTGAATGTGAAAGCACAATACAGGAATCAGCAGAAGATTACTTGACAACTGCATCACGGATGCTCATTTGCATGATTCATTTTTGCGAAGGGCTGGAAATATCTCCTGAAGGTGCGTGATCAGGCGTGTACAATTAACCTTGGAAATGGGTAAACATACGTTTTCCCAATGAAAAGCAAGGGTGTGAATATTTGCCATCCGTTGCCAATTTTACTTCGGAGTCACGTGAGTGACTTCGTGAAGACCCCGCCGGCACGCATGCGCGGCATATCGTCGCGCGCACTCGCACCGGCAGGCTGGGGGGGGGAGTGCGCTCTCTCCTCCGGCTCCTTCACAACACCGGCAGGTAAGTATTACCTATTTTCTTCACAGGGTGGACAAGGGCCGGAGGACGACGCTGTCGAGGAGCTGAGCTGCGGCCAGCCAACGGCCCTTGTCCCCGGAGCTGCAAGGAACGCCGGCAGCTTCAACGCATGGTGGGGGCAGGAATGCAGAAGTCGGGCGCTCCCGCTGATTCAGGGGCCGACTCACCCGAATGGGTTACCGCTCCGGAGCTGGATGCATCGGGTCCAGACTCAGAGCCCCCGTCCCCCAAGAGAAGAAGGGGGGATACAGGTACGTGTCAAGGGGTCTTGTTCTTCACAGGCAACCTCTCCCCGAGCTCCAGAAGACCCGAGGGGGCTGGGCCGGGGGACAGCCACATGACAGGGGAGCCCTGAAATGTGCAATACGTACCACAGCCAGGGAATCTGCCGTAGTGCAGCCTGGCAACATCACTGCTGCGTCGAGTAGGCCTGCTGGAGCAGATACCGCCGACAACACACACCGTCAGGCTGCGGTCAAGGGCGGAGGTGGCAGCAGGAAGCGGTCGGTCAGCTCAGCTCTGTGAGCGGCCGACCTTGCGCCTCCACGCTAAAAGATGGGCAGGAGTGGAGTTAAGCCTGCACGGACTTCGGGGAGCCAGGTTCCGGGGGCCGGCGCCGATTCAACTCACCTGCCTTATCAGACAGGTGGGCCGCCATAGTCTGGGAGAAGACAGACTAGCGGAGAGTCCGTGCGGGAGTCGTATGATCCTACTTGGGCTGTAGGTCACGACGACCTGCCATTGGACCCTAGACAGCACCCTAAGGGGGTGTGGTCCGATGGTGGAAGCCCCAGTGAGTTCGCAGGGCCTGGGGAAGTCGGCTTGTCCGCTGCGTATAGCAGGGACGGTCGCATAGAGCGGTTGGAGCTCTTAGTGGTGCAACGCCTCCAGCGGGACCGGGAACGAGAAGAGCGGGACTCGCGGGCATCCACTAGCCGTGCAAGGACACCACTCAGCACCTCATCGTCTCCAGCCAGAAGCATTAATGATTGCCCAGCTGCTGTGTTTGAAGACGACCCGGGACAGCCAGTGACCGCTGAGCCAGAGCATGAGGAGGATATGCTGGATGTGGTGAGTGAAGTTTGCCGTTTCCACCCAGACAGGTGAACACTCTGCACCACGAATTGGCGGGCACCATTGATTGCCTAATTGCGCACCAACTCAGGAGTCAGGTTCTCAATAATACCTTGGAGAAAGGTTCTCCACGGGCATAACAGCGTTTGCTAGGACCCTGGTCGGGGATAATGTGTCCAGTAAACAGCAAGATGCACTGGCACTCCTATGCAACGCCCAGTATGAGATAAACTGCCTGCGTAAGAGCTCCATATAGCCCACACTCAACCCCAAATTCGCGGGGTTGTGCCGACCATTACCGCTCCACCGCCGCATCAGTTGTTTGGAGACCTGTCCAAACAGGTGAAGGGACTGGACAAAGGAGGCCAAAACAGCGGGCCTCATGAAACTCCATCAGCCAGAGTTCACCCATATCACCGGCAACAGCCTAATACAACCTGTGAACCAAGGCTGCCGGATAGGGCACAAAGATCCTACCTACCTCCATCTCAACAAACACAACGACCTTTTAGGGCAAGGCCAACAGCGGCCAGCATGGGAAATGCGGCCGCCGGCCCGTCAACCTCCATAACGTCCACCCGAAGCACCGTATGTACGGAACTGCCGTTCACTATGGAGGTAAGGGGGTCTGGCTCCTCTCACGCCGTAGTATCCCTCCTGCACGAATAGGTGGGCGATTGCGGGCGGCCTTGGACATATGGGGAAAACTGTCACCACAGATGAGTTTATTTTACAAAGTGTTCAAGGGTATATAATTTGTTGGAGGTATAAATTCCCCTACCCAGCATTCGCCTCGTAGGAATTTACTCTATCCCAAAAAGAGGTGGAGGCAGGGCATGCTGAAATTATACGGCGAGCAGAAAAAGGGGTAATTGGCATAACCAAGCTTGGACCTATTGAGTTTGAGTCTAATATGTTCACCAGCAGTAAAAAATAAGGGGGATGTCGGATTATAATAGATTTAACTGAGTTGAACACTTTTGTACAATATACCCATTTCAAAATGGATACTTATGGAACAGTTAGGCAGATGCTTTACCCAGGGTACTTTATGGCATGCATCGATTTGAAAGAAGCATGCTATACGGTGCCCATCGCTGAGGCAGGGAATTCTGAAGTTGTCTGGAAGGGTGCATTGCCTAATGGAATCATCACAGCCCTAGGCTATTTACCAAATTGGTATTTACCTGTATTGGCTCTTCTCTGACATCAAGATTATAGTGATGGCATATTGGATGAAATCCTTGTAGTGGGGCAGACCCTCCAATTGGCAATTCAAGGAGTGGCTGCAACCAAGGCTCTGCTTGAGAAGCTGGGGTTGTAATCCATCCAGACAAATCAAAACTGCACCCGGTACGGGTTATGGATTATTTGGGGTTCACCCTAGACACCAATTTAATGAAGTTTATCATCCCAACTAATAAAGCTACTGCTATAATAGAAGAGTGCCACAATCTTGCTTGCGCCAGGGTACCGACCATTCGGCAAACAGCAAAAGTTATTGGTATTGGTAACTCTACATTGGTAACTACATTCCCAGCTGCACGATTTGGACCGCTACACTACCGAAATTTACAAAGATCAAAAATCACAGCATTAAAAAACAAATGCTGGCCGCTTTGATGGGCCAATTCGGTTACCACCAGAAGCTAGAAATGAGCTACAATGGTGGGTAGATAATATTAAAGAATGTCATTGACCTATTATAGTGAGCAACCCTGATGTTGTGCTACTAACTGACGCAAGTGCACCAGGCTGGGGAGCAACTGGTACGATGTCCAGTTGTGGTGGCAGATGGAACTCTCATGAGTCTACATTCCTGGAGTCACATGGGATAAACTATATAGAAATGCTGGGGGCATTTCATGGACTGCGGGCTTACTGTACTAATTCACGGGATTACATGTCCGCTTTCGAATAGATAATGCTACAGTAGTGGCTTACATCAATCATATGGGTGGTATCAGGTCACTAGTTTGCGATGAATTGGCTAATACAATTTGGCACTGGTGCATTGAAAGAAATATTTCGATTACTGTGACCTATTTGCCTGGG
The DNA here is from genome assembly GCA_035221665.1 of Okamejei kenojei. Classification (NCBI taxonomy): domain Eukaryota; kingdom Metazoa; phylum Chordata; class Chondrichthyes; order Rajiformes; family Rajidae; genus Okamejei; species Okamejei kenojei. Next base: position 45,944,092 of record CM069148.1, read on the forward strand.
AAGCTTAATTCAGTGGCGGACACCAGGTCACGTGTCTTCAATGACAACATTGAGTGGATGTTGAACCCACAAATTTTGGAGATATTATAGCTCATTTTGGGACACCAGATATTGACCTATTTGCGTCCAGGCTGAACCATCGAATACCAACGTATGTGTTGTGGGAACCAGACCCTGGGGCAATAACAATGGATGCGTTTTTATCCATTGGGGGAAATGGTTTGCTACGCATTTCCCCCATTCTGCCTCACCAGTCGGGTATTGCAGAAAATTAAACTAGACTCTGCAACTGGCATATTGATCATTCCCGACTGGCTTACACAATCATGGTACCCGATGGTTGTAGAAATTTTAAAACAACCATGGATGGCGATTGGGAAACATCCCAAATTGATTACTCACTCCATTACGGGGGGGGTCAGTCATCCTTGCCATGGTCATTTAAACTTGTTGGCCTGCAGGTTCTGAAAGACCACTCATCCGGGCAGGCATCTTGTTAAGAGCCATAGACCTTATCGCCGCATCATGCCGAGAATCAACTCGGAAACAATACCTCACCCAAATCAGAAAGTGGGAGGCATTCTGTGCCCGGACCAACAAGTCTTCCAACTCGGCAACAATACCTGATGTGTTGGAGTTTCTAGCAGGCCTCCATTTCGATGCTGGCCTCAGCTACAGTGCCATCAACAGCGCCAGGAGTGCGCTGTCCTCATACCTGGATATAGGTGTCGGCTCCAACCACCTGTTGTCTAAACTAATGAGGGGAGTGTTCAACACCAACCCTCCATGACCCAGATATACAGTAACGTGGGATGTGGGGATCGTGCTGACCCTACTGAGGAGCTGGGCTCCAATAGATGAGCTACCATTGAAACAGCTCACCCTCAAGGTGGTGATGCTCATGGCACTGACTACAGCCCAACGCGCCCAGACGTTACAGAAACTGCGACTGGACAGCATGGTGGCCACCCCTGGTCAAATAAATGTCTTTGTCAAAGAATTATTAAAACAGCACAGGCCAGGGGCGCATGGGCTGCAGTTGGAATTTCGGGCGTACCCTGTAGATGCCACTCTCTGCATAGTCACCCATCTCCACCACTACATCCGTGTTACTGGAGTTATCAGGATGAAGGAACAGGGGCTCCTCATCAGTCATAAACTTCCGCATCATCGGGTGACTACACAGACGATCGCCAGGTGGCTCAGGGTGGTGCTGGATGCAGCAGGAGTTGCTACTAACATTTTTAAGTCTCATTCCACCAGGGCTGCATCCATATCAGCGGCGAGAGCCATGGAGGTGCCCATGGACCACATTCTCGCCACCGCGGTCTGGGCCAGTGGGAAAAACCTTTCAACGGTTCTATAACAAGCCTCTGGCCGCCCCTGCGACATTCGCATAAACTATCCTGGGTACCGCTCAGTAAATGTCTGCCCCCGATTTAGGGGTTTGTTGTTTATTTGATTAATAAATTGTGTTGATTTTTCAGCCAGTTTCGACTGAACTCCATTAACAGCCTTCCTCCATCAGACTGGCGGCAGTGTGATAAGCATGGACGTTGTCCAGGGCGTGAAATCACAGAGCTTTGAAATCTTCACGAAGTCACTCACGTGACTCCGAAGTAAAATAGTAAGATTAAACGAGAACTTACCAAGTTTGAAGGTTGATCTGTATTTTATGAGGCGTCGCGATGAGGGATTTCATGCCCACCGCTCCCACCCTCTATCATAAGGTCAACCAGGTAGTTCTACGTTTTCATCTTACTATTTTTTAGTCATGGTTTGGTTCTGTGATTCCACACCGCTGCTTTGAAGGATGCTGCGCATGCGTGCTGGCGGGGTCTTCACGAAATCCCTCACCGCGACTCCTCGTAAAATACAGATCAACCTTCAAACTTGGTAAGTTCTCGTTTAATCTTACTATCAATGCTGCTGCCATTTTCAGCTTTGGGATTATGGATTTCTTTGTCTTTTCAATGTGAACGGAAGAGCTCTGTGATAATTGACACACTTACCAGGTAACATTATTCGCCCATCATTCTCACAGGTACATGTGGTAGTTCCTCTTGACGTTGGTGTTACTGTCACTGTTGTAGCTGATGTTGTAGTTTCTGCTGGTGTGGTTGTACTTTCACATCTTCCTGTGTACTTCATAACTTTACAATCTTCACTACACAGAATGAAGTTACAGAGGCCTGATTTACCTATAGACGTCACAGTTGCCTGACCTGGAAGCAAAGGAAAGAAAATCAGGTTGTAATTTCAAAGTGTTTGCATCAAGAATCAAGAAATGATGTACCTCGTTTGATCAAACACAGTGCGTGACTTCATATCGTAGATTGTGGCTGGCAGGCCTTGTAAAAGGGAATTGTGGGGAGAATATAATATAGAAATAAGCAGAAGAGTGAGTGGCAATTGCAGTAAGGTTGCTCAGTTGCGTAGTTCATTTTTGGACAGAAATAATTTTTGTCACGCGAGGCATGATCTGGCCCATAACTGAAACCATGGGCGGACCACAACATTTCCAGTATGAAAGTGTAGGTCCACATTGTGAGCAAACCTCTCTGATCAATGCTGCTGTCACACACAATGTAGGGATGTTGAACTTTATCGTAACATGATGTTGCATTTAAGGAGCATTTGAATTAATTACATCCTGTAGCTCTATGGTTGCAAGGAAGAAGTCTCCGGTGATTTTAAACTATTAAGAACTTCAACCACATTAACTCAAATGGATAAAACTAAGAAAGCCAAAATATTCTATAATTTATGTTGACATGTTTAGAACTGTGCATCAACTTCATAATTGGATGCATTTCTTGCTATCATCTGCACTTAGCAAGAAACAGATGAAGGTTCCATAGATGCTACCTCACCCGCTGAGTTTCACCAGCATTTTTGACTACCCAAGAGACAGCTGTAAAGCTCTTTCTTTGAAATGTGAACAGAAGAGCTCTTTGATTACTGACACACTTACCTGGTGACATTATATGTCCGTCAACATCACATGAACAGATTGTAGTTCCTTTTGATGTTGGTGTTACTGTCACTGTTGTAGCTGGTGTTGTGGTTTCTGCTGGTGTGGTTGTACTTTCACATCTTCCTGTGTACTTCAGAACTTCACAATCCTCAGTACACAGAGTAAAGTTACAGAGGCCTGATTTACCTGCAGAAGTCACAGTTGCCTGACCTGGAGGCAAATGAAAAAATATCAGGTTGTGTACACCTGAAGATGATGTAATTGATGACTATCTTTATGTATGATGTTGAAATTGGTTCATGTCTTTCACTTGGGAAATAAGTTTGAAATGTGTGAATATTATTTTGCCGACTGCATCAAGGATCAGTATGTTCTGAACCAAATCTGAGCAAACAGCATTGTCAGCGTTTTTGGAGCTGGTTGGCAGCGGTTCTTCTAGCTCTGTCATTAATGCAAACAAACACAACATTTTTCAACTGGGATGAATGGATACAAAAAATGGGAATCAGTTATCCTTGATGGTGTTTGACATTGGTAGCTTTTAGACATCGGTGCTTTCAGGGAACTGCTGGACTCATCATTTCCAGACATTTCCCAGATATAGCGATGGCTCCTTAAGGACTCATGTGTATCTTCACATCAGTTCTCAAAATTCTCTTTCCAGATTCTTTAAGTTTCACAATATTCCAAGATTCTTTTGAGATTTGGAACAACACCAACAGCCACCATGTAGACATACACACACTAGGTGCAGGAACTGCCTCTCAAATCCAATCCACAAGTCGTAGTGTTATACAGCATTGAAACTCATCCAAGCTAACCAAATTACCTAATAGAATTTCCCATTTACTTTGTGTTTGGCCCATAAGTCAAAGTTACACAGCCCTGATTTACCGGCAGACATCACCATTGCCTGACGTGGAGGCAAAGTAAAGAAAATCAGTGTTTGCGAACCTGCATGTTATATAATCATAAAATATCTTTATCTCTGCTGATGACGCTGGTTCATGCGTTTCACTTAGTAAGTAAGTTTGTAATATGAGAATATTATTTTGCAGAATGCATCAAAGATCAGGACGTTCTGAACCACATCTGTGTAAGTACCAGGTTCTAGTTGTGAAGCATAACATTTTGGCAAAGCTGGTTGCTGCTGACAGGCAGTGTCAAAGGGAATTCTAGAGTGAATGTGAAAGCACAATACAGGAATCAGCAGAAGATTACTTGACAACTGCATCACGGATACTCATTTGCATGATTCATTTTTGCGAAGGGATGGCAATGTCTCCTGAAGGTGCGTGATCAGGCGTGTACAATTAACCTTGGAAATGGGTGAACATACGTTTTCCCAATGAAAAGCAAGGGTGTGTTTAATTGCCATCCGTTGCCAATCAATGCTGCTGCCATTTTCAGCTTTGGGATTATGGATTTCTTTGTCTTTTCAATGTGAATGGAAGAGCTATGTGATAATTGACACACTTACCAGGTAACATTATTCGCCCGTCATTCTCACAGGTACATGTGGTAGTTCCTCTTGACGTTGGTGTTACTGTCACTGTTGTAGCTGATGTTGTAGTTTCTGCTGGTGTGGTTGTACTTTCACATTTTCCTGTGTACTTCATAACTTTACAATCTTCAGTACACAGAATGAAGTTACAGAGGCCTGATTTACCTGTAGACGTCACAGTTGCCTGACCTGGAAGCAAAGGAAAGAAAATCAGGTTGTAATTTCAAAATGTTTGCATCAAGAATCAAGAAATGATGTACCTCATTTGATCAAACACAGTGCGTGACTTCATATCGTAGATTGTGGCTGGCAGGCCTTGTAAAAGGGAATTGTGGGGAGAATATAATATAGAAATAAGCAGAAGAGTGAGTGGCAATTGCAGTAAGGTTGCTCAGTTGCGAAGTTCATTTTTGGGCCGAAATAACTTTTTTCACGGGAGGCATGATCTGGCCCATAACAGAAACCATGGGCGGACCACAAAATTTCCAGTATAAAAGTGTAGGTCGACATTGTGAGCAAACTTCACTGATCAATGCTGCTGTCAAGCAGAATGTAGGGATGTTGAACTTTATCATAACATGATGTTGCATTTAAGGAGTTTTTGAATGAATTACATCCTGTAGCTCTAAGGTTGCAAGGAAGAAGTCTCCGGGTATTTTAAACTATTAAGAGCTTCAACCACATTAACTCAAATGGAAAAAACTAAGAAAGCAAAAAGATTCTATAATTTATGTTGACATGTTTAGAACTGTGCATCTACTTCATAATTGGATGCATATCTTGCTATCATCTGCATTTAGCAAGAAACAGATGAAGGTTCCATTGATGCTGCCGCATCCGCTGAGTTTCACCAGCATGTTTGACTACCCAAGAGACAGCTGTAAAGCTCTTTCTTTGAAATGTGAACAGAAGAGCACTTTGATTACTGACACACTTACCTGGTGACATTATATGTCCGTCAACATCACATGAACAGATTGTAGTTCCTTTTGATGTTGGTGTTACTGTCACTGTTGTAGCTGATGTTGTGGTTTCTGCTGGTGTGGTTGTACTTTCACATCTTCCTGTGTACTTCAGAACTTCACAATCCTCAGTACACAGAGTAAAGTTACAGAGGCCTGATTTACCTGCAGAAGTCACAGTTGCCTGACCTAGAGGCAAAGAAATAAATATCAGGTTGTGTACACATGAAGGTGATGTAACTGATGACTCTTTATGTATGATGTTGAAGCGTGTTCATTTCTTTCACTTTGGAAATAAGTTTGAAATGTGTGAATATTATTTTGCCGACTGCATCAAGGATCTTGATGTTCTGAACCATATCTGAGCAAACAGCATTGTCTGCGTTTTTGGAGCTGGTTGGCAGCGGTTCTTCTAGCTCTGTCATTAATGCAAACAAACACAATTTTTTTCAACTGGTTTGAATGGATACAAAAAATGGGAATCAGTTTTTCTTGATGGTGTTTGACATGGCAATGTCTCCTGAAAGTGCGAGATCAGGCGTGTTCAATTAACTTTGGAGATGGGTGGACATATATTTTCCGAAGGAAAAGCAAGTGTGTGTAATTATTTGTCACGCATTGCCAATCAATGCTGTTGCAATTTTCAGCATTGGGATTATGGATGACATCTTAGCCTGATGTTGCTGCTGAGGTCCACTTGAAAAAATTTTATCCTGGAGCTCAACAGTTGCAAGCAAGAAGTCTGTGATCACGTTGAAAAAATTAAAAACTCAAAAAAATTAATTCACTAGAAAATAAAGGTAGTATAGAAATACTTTTGCACTATGTATTATCATGTTGACATAAAGATTGAAGCAACACATTCACAATCTGAGGCATTTCTTGCATTCATCTTTAGATAGCAAGAGTCATTGCACAAATCTCTTTTTTTGCAATGCGCATGGAAGAGGTCTATGATAATTGACACACTTACCAGGTAACATTATTCGCCCGTCATTCTCACAGGTACATGTTGTAGTTCCTCTTGACGTTGGTGTTACTGTCACTGTTGTAGCTGATGTTGTGGTTTCTGCTGGTGTGGTTGTACTTTCACATCTTCCTGTGTACTTCAGAAGTTCACAATCCTCAGTACACATAGTAAAGTTACAGAGGCCTGATTTACCTGCAGACGTCACAGTTGCCTGACCTGGAGGCAAAATAATGAAAATCAGGTTGTGTACACCTGAAGGTGATGTAACTGATAATTATCATTATGTATGATGTTGAATAGGAGCATTTCAGTTGTGCAGAATTGTTGAGGAGGCTCTAATATAATTTCAATTAGTTTGTGTCAAGAATGAAGAAATTCTGTTCCTCCCCTGAGAAAACACCAGTGTGTGTTTCCATATCGTAGCTTGCGGTTGGCATTGCCGATAGAATGGAAAAACTCAACACAGAATCCAGCTGAAGAGTTAACGGGAATTGCAGTAAGGTTGCTTAGTTGTGTCGTGTATGTTTGTGAAGAAATATCATTTTCAGCAGGGCATGATCAGGCACATAACACAGCCATGGGATCGGGTGGACCACAGCATTTCTAGTACAGATGTGGAGGTTCTGAATTGTGTACAAACCTCTACTGATCAATGCTGCTGCTAATCTCAATGTAGGGATGTTGAACTGTATCGTAATATGATGTTGCATTTAAGGAGCATTTGTACCAAATATATCCTGCAGATTTACGGTTGCAAGGAAGAAGGTCGCATTGGAGCAATGAAAAACATTCACCACATTAACTCAAACGGAAATTCTTTGAAAGCAATAAGTTGCAGAGTATAATGCGTTTGCTTCATAATCTGATGCATTTCTTGCAATCATCTGCACATAGCTAAAGACTGAGGTAAACCTCTTACTTTGAAATGTGAACAGAAGAGCACTTTTACTGACACACTTACCTGGTGACATTATATGTCCGTCATCATCACATGAACAGATTGTAGTTCCTTTTGACGTTGGTGTTACTGTCACTGTTGTAGCTGTTGTTGTGGTTTCTGCTGTTGTGGTTGTACTTTCACATCTTCCTGTGTACTTCAAAACTTCACAATCCTCAGTACACAGAGTAAAGTTACAGAGGCCTGATGTACCTGCAGAAGTCACAGTTGCCTGACCTGGAGGCAAAGTAATGAAAATCAGGTTGTGTACACCTGAATGTAATAAAACCATGAAATATCTTTATCTCTGCTAATGAAGCTGGTTCATGTATTGCACTTGGTATCTTTTGGACATCGGTGTTTTCAGGGATCTGCTGGACTCATTATTTTCCTGACATTTCCCAGATATAGTGATGGCTCCTTAAAGACTCACGTGTACCTTAACATCAGTTCTCCAAATTCTCTTTCCAACTCTTTAAGTTTCACAATATTCCAAGATTCCTCTGAGATTTGGAACAACACCAACAGCCACCATGTAGACATACACACACTAGGAGCAGGAACTGCCTCTTAAATCCAATCCACCAGTCATAGTGTTATACAGCATGGAAACCCATCCAAGCTAACCAGATTATCTAATTGAATGTCCCATTTACCTGTGTTTGGCCTATAATCATTTGAAACTTTCCCATGCACCCACCTACCCAAATGTCTTTTAAGCTTTTCTTCGATTCCCACTATTATGATCTAAATACCTAATATAACAGTTAATTTATTATATTATTAAACATTATTGTTTATTGTACATTTGTTTTGTTGTTATTGTTGTGTTTAATGTGCCTATAAAGCATTAGCAAGTAACAATTTCAGTGTCCAGTCCTCATGAATATTACAATGAAACAATCACAACTGTTGATTTATATGTTGTAATTATACCCTCATGTACCACTTCCTTTGTCAGCATGCTCCAGATACTCACCAGCCTTTAATGCATTTTTAATACCTCTTTAGTTTAGTTTAGTTTAGTTTTGAGATACAGCGCGGAAACAGGCTCTTTGGCCCGACGGGTCTGCGCTGACCAGCATTCCCCGCACATTAATACCCACCAGGGACAATTTTTACATTTACCAAGCCAATTAACCTACAAAACTGCCCGCCTTTGGAGTGTGGGAGGAAACCGAAGATCTCAGAGAAAACCCACAGAGTTCACGGGGTGAACATCCAAAGTGCGTACAAATAGCACCCATAGTTGGGATCGACCCCAGGTCTCTGGCGCTGCATCTGCTGTAAGGCAGCAACTCTACCACTGCGCCAATAAGGTCATGTCTGTTATTTCTGTGGTTTTAAATCACTCTCCCCTCTACCCATTGTAATTTTTCAACTCTCACATCTTGTCCTGAATCTATCTCCCTCTGCTTTAGTAGATTGAAAATCTTTACTTCCACTGTTTTAAGAAAGAGAGAGTTCCAAAGAATCTTGTTTCTTTGAGAGAACAAAATCACCTCCAATCAGAAATGAGTGACTTATTTTAAATCAGATCCCTTGTCATTTTGAAATGTGGAGAAATCAGTGAATCAGGGAAGGTCAATGTGTTCATGGAAAGCAGCTGATGGACAATATGTGTCCACTGTTCCAGAATAGGTATTCTGACACCATAGTGAGTCTTTATGAACACAGTTTTTCTGCCGTTAGTGATTTCCATGAACAAACACAAAAGTGGGCAAAGGAAAGGCAAGCTGCAGTTTTCACGGGACATAATTGGAGACAGATGATTTATGACAATTTGTGCAAACTACAATGTGTACTGAAGAATACTACGAAACATAATCAAAAGCAAGTGAGAGAAAATAATGCATGGTCACTCTAATTGGGAAGGACCCAGAAATAATGATCAAGATTTGACAATTCAAAAAGTTAATAGAATACAATTAAGTAATTAATTAACTAGCAAAATTACCTGGTGATAATATCTTCCCTTTTACTGTGCACGAGCATGTTGTTGTTGGTAGGGTGGTCGTTGATGTGGGTTGGGTTCGTTCAGATGAAGTTTCAGTGGAAGTTGTGGTTGTGGCTCTCACTGTAGTGACTGGAGTTGTTGAGGTGGTCAGCAGTGGTTCTGTCTTTGGCACGGTGGAGGCAGTTGTTGTTGGGTTGGATGTTGTAGTTGTGACTGTTGTTGGTGTAGTGGGCGTTGATGTTGGTTGGGTTGTTTCCGATGTGGTTTCAGTGGAGGTTGTAGTGATGCTATGTGTAGTGACTGGAACTGTTGTAGTGGTGACTGTTGTCGGTGAGGTGGTGGTTGATGTTGGCTGGGTTCTTTCAGGTGTAGTTTCAATGGAGGTTGTAATTGTGGTGCTAGGTGTCGTGACTGGAGTTGTTGAGGTGGTCAGCAGTGCGTCTGTCTTTGGAGCAGTGGAGGCAGTTGGGCTAGATGTTGTAGTGGTGACTCTTGTTGGTAAGGTGGTGGTTGATGTTGGCTGGGTCCTTTCAGGTGTAGTTTCAATGGAGGTTGTAGTTGTGATACTATGTGTAGTGACTGGAGTAGTGGTGGTGGTTGGTGTAGGTGTAGTGGTGGTGGTGGTTGTTGATGTTGACTGGGTTCTTTCGGGTGTAGTTTCAGTGGAGGTTGTAGTGATGCTATGTGTAGTGACTGGAGTAGTGGTGGTGACTGTTGGTGTAGGTGTAGTGGTAGTGGATGTTGGCTGGGTTCTTTCGGGTGTAGTTTCAGTGGAGGTTGTAGTGATGCTATGTGTAGTGACTGGAACTGTTGTAGTGGTGACTGTTGTCGGTGAGGTGGTGGTTGATGTTGGCTGGGTTCTTTCAGGTGTAGTTTCAATGGAGACTGTAGTTGTGGTACTATGTGTAGTGACTGGAGTTGTGGTGGTGACTGTTGTCGGTAAGGTGGTCGTTGATGTTGGCTGGGTCCTTTCAGGTGTAGTTTCAATGGAGGTTGTAGTTGTGATACTATGTGTAGTGACTGGAGTAGTGGTGGTTGGTGTAGGTGTAGTGGTGGTGGTGGTTGTTGATGTTGGCTGGGTTCTTTCGGGTGTAGTTTCAGTAGAGGTTGTAGTGATGCTATGTGTAGTGACTGGAACTGTTGTAGTGGTGACTGTTGTCGGTAAGGTGGTCGTTGATGTTGGCTGGGTTCTTTCGGGTGTAGTTTCAACAGAGGTTGTAGTTGTGGTACTTTGTGTAGTAACTGGAGTAGTGGTGGTGGCGGTTGGTGTAGGTGTAGTGGTAGTGGATGTTGGCTGGGTTCTCTCGGGTGTAGTTTTAATGGAGGTTGTAGTTGTAGTGCTAGGTGTCGTGACTGGAGTCGTTGAGGTGGTCAGCAGTGCGTCTGTCTTTGGAGCAGTGGAGGCAGTTGGGCTAGATGTTGTAGTGGTGACTGTTGTTGGTAAGGTGGTGGTTGATGTTGGCTGGGTCCTTTCAGGTGTAGTTTCAGTGGAGACTGTAGTTGTGGTGCTATGTGTAGTGACTGGAGTAGTGGTGGTGACTGTTGTTGGTGAGGTGGTTGTTGATGTTGGCTGGGTTCTTTTTGTGGTAGTTTCAGTGGAGGTTGTAGTTGTGGTTCTCTGTGTAGTGACTGGAGCTGTTGTTGTAGCGGTCTTGTGTGCCGTTGTCATTGGAGGGATAGAGACTGTTCCAGTTGGAATAGAATTTTTGGTGGTGGCCGTTGCAGAAGTAAAAATCCATGGGACTGCAGTTTCTGTGGTTGGGGTTGTTTCAAAGCTAAGTGTTGTGCTGGGAACTGTGGGAGTCTTGGGAGTACATGGATACACTTGTCGGATTATTGTCCCATTCACACCACACGTTGCTTTGATGCATCCTCCAATGCCATCTGTGGTATGGTAGATAATCTCTCCATTATGGAATGTTTTGCCATCATAGACACAGGTGCACGCTAAAAAAAGGAAAAATAAAAATCAACAATTATTGACAATGAACAGTAAATTTTCATGTTTAAGAAAGAACTGCAGATGTTGGAAAAATCGAAGGTAGCCAAAAATGCTGGAGAAACTCAGTGGGTGAGGCAGCATCTATGGAGCAAAGGAATATGTGACGTTTCGGGTCGAGACCCTTCTTTAGACTGATGTGGGGGTGGGAAGAAGAAAGGAAGAGGTAGAGACAGTGGGCTGTGGGAGAGCAGGAAAGGGGAGGGGAAAGTGGGAGAAAGCAAAGACTACCTGAAATTGGAGAAGTCAATGGGAGAAATCAATGAAATTGGAGGTCAAGACAATGACTTCTCCAATTTCAGGTAGTCCTTGCTTTCTCCCTCTTGCCCCTCCCCTTCCAAGCACTCCCACAGCCTACTGTCTCCGCCTCTTCCTTTCTTTTTCCCGGCCCCCCCCACCACATCAGTCTGAAGAAGGGTCTGGACCTGAAACGTCACCTATTCCTTGGCTCCATAGATGCTGCCTCACCCGCTGAGTTTCTCCAGCAATTTTGTCTACCTACAGTAAATTATCATGATACATGAACATAAGAATAAGCAATAAAACACGTTATTTACTGGTGCGATGCAGTCATTGTTGATTTATGAGGTTATTCTATGCCCCCATTGGCCCATATAATATCCTTTGTGTTAATGAATTTTATAAATCTCAAATTTTAAACTCTCATTCAATATAATCTTATCTGCTAACTACAAGAATGAAATTCATACTTGATTCACCCTTAGCAGATAAAATTGTCGTTGAAGTTGAATCCTGAAGTAATTTGGTAGGCTGCTCTAGAAGACTAGATTGCATAGGATCCAAGGGGAGCTAGCCAACTGGATAGACAATTGGCTTAATGGAAGGAAGCAGATGGCGAAGGTGGTGGTAGTTTATTGGACTGGAGGCCTGTGACTAGTAGTGTGGCTCAGGAATTGGTGCTGGGCCCATTGCTGTTTGTCGGCATTGACTTGGATGAGAATGTAGTTGGCAGGATTCATAAATTTGCAGATGCCATTAAAGTGGGGGGTATCATAAATAGCGAAGATGGTTATCAAAATTTACAGCACGATCAGTTGGACAAGAGGGTTGGGGAATAATTAATGACGTTTACTGCCGATAAGTGTGAGGTGTTGCATTTTGCGAAGTCTAAAGAGGACAGAACCTTCACAGTGAATGTTAGGGCCCTGGGGAGTTTTGCACAGCAGCGGGATATAGGAGCACTCCTTAGGTTGGTCAAGAAGGCTTTCCGTACACGGGCCTTCATCAGGCATGGTATTGAGTACAGATTTGGCATGTCATGTTACTGTTGTACAAGATGTTGGAGAGGCCGCATTTTGAGTATTGTATTCGGTTCTGGTCACCCTGCTATAGGAAGGATGGCAGTTGGGACTAGTGTAGATGGGGTCTATGACTCGAATTAGGTCCGATTATTTTCTTTCTTTCCACATTCCTTAACCACAATCCAGCAACATTATTTCCACCTACTCTTTGTCCTTTAGTATCCGGAATATTTTAGTCATCAATTACATTACGTTTGATTTTTTTGAAAAATAAAACAACCAAGAAAAGCCTTGTGTGCAATGAACGTACCTGATTTGTGATAGGTGCAATGTACTTCACCATTATTACACTTGCTAAAAAATATAAACAAAATGCATTAGTTATTCAATTTGACATTTCAGAACTGATAATGCAATAAATTGACCTTGTTTCTTTATAACTTTAGCAATGTTGCCATTGTCTAAAATTGAGAAATTGTCATTCATACACAAGGGTATATGGAGTGAGGAAGGTTAATTGGCTGTGGAACCTTTGAAAGTAGCAACACTGTACAGTGGCACTGAAATGCTCATACTTTAGTTGATACCACATCTTCATCGGAGTTTGCTGAAATGAATATTTTATGAAAGAGTAATTTCATATTCGATTGTAGTCATTGAGCTCTGGATGTAGATTTGCTCTCCAAGTCATTTGGCAGGATGTGAACCCATGTCAGCAACCTTCCTGAGCCCAGATTGCAGCCTCCAAAACTGCAGAAGGAGAACACCACCTCACAACCTACCCACCTGCCACCTGCTGCGTCAGTGGTGGAGCCTGTAGATCCAACATTGGTGTGGTTTGCTGTATTTGTGTACAGTGACCATTTAAAATTCCCTCCGGTATAAAATGCCAACATTTGTTCCTTGAGGGAGATGGGACTTTTTTTTAGTATCGTGCCTTAACATCGTGGAGCTGGTGGTTCCTTTGTTAGGGATCGACTTCGGGAGCTCCAATCGCAGGAGCTTCGACCGCCCCAATCGCGGGAGCCTCAATCGCCCGGATGCGGTGGGTTCGATTGACGAATGCGGGAGCTTTGATTGCCCCGACTGCGGATGTTTCGATTGCCCCGACTCGCGGGAAGGAATACATTATTTGTCTTCCATCACAGTGGGGAATGTGAGGTTGCCGAGAAACAAGATGGACGTGCTGCCTGCACTGCTGAGGACCCAGTGGGAGTGCCGTGACTGGAGTGATCTCAGTGCTTACGGGGACATCGATCTATGAGGACATCCCGGAGTCTAGTGCGAGTATGGACGGCTTTCTGATTGTTCGGGCGGACATGGACTGCAGAGAGAGTGACAGTGGTCGGTACAACTCTGGCCACATCATGATGAAGGAGCGTGTGTGTGGCCCGGACATTGAACTGATGGCTGTGGATCTCCGCTTATGCTGGGTTCCCTGGGGATTCTCACACGCCGCTATGGTGGCTGTTTAAAGTCTATGTTTAATCTTTATGTAGTTATGCATCTTGTTGATTTTTTTGTATGACTGTTGACAAATCAAATTTCACTGTACCTCGGTACACGTGACAAGGGCCATTAAACACTTGCTTCTACCAAAGGCAGATATGCTATTCCTGAGTATTGAGTCAAATGTGTCAACTGCAATTCCTCCATCTGCCACATGCTTAATAATCACCACTGTTCCAAAACATATTCATCCAAAGGTTGGATGAGATTTAGTGCAACCAGGGATTCAATTTTCATGAACGTTAGATGGTCCCAGCACCAATGCAACCCTACGAATAACAGTCATCAAAACAGTAAAATTACCCTCTGAAATCACTCTTTGTCCCCTATTGCCAAAGCAATTTTTGAACCAATTTTCATGTTGGCCTGGATCCCACATGACCCAACCTTCTTTACCAGGCCCATCTGTTGGGCCTAGTTGAAGGCCTTACTGAAGTCCATGCAAACCGTATTTATTATATTGCCTTCATTAATTCACTCTGTTGCCTCTTCAAAAATTTCAATCAGATGGGTCAGACAGGATCTTGCCAAATCCATGCAGTTGATTTCTGACTTGTCTCTGCCTTTTGCTAGTGATCATTAATCCTATCCCTCAGAAAGTTTCCCAGTAGCTTCCCACAACTGATGTCAGGCTCACAGTAATTGCCAGTCTTTTCCCTGCTGCCCTTGTTGAAAAGAGGCAGGGGATCACATTTGCCGTCCTGCAATCTCTGCAATCTCTGCAATCTCTGCCCTTGCCTCTCACAGCAGCCTGGGATAAGTCTCATCTGGTCCTGGTGATTGACCCCTGTTTTAGCCCGCTTAGACGTCAAGTACCTCCTCTTTATTTATAGGGACCTGCTTGAGAATATCACCTGTTCCCTAAATTAATCCTCCAACCATGGTCTATACTGAGTCCATTTCTTCAGTATATACTGAGGGAAATTATTCATTTAGGACCACACCTATGTTCCCAATGTGAGGTGAGTCCAGAACCAGGCACCACACTCTTAGAATAAAGGGGAGGCCACTTAAGACTGAGGTGAGAAAACACTTTTTCACACAGAGAGTTGTGAGTTAGCGGAATTCCCTGCCACAGAGGGCAGTGAAGGCCAAGTCATTGGATGGATTTGAGAGAGAGTTAAATAGAGCTCTAGGGGCTAGTGGAATCAAGGGATATGGGGAGAAGGCAGGCACGGGTTATTGATAGGGGACGATCAGCCATGATCACAATGAATGGCGGTGCTGGCTCGAAGGGCCGAATTGCTTCTTCCTGCACCTATTTTCTATGTTTCTTCCTCCACCCACAGGTTGTCCCTCTTGTTTTTAACCTGTTCAGTGCCACCTCCAAGTATACTCAGGTCATGGCCAATAGTGAAAAAGAAAATCTTGGCAGTGAACAGTTAATGGACCCTACCCTTTCCCTGGTTATTCTTTTGTCCTTCATCTATTTATAAAATGCCTTCAGGCATATCTTAATCCTCTGCCAGTGATTTTTAGTGACCCGTCTTTGCTTTCCTTAATTTCGTTTTAAATACCTCGCTACACTCTTTGCACTCTTGACAGGCCTCCTTGTCTTTAGTTCTCTGTACTTGCAATGAGTTTCACATTACTTTTTACAGGAACATGTTACTTACCAGGATTCACAATTCCGAGTAGATGGGACAGATTGGCCTGGCTCGTAGTATGTCCCATTAAAGTGACAGGGACAGTTGCTCAATGGAACGCACTGCATTTTATCTTCATCTAGAAACGGTTTCTCTGAGGGACAGTCTGGGTAGCAGCCTATGGAAACAACAAAAGTATAAGATTACAACTGAATGCTCAAACGTTCAGAGCACCAGGATTGTTGCTCTGTGGTCGACCTGCGGACTAATTTGTTCCAAATCACAAAGTAATCCAGCAGTACGTTAAATTGCAATGAGCACCTTGATACCGTTTTTTTTCCCAGTGTGACATTCTATCTGGTTTCTAATAACAATGGTTATTATCAGGAAATGGGTGTCGGGGAAGCAATACCAGATGTGACCATTTCTCCCACTCCCCTCAGGAATGTGGTGTGGTTCATGATGTCAAGGTTTCACGATTGTGGGGATGAGAGTCTGCCTCAGTACAAATACACCAATGTACATCCCGACAAGGATGATGAGCAGAAGCAACGAACTGCAGATGCTGGTTTATACCAAAGATAGACACACAGTGCTGGAGGAACTCAGTGGGTCAGGCAGCATCTCTGAAGAAAAGGGATAGGTGACGTTGAGGGTCGGTACCCTTCACAAACTCTGCAATCTGGAGGTAGGGGTGCCTCCATCCATTGGTTACCCTTGCTCTTCATGGTAATATGTGATAATTTGTTCAATATTGAACTTAAAACCTTGGCAAGTTGAAGCAAATTATACATCATGCCTTTGGTAGCCAGGATCGAATGCTGAAACAAGCGAATGAAGTGGCAATCAAAGTGCTCACTTTTGATATTTAAATGAATGATTTCAGGTTACATGATGCAGTTCATCTGTTGGATCATTTCCTATACTTCCCACTATATTCTCTCTACTTCCCACTAATGCAAACTTATTATGAAGGGAAACTTCTCAGGCATAATTATGAATTTGAAAGGTTTCCTGTAAAATGACTTTTGCTCACTTATCGGGACAGAAGAAAAACCTACATTGATGCAGTTTGTTTGTTATTCAACATTTAATCAAATCCCATCACTTCATTAATTCACTGAGACATGTTACCTTCAAGTTTGGGGATAATTTTGGAGCAAGCCCCACTTGGGTTCTGGCAGGTTTTGATGCAGGGAATCCCGCACGGAGCATAGTGCCAGTCACACTCATCATTCGGGTTGTAGTAAGTACAGAAGAGAGCTGGAAACAGAAAAAGCATTCCGAGTAGTCATCAGTCTTGTCACCTAAACATCGTGGAACAGGTTCACATTTGTGTTGTTTACCAGAGTGGGAATATGGTGGAACAGATTGTTCCTTTGGCAATAATATGGATTAGATTGCCTGCCTGAATGAATGCTATCTTACTTTTGTTTTATATAAAATCTGTCCTCCGAAGAACTCTCCCTAGGTGAGGGAGGACCTGCACTGACATTGAAGCCACAGCATTTTGTTTGTTGATTCTTTGGAAACTTAAGAATTGTAGGAGATCCTGATATAGTAATGTAAAGCAGAACTCCATTCTGTGGAATGAATTCCTTCAATTTTTAACTGCAAAGAATGAAATGGTCCTGATGGATTATTTTATCTTACATTCGTCTGACTAATGAATTAATTTTATCTCTGTTTGAAGCTGACAATGTCCAGAAACTGGTGGGTGGGTGGGTGGTGACGCACAGGATGGGAGGATGCCAAGTGGAGTGTATAGATGGTAACGACAGGATCAGAGTCGGCCTCACACTAATTAATTCAAATTCCTTGTTGTCTACTGTCCGGCACAGTGACACAGCAGTAGCGTTGCCGAGAGACCCGGGTTCGATCCTGACCATGGGTGCTGTCGGTATAGAGTTTGTATGTTCTCTCTGTGACTCTGGGTTTTCTCCTGGTGCTGTGGCCTCTTCCCACCTTTCCAAAGATGTGCAGCTTTGTAGGTTTAATTGGATCATGTAAATTACCCGTTAGTGTGCAGGATGTAAAACTGGGATAACATAGAACATGTGTACAGGATTATCGTTGGTCGGCGAATACTCGGTGGGCCGAAGGGCCTGTTTGCAAGCTGTGTCTCTAAACTAAAGTGACAAAAGGATTTTTCTCAATGACAGGGAAGAAAAACTTAAGTTTAGCGAAGAGCAATTGACGACTGGCAATGATGAAGTGGAGATAGAGGGATCTGGTGATTAACTGCACCAAGCCTAAAATTGAATGAAAGCAGAACATTACTCACGACAAAGTTCTGGGGTCCTCCAGGAAACGCACACCCCTGCCATCCTACAGGCCAGAGAGTAGGCAGCGATAGCAGTACATAGACATTCGCAGTCCCCACCAGTGTCACAGGCACAAGCATCCCGTACACAAGACTCGTAATATGGGGCTGGATCCACCTGAAAAATATATGCATGCAAATGACTGCCGTTTCATTCAGAAACAATGTATGAATTTAAATGATGAAACAGCTGCAAAACATATCGGTGAGGATGGAGACGAGAAAACACTTTTTCTCACACAGAGTGGTGAGTCTGTGGAATTCTCTGCCTCAGGTGGAGGCAGGTTTCTGGATGCTTTCAAGAGAGAGCTAGATAGGGCTCTTAAAGATAGCGGAGTCAGGGGATATGGGGAGAAGGCAGGAACGGGGTACTGATTGGGGATGATCAGCCATGATCACATTGAATGGCGGTGCAGCTATTGTCCTGCACCTATTGCTATTGACATACTAGGAATATTGTGTTCATTGGTCACCCTGGTATAGGAAACATGCCATTAAGCTAGAAAGCATGCAGAATAGATTTACGAGGATGTTGTCAGGACTTGAGGCACTGAGCTATTGGGAGATATTGGGTAGGCTTGAACTTTATTTCTTGGAGCCCAAGAGGCTGGGCGGTGACTTTATATGAGATGTATAACATCATGAGGGGCAAAGATTGGTTGAATGCGTAGTCTTCTTCCAAGTGTTGGGAAATCAAGAACTAGATGGCATAGGTTTAAAGTGGTTATGTTGGCTGCATCCGGAGGTAACAGGTAATGTAGGTGGATTCAATGGAGGGGAATCTAGTTTGCTTGATCGACGGACTTCTCCCCAACTCTGCGATTTTGTGCAGTCTGAAGCAGAGCAGTTACCATACCAAGCTGAGATGCATCTGGATAGGATGCTTTCTCTGGTGCATCTGTAGAAGTGGGTAAAAGTCAAGTTTCCTTCATTCCTGAGAAGTTGCGGTAAGGTAAGATACAGGTGGCACTTGCCATCCTATTGAATTGCAAGTGATCCGTTTAAAGATCAAATATAACCCATTTAAAGCTAGAGGGCAAAGTTTAAACTGAGGACTAAAACTGTTAGAGGAGATCCGAGGAGATTATTTTAGACTCAGAGGGTAGGTAGTTGGAATCTGGATTCCACTGCTGGAGAGGATGGTGGAGGCAGGCAATCTCACAACGTTTAAGTAGTATCTTGACAAAGACTTAAATTGTCAAAGCTATGAATGAGCTATATGGGGTAAATGGGATTAGTGCAGATTGAGTTGACACGTGGGCTTGACTTGGTTCTGTATCTTTCTAAGACTCTCTAACAATTTAAGGGCATGCACAAATTCATTTGAGAAACATCATTTGGGTGGGGGAAGAGTGAAATCTTGTTAATTCTAAAACAAGATTCTCGAGGATTTTGCCAGCATTGAAGCGTTAGTGCTGCAAGGGAAGACTGGATAGGCAGGGACTGTGTACAATTCAAGTACTCATCCAGATACTACTTCAACATTGTGCGATTGCCTGCCTCCACACCCTCTTCAGCAGTGTGTTCCAGATTCCAACCTCCTTCTAAGTGTAATCTACACAGATTTCCTCTTGTATTCCCTGGAGTGCAGAAGGTCGAGGGGTGCCTTGATAGAAGTTTTTAAAATCATGAGAGATGTAGATAATGTGAATGGTCAGAATCTTTTTCCCCAGAGTAGCAGAATCTAAAATTAGAGGACGTAGGCTTGAAGTGAATCTGAGGGGGTAACCTTTCACAAAGAGGGTGATGGGTGTTTGGAATGAACTGTCAGAAGTAGATGCAGGTACAATTATACATTTAAAAGACACTTGGACATGTTCATGGACAAGATAGGTTTGGAGGGATACAGCCAAATGAAAGCAAATGGGTCTCGTTCAGGGAGACATATTGGTCAGCATGGACAAGTTGGGATGAAGAACCTGTTTCCATGCTGAATAAATGCTATGCCAGGCATTTCTCTGTCTCTCCCTCAGGGGATGCCATGGTGGCACAGTGATAGAATTGCTGCCTTACAGCTCCAGAGACCCGGGTTCGATCCTGACCTTGGGTGTTGTCTATACGGAGTTTGTACGTTCTCCCTGTGGCCTGTGTGGGTTTTTCTCCGAGATCTTCGGTTTCCTCCCACACGCCAAAGACGTACAGGTTTGTAGGTTAATTGGCTTGGTGTAAATGTAGAATTATACCTAGTGTGTGTGGGGTAGTGTTGACGCGTGGGGATCGTTGGGTGGTTCGGACTCGGTGACCTGATGGGACTGTTTTTGCGCTGCATCTCTAAACTAAAATAAAAAACTAAATATGATATTCAATGGTAGCTAACATACCTCTGTAATTTGTGACATATACTGTAAAGGGTTTTGCATTTAGTTATTTGTTGTATCTGGAAGGCAAAGGATTTTAGTCCATGGCAACGAAAAATGTTGAGATCTTTGCAGTAGTATTTCGTGGATGGTACACGTGCTTCCACAAATTATTAATTATTGCTTATAGAGTCATTTGTAGATTAATTGTGTAAAGGCAAGGCAAAGGCACATTAAACACCTTGATGTTAAGAATAGTACCTGGAAATGACAAGTTTGGAATGGCCCATTCTTGAGGATGCTGCATTGCTTCTGAGACCATGCATCTCGATGCACATTAATCGAGCAGGGGTCTTCAGTTTTCTTCGCATTTGCACAGACAGGAGATACCTTCCAACTGTTTCCAAACTCGTCAGCATTTGCAACTACTAAATGGCTTCTTGTGGTGAAATCATTGTGTACGCTCCCATCATAATTACCGCACAATCCACACATGGTTCCCTGTAATTAATCCAAAACAGTCAATCCCCAAGATACGTTTTGGTCACACCTACACTGCACCTTCTCGGATTTAGTGTGTTAAAACAAATCTTTGCAATTGTAATAATGGAGAAATAAATCAAGAGAGCAATATTATAAAATATATTTTAATCACAACTATTATTCCAACAAAATAAGATTTCAGTAGATATTATATCTGCATTGAGTGTTGATTACTTAAAATGCCCTGTGCTGGTGCTTCTCCAAACTTTTATAATCTAATGATCTGAATTGTTCATGTACTCCTAGCTTCATATCATTGTGTTAAATCATGCCAGGATATCCTTAACATTCTGGCAGTGCTTGCTTTCCCCACGATTAAAATAGTTTACATTGAGTGTTTAAGAGATTTGCTATCATGTGGGCAGCATGGTGGCGTAACATTTGAGCTGCTGCCTTACAGCGCCAGAGACCCGGGTTCAATCCTGACCACAGGTGCTTGTCTGTACGGAGTTTGTACATTCCCCCCCAGACCAGCGAGGGTTTTCCGTTTCCTCCCACACTCTAAAGACGTACAGGCTTGTCGATTAATTGGCTTAGTGTAAATGTAAATTTGTCCCTAGGGTGTGGGGATCGCTGGCCGGTGTGGACTCGGTCAGCCGAAGGGCCTGTTTCGCCCTCTATCTCTAAACTAAGCTAAACTATGATAACCTTAACCTTGAAATGATTATTTTAGCATATTAAAACATTTTAACCGTAACAGGTTGTTTTGATCTGACATTGGAGAAATTCTGGTGTGTGCGCACACAGAAGCCCTGGAGGTTGTAGACTTTTTGGATCATGCGGTGAAAAAGCACATATCATTCTCTCTTTTATTAGTTGAGGCATATAAAGCAAGAAATTAAAAGAAAAACACTAGTCATGTCACAGCAAGAGTACCAAGAGCACCATATTATAGAAAGGACGTACATGAGAGAATGTACAAAGGCATGTTGTCAGCACCAGTAAATTGTGGAAAAGACCTAAGTCTCGTGTTGCTTATTTTGGAACAAAAGACTAAGGGAGATTTAATGTAAGTGCTTCAACTTATGAACAATAACTAGACACACTGTATTTAATGGTACATGAATTAGAGGGAAGTTGAGGAAATGTATTTCCACTCAGGGTGTAAAATTCCCTGTCTGAAAGCATGGTGCAGGCAGATGTGCCATGCATGTGTGAGGAGCCTGCATGGACATTAGCAGCAAGAAGGACTGGAGCTGGGATTATCCATTTATTTATGGTCATCATGCATACCATTTGCTGAATGGTCTCCACTCGCCCTGTACTTCTGAACGACCTCAGTGTCATGTATATTCGTGGAATTTGACATATTTCTAAATCTAAAGTAAATCTAAAATTGTCTTATTTTAGAAAAAAAATCATGTTGCCCTTTCGGCAAATGGGAATATTCACAAGGTTCACTGCAAGTACTTACCTTGAGTGAGTGACTCAGTTTAATGGTCAGGCTTGTTTTCTTGTCCCAGAATAGTATCATTCCATTGCTGGCCTCTAATACAAGATAGATGCCAAGATAACGTACTTTGTAAGGCACTTTTTTACCACTCATCAGCTTCACCGTCTCATACTTTCCGTCTGAAAGTTTTATTTCAGTGTTCTGAAAGGTCAAACAGTCACATGAAACAAGTGCAAAAATAAATTACACATTCAGCAACTGCTCTATCAGTTTATTGGGAAAAGGGTGGCATGTTAACAACTTATGATATTATTAACATACTGTATAGGCCGAGATATTTGGAGAAATAACAAGTTGGACATATGGGTATCTTTATTCAACATCAAGTCTAGAACATCCATGCACTGGAACTGGAAAATAAGTGCATAAGGGATTATTGAAAGGAAACGTGGTGCTGGGCAGTGCTTTAGAGGTCCTCTGATGGTCTGCCATCAATTGCATGTTGAGTCGCTATGAAGCAGTATTTGCATTTGGGAATTGGGAGCTGTAACTGCCACAGGAGCAATCAGAGAGTGCATCCATATTTGGAGAACTCTACAATGACAAACAAATGTCTGTGCTTCTGTGGGCTGCGGGAGGAATAGATGACATCTCACCTTGCCGAGCAGAGAGAACACATTGATGAGTAACACACTGTGATGTTTGGCATGAAGCAGCAGCTATAGCCTGAGATGTTCCTGACACAGCTGAGATAACAACCCATAAGAATGTAATAATTGTACTGATGTATTTTCAAGCTTCTAGCTCATCCTCCCATTCCTATCCGGACGGTTTATCGGGATGGATCACAGCTTGGTTTGAGAACAGCTCCAAGACGGCAAGAAATTGCAGCGAATTGTGGACGCAGCTCACACCATCACACAAACCAACCTCCCTTCCATTGACTCCATCGGTACCGCACCCTGGCCACTCCCTCTTCTCCCCTCTCCCATCGGGCAAAAGGTGTAGAGGTGTGAAAACGCACACCTCCTGATTCAGGGGCAGTTTCTTCCCAGCTGTTATCAGGCAACTGAATCATCCTACCACAGCCAGAATGCAGTCCTGAACTACTATCTACCTCATTGGAAACCTTCGAACTATCTTTGATTGGACTTTACTGGCTTTACTTTGCACTAAACTGGGATGTCAGGACTGTCTTATGAAGAAAGACTGGATAGACTCGGTTTATACTCTCTGGAATTTAGGAGATTGAGAGGGGATCTTATAGAAACTTACAAAATTCTTAAGGGGTTGGACAGGCTAGATGCAGGAAGATTGTTCCCGATGTTGGGGAAGTCCAGGACAAGGGGTCACAGCTTAAGGATAAGGGGGAAATCCTTTAAGACCGAGATGAGAAAGACTTTTTTCACACAGAGAGTGGTGAGTCTCTGGAACTCTCTGCCACAGAGGGTAGTTGAGGCCAGTTCATTGGCTATATTTAAGAGTGAGTTGGATGTGGCCCTTGTGGCTAAGAGGATCAGAGGGTATGGAGAGAAGGCAGGTACGGGATACTGAGTTGGATGATCAGCCATGATCATATTGAATGGCGGTGCAGGCTCGAAGGGCTGAATGGCCTACTCCTGCACCTAATTTCTATGTTTCTATGTAAACGTTATTCCCTTATCATCTAATCTACACTGTGGACAGCTCGAGTGTAATCATGTTTTGTCTTTCCGCTGACTAGTTAGCACACGACAAAAGCTTCTCATTGTACCTCGGAACACGTGACAATAAGCTAGAACTGAACTGAACTGAACTGCCTGTGAACAGCAAAGAAGGAGCACCAACAATCACTTATTTGTTCACTTACGCCCAAGAAGATTTTGATTGATTTAGAACACGTTGTTCCAGTGGTACCACAAGGGATGTTTTCAGTGATTATCCTGAAGGTTCCATTGGAAGGATTATTTCCACAATAATCCTGAAAGAATCATATAAAGACAGGGTTAAAGACCATCTATAGGCATAATAGTGGGCACAGAAATTAGGTACATAATTCATCATTTTTCTTTAAATATCTGAATGGATGTAAAAGTTTAGACATTTGAAGCATAATAACAATAATAAACATAATTTATCATCACTGCTTCAGTATTATCAATGATTGAGCGGCAAAGTTGTGCAATTGCCTTAAAGCACCAGAGACCCGGGTTCGATCCTGACTACGGGTGCTTGTCTGTACGGAGTTTGTACGTTCTCCCCGTGACCTGCGTGGGTTTTCCCCGAGATCATCGGTTACCTCCCACACTCCAAAGACGTGCAGGTTTGTTGGTTAATTGGCTTGGTGAATTGTCCCTGGTGTGTGTAGGGTAGTGTCAGTACGCAGGGATCGCCACTTGGTGTGGACTCGATGGGCCGAAGGGCCTGTTTCTGCGCTGTATCACTAAACTAAACTCAAATTTACATTCCACATTAATATTCAAATTTATCACTGAATTGAAATGTAACTATAATAATGCAAAGGTCATATTTGTCTAACAATACCTGTGCAACAATGTATTCACAGTCCCCATTGAAATTGTAGCGTTGTCCATCAAACGTGATGTAATTCCCATCGCCATAGATCATGCATGTTCCGTGACACTCATGTCCTGAGCAGGTCCAAGATCTGTTGTTGCATACACTGAAAATCAAGCAAGATGTTTACTAACCATGATGTGTGAACTCTGAGATTCTGCACTTGTTTCCCATAAATCAAGCTGATGGCAAAACGAGAGTGAACATGTTCTACATACCATGAGTTGCAGTCCACCTGGATGATTTCGCCAGATTGATATTGGATGCCATTGTGTGTGCAGGGACATTCATTTAAGGGAAGACAGCCACCATTTCCATCAGAAAGCAAACCTTCAGGACACACGCATCCAGAGCCACAATCTGTAGCATACTGCAGAGACAATTAAAAACAATTAACATTTGATCTCTGCACTACGTTGGTTCTTTTGCAGAGCCTGAGAGCAGATGTTGAGATGCTACACTCTCAGTTGGGTGAACAGTGCTAAGTAAACACTTCTTTCAACATGTCAAAACAAGCACCAACTACCAAAAAGATGCATGAAGGCCATCCTTTTGAAGTGAGACACAGAACTGAACTTGGTTTTCTGTTTTTCCTTGCAGTCCTTCTTTTCACTGTCTAATACAATTGATGCTTAATTCATGTTTTAGTGTGTTTGCCTGAGTCTACATGCCTGTGATGCTGTTGCAAGCAAGATTTTCATTGTATCTGTACCTCACCGTGCTTTTGCTTATGATAAACACTACTTGGTTTGGGTGGATGAAAATTAAACAAACAGGCATCGGAGCATCAGACTATGTTGACGGGTCTGAGCCTCTAACATCTATGTTTAACTCCCGGACGTTGAGGTATACTTGAGCAAGCACCGTGGAAGAGGCAGGCTGTTGGTGTATCCCCAAATACTCGTACATGTAACATGGTTTGCAGGTTTGCTCAACTGACCAGAACTTGCATACAAAAAAAAGTGGAGGAACAGAACAGGATTGAAGAAATGAGACGGAATGATCCTGCCAGTGCCCTGCTGTTCACAATGTATGAACCACGCAAGAAGGCTGCCACAGAAGGCTGAGGGGGTCAAGTCAATGGATATTTTTTAGGCAGAGATAGATAAATAGATTCTTGATTAGTATGGGTGTCGGGGGTTATGGTGTTAGGAGGGAGAGATAGATGAGCTATGGTTGAATGACGAACTAGACTTGATGTGCTGAATGGCCTAATTCTGCTATGACTTATGACCATACGTATGACCTGTCAAACACAGAGGTCTGGGACTCGCGGCCGGCCCTGACTCATCCCTCCAGTTCTGGACTCCAGCAGCTGAGACCAATCTTGCAGGGATTCTCCACATCACTTAGTGAGGAATGACCTCACTAAGTGTGTACCTGCTACTGGAATTGCAAGCAAGTCAATAGCATTTGAAGGCCAAAGGATTAGCAACACAGGAGAAACTAAGTCGCCACAGCTTATTTACTTTCATGTTCTTCACTGGTTATGGGGCTTTAGTTTCTTAATTTCCTAAATTGTCACCGTACCCCTGGGGTGGCTGCAGTAACCAGTCAGCACACAGTCGGAACTGTGTTGGTCCTGGCTATTCAGAATATATAACAATGTGGAAAGCCCGTAGAACAGGGCAGCCCCAGAATAGGGCCTTCAGACCACACTGTCAGTGCCGGAAAGGAAGTCATCAAGTTACACTGATCTCTATCTGCATGTGATCCAAAAGAAGTGCATTCTTTAAAAATCTGTGCTCTCGCAGTGAATTCACACACTGAGGATTATCCTGATTCTGAATTAAGTGGAGCTTTTCAAGAATGCAAAGATTTTCAAACAATGGAGCTTTTACAGTTGTGCGATTCTAAAATCCATGAGCTATGACAGCACCCATGTTTTCATGAAGATTAATTGAAATGACCAAAAGTATATTTTCTGTCAGCGAGCAGAATACCATCGGCGGGGAGCAAGGAGTGATTTCCTTGTTGTACATCAACGCTGAGATATCAGCATCTTTTCACATGGTAGTTTGCTTGTACTTACACACTCCATGTCAAGGGTTTGACAGCTCTTCTGACATCCCGTCCCTTTGCTGCCTGGTGAAGCATTCTGGCAGTCAAAGTAAACCATGGGAGACGCACAGACTGAAAAAGTAAAAACTAAAAGTGAACCAAAGAACATGAAGGAAATATTTTTCCTTTGATATATTATTTTTTCCTCAAGATATTACCTTGAATTTCTGAACCATCTCCAATACAGTCAAGTTTCCCCAGATTACAGGTGCTGTAATACAAGAGCAAGATATCATCAGTTACAGAATTCAGACATCATATAGTGGGAGAGGCATGAACAACCGGACTGAACAAGTTAAGGGGACGGCCATTTAAAACTGAGGTACGTAGAAATCTGTTCTCACTGGGGGTGGTGAATCTCTGGAATTCTTCACAGTGCTGGGTGGAAGATGAATCATTTTTTCAAATAAGCACTAAACTATGCTTAGACACAACAAAATCACAAATTTTGTACAATATTTGCAATGTTTCATTCAACTGCCATTAACTGAATTCAACTTTTAAATAAATGGTTGAGATGGATAAATATTTGTTAGACCGAGGAATAAAAGGGTGTGGAGCATTGGCACGGAAGAGCAGTTGAGGCCAGCATAGATCACGTGAATGGTAAGGCAGGTGTGAGGGGTCTGCTGGTCGACTTCTGCTCCTATGCTCTTGTATTCAAAAAATAATCATCATCATCAAAACAGGGGGTACAGAAGCCTGAAGCCCCACAGTAACGAGTTCAGGAACAACTACCTTCCTACAACTATCAGGTTTTGGAACGGACCTGCACAACGCTGATCCTACCTCAGCAACGGAACACCACACACCACCTCTTGCACCACCACGGACCTGATTTTCTAATTGTGTTTAGCACGAATGACTTGCTTTTTCCAATGTGCTGTAGAGCTTGTATGTAATTGAAGTAGAATTTGTGCATAATTGAAGCCACTGTGCATTGTGTGAATCGATGTGCATGTTGCTGCTGTTGCGCAAGATTTGCATTGTAGCTGTACCTCACCCTACGTGTACACGAGACAGTTAGCTCAACTTGACTTAACAAGCTCACCACATGGCATCGTTCTCATGAATGACCTCTCCGGCGGGAACGACCGTCCCCTTGTGGTAGCACGGGCAGTCGGAGGGCTCCACACATTTCCCTGTGTCATCCATGTAGGTCCCTTCAGCACACCCACATCCATCCATTGGGTCAGTGCTGATTTCACAAATCTTGTCCGGTGTGGCCAGCGATTGGCAGGTGCGTTGGCAGCTGGTCATGTTGTAGCTGTAGACAAGTGTCTTTGAACAGTTGGTGTACTTTGCTGCAATCAAAAACACAATGTGAGGATATTAAAATATTAAACTATTAACATGATACCTTTTTAAAAGATTGCTTTGGTTATGCTAAGATTTGCTATTTTAGTTTAGCTTGGAGATACAGGCCCTTCAGCCCACTGAGTCCATGCCGACCAACGATCCCCGCGCACTAACATTATCTTACACACACGGGACAATTTATCTTTTAAAAAAAAAAATCAAAACCAATTAGCCTACAAACCTGTACGGCTTTGGAGCGCGGGAGGAAACTGTAGCTCCCAGAGAAACCCACGCAGGTCACGGGGAGAACGTACAAACTCTGTACAGTCAGCACCCGTAGTCAGGATTGAACCCAGGTCTCTGGTGCTGTGAGGCAGCAACTCTACCGCTGCACCACCGTGCCACCCTTATAAACACAATTGTTCCCAGAAGCTGGATATTTACAAAGGTGATCTACATGAGCAGAAACCTGGAATATCCTGTGGTTTACGCATTTTCTGGAATAGAAACTTTTTCTAAGTCAGACTCCCACCTGGAAATCATCCTTAGCTTTAGTTGGGCAGGAAGCGCACTGAATCAGGCCTGACCTCTGGCCTTGGGAAGAATTCTGAACAAAGGAAGGGTCTAACTTTTTTATTTTTCACTTTTCTTTCATAGGAAGCTGAGGGGTGACCTTATTGAAATATACAAAATTACGAGGAGCATGGATAAAACAAATGCTTACTATCGTCTTTTTCCCAGAGCAGAGGATTCTAAAACTAGAGAACACAGGTTTAAGGAGAGAATGGAGAATTTTAAGAAGGACCACATGGGCAACATATGCACTCGGGGATGGGGGGTGGGGGGCATATCTGGCATGAGAAGCTATAGAAGTGGATACAATTAGAATTTTTGACAGATGGATAGAAATAATTTACATGAACATAAATGTGGGAGGATGGGTGACAATGTAGTTCAAAGGTGGTACAAAGAAACAATGTGTGACTGTAGTTCAGGTGGTACAATGAGTGATGATGTAGGTTAGGTGATATACATATGGAGTTGGTTGATTTTGGAGTGGTGCGAGTTTGGACATCAGATTAAGATGACACTTTCACTGAAGTGACTCTGTGAAACTAGGATTTGGATGACAGATTTCTTGTTGACCAGGACCGTTGCAATAATCAAGTGCAGCAGCAACAAGATGCAGATGAGAGTTACAGCATTCAGTAAGGGGTGGGGGCTGAGCACATTTGGTGAAGGTTGTGACGGTGCAGGGACTTGCCAAAAGGCCAGTTTGGACCAAACCATCTGGTTTAGCCTCAGAGGATGCTGGTGAGAACGATCATGCTGGTGATTGGCAAAAAATGTTTGTGACTGGAGGAGGAAATACTGGCATTAAGGCACTAGACACCACTACCCATTGTGGATACCTCTGTGCATGTGAGGTGAAAGGGCTGCATTATGTGGGAAAGGACAAATGCTTAACCCGTTACTGCTGCAAATCTGATGCACATTTGGTAAAGATTGTTGCACTGGAAGGAGGTCGATGCACTAAACTTACAGCACACATCAGCTCTCCAGTTGGAAATGACAATGCCCTTGGCTGCACACGCCTGAACATATGCAGAGAGGGCAGCACACATGCAGTCCTCACTCCTCTCACAGTTGCAGGTGTCATATTTGCATTGCTGCAGGACACAAAATAAAGTTATCAAACACATATTTAGGTGACTGTTTTAAAATATTGAACCAAGATATCATACTCCAAATGTATCACTCAGTACATAATACATAGTACCTGGGTGCCCTGGGTTTTATCCTGACCTCTGTCTGTGTGGAGTTTGTACATTCTCCCTGTCACCATGTTGGTTTCCTCTGGCCCTTTAATTTTTCCCCACATTCCCACACCAGGCTGATGAATTTGCCACTGTAAGCTCCCTCACTATAATTGTGTGGGGGTGGGGTCCATGCAGACTAAGATATTTATCTTGACCACCCCATTTGGCTGTGTTAGGCCCATTTCCCTCTCAACCTTCTCTACCATGTACCCCTCCAAATGTTTTTTAACACTGTAATTCACCTCTATCACTTTGTGTAGTAGCTCGTTGTGTATATCAAACGCCCGCTATGTGAAAACTTGCCCCTCCAGTCACCTTTAAATCTGTCCCCTCTCACCTTAAACCTCTGGTTTTAGACTCCCATAGCTTTGTAAAAGGACTGTGACTAGGTGGGGACATGTGTTGATGGACGAGCTCTTCTCTGAGAGTCAGCCTGAGCTCAATGGGCTTCTGTATTTTGTGAAGATATGAGAGTTAATATGAATATAGAATGGAATATGACAATCAAAACCCTGTGCAATAATGAATTGAGTTGGGAGCACATTACGGTGGCATTAAACTGAGTGTAATATCAAGGTGCCCTGGTAAGAACACAGTAAATGGATAACAAAGATGTATATACTGTATACAAATACTACTGTATATACCCTGCATGAAAGAAAATGGTTGTGATCATTGAAAGTAATTTTTTTCAGACCCAAGGACATCACTACATACGTAAGTTTATCAGGCAGTATTCTCACTCTATCAGTTTCCATTACCTCATCAATGACCAGAAATGGAAATATTTACAGAATTTCCTTTGCAACTCCGCAACAAATGAAGCTGTCCAGGAATGCAAGCATGGACAATATTCTGACTTGGGCAGATATAAGAGGCCAATAATAAACACTAATCTTTGTCGTGAAGCCCATGCCAGCAAATAAAATCTAACATTTCTGCGGGCTTTAATTATTTGCCTGATCTTATACAACGATACAATCTTAAGATTTTCACATCAAAGTTTATCCTCATGCAGCTAATGTGACAATCTTTCTTAAATGAAGTTACAGAATCTTCTAGTACCTGATTGTAGATTACAGGGTTAATCTGTGAATGGCACTGCGCAAACACAGAGTCTTCAGCCAGCAGCAGACCGCACCAAATCTTAGCATATTTCGCTATTAAAACAAGAATAAATTAGATATTAATGCTGGCGAAGCCACTTCATAACTGATTATTTTGTGACAGAAACAACATCAACACAAGCTGTTCATTAAGCTTTTTGAGGCACATATAGTATGCCTTACAGATAGACAAGAGACAAGAGACAATTGGTACAGCGAAATCTGTGGTCACCATAGAGCCATACGAATAAAATAAAGAGCACAGAACACGATAGTCATTAACACAAACATCCCTACACAGCGGTATCAAAGTTTCCCACTGTGAGGGAAGGCACCAAAGTTCAGTCCTCCTCCTCTGTTGTCCCAGATACAAAAGCTTGAAAGCACATGCAGCCAGATTTGAGAATAGTTTCTTCCCCTCTCATGTGCTAAAGATGTATTCTTGATGTTGATGGTGGAACACTTGTTGATGGCACTATTGCTAAATGAGAAAGGGAGCTGATTTGATTCTGGTCAGAGGTGGCCATTGACTGTCATTTGACAATTAATTGGTCAGGCGTAAGCATAGCCCAGGTCCTGCTACTGACAGGACTGCTGCAACACCTGAGGAGCTCGGATTGGAACTGAGCACCTGGATGATGACCGATGTCCTGGCTTGAAATGATTAACAACGGCAGCCACCTTCCTCTGTGGTAAGATGACTCGACTTTTTCTTACTTAAATCTTACTGCAGCTCTTGAGACACTTTGATTAGAGGCTGCTCAGATATTAAGAAAAGCCCATCTCCCTTTGCCTCTGGAGTAGAATATCCAATATTTTGGATCAGGGCTATACTGAGGTTTGAAACCAAGGGTCTAGTAGTAAATGTTGATGACTCGAGAGATTTAAGGTGATTTTGAATGTATAATCCAGAAAGCTTACTTGTTGATATAGGAAGAAATGAAAAGACAAATGTTACGCCTTTATAATAAAGGGGATCTAATACAAAGGTAAGGAAGTCTTTCTATGGTGTACACAGACCTTATGAGGAAAGATCGAATAGGATTGACCTATTATTGTTGAATAAAGCCAATGTTGATTTCAATGAATTAAATAACATTTAGCGAGGGCTTCATAAGTAATGGCTGAGAGGCAAGCGAAACAGGAAGCATTGAATGTAGAGTTGAAGAAAGAACGTTTTAGTTATGTTGTATTGTATTTCCCTGATGCTCTTTCCTAGTTCTGGCCAGGCATGCTTACTGGAAATTCAGCGGATACATATTGTGAGCTGTGATATCTGCCACATTTGTCCTGATAGGACACCGGGGGCTTCAACATCA
This sequence comes from Okamejei kenojei, assembly GCA_035221665.1. Lineage (NCBI taxonomy): Eukaryota > Metazoa > Chordata > Chondrichthyes > Rajiformes > Rajidae > Okamejei > Okamejei kenojei. Next base: position 45,976,472 of record CM069148.1, read on the forward strand.
AGACCGGGGGCTTCGGCTCTGACCGGGAGGAGAATGGGGAGAGCAGGGGAGAGATAAGACTTTGCCTTCCATCAGAGTGAGGAGGAGATTCGCTTTGATGCATGTTTGTGTAAATTGGTGTTGTGTCTTGGTTCTTTTTCTTGTTGTATGACTGCAGAAACCAAATTTCATTTGAACTTCAATGAGGTTCAAATGACAACAAATAAATTGTATCATTGTATCATAGTCCTCCACAAGGTTTAATGATGATGGTCTCCAGGGTTGAAAACCACTATTGTTGTAGAATATTGAATAAACTCATATGTGTTGTATTATGCGATTAGTTGAATTTTCCCTGCTTATTTAAAAAAATATTAATTGGCTGTGACTTTTTAGTTCAATACCGAAAGGAAATGTTGTCAGCTTACCATTTTCAATACTTAAGGAGCATGGATTTTCTTGATAATCTTTTCTGTCTGGGCAGCTGGCATGGGTCTTCCAGGTGTTTGCAAAGGTGGCTGATGTTCCTTCCACAATACCAGAGGCTATCATAAACTCATCATTCAGTTTGTCGTTGAAGTTTCCACAAAGACCTAAATAAGTGCAAAGAAACAGTGCTTAATAATCGCTCAATGTACTGAAGCAACGGTAGCAAAAACAATGACTCGTTAGTGAAGGTTCCAAGAAGATTGTAACTGACCACACATCCGACTCTTGAAGTATGGATCCAGAGTTATGTAGAGCTGCATTAGGGGCACTAACTGAATCTGGAGCTGCAGTCCAAAGGATGTGTGCAGAATAACATGGAAATTTGAGGGCTTGAAGACAGTGATATTGGCTGTGAAAATAAAAAAGAACATTGTATACCTAAATAAGTGACAGCAAGATGGTAAAAAGACGCTCCCAGAATTAAATTCCACAAAACAATGTTGAATCATTTTAACATCAAAAATAAAAAATATTTCTAAATACTAATAATGAAGTTTAATTGTTTAATTTACACCTCCTGCATAGATTTAACATTCTTTTCTGTGGTGCACACATTAGATACATACATTTCAAATATTTTCATTATTTAGAGTTAAGGTCAAACTGTCAACACTGATGGTGAGAGGCAAAGAGTCATAGTGATAAACAGACCATTTGCTCACTGCATCCACATCAACCAGTGGGCACCCATCTGTATCAATCTCACTCACCTCCCTACACTCATGGGTGGAAATCCCGGGGGGGACGGGACGAATCCCCTCCATGCTTTGAGAGGTAAGGGACAATCCCCCCCATGTTTTGTAGTCTGGATTTTGAAATTCGGTGTAAAAAAAGGAGGGAGAAGTCCTGGTAGAGCAAAGATCACAGAGCGGAGCTTGAATCGGCCCGTTTGCGGGGCCTTTCATCGCCGCGGGATCTTCCACCGCCCCGTGGTCAAATTGCTGCATCGAGGCTCCCGATGTTGAAGCCCCGCCGGGTGATGAAAGGCCCCGCGGACGGGTCGATTCAAGCCGCACGATTCGGGGTGGACGAAGCTGCTGTTGCTGGAGTTCGGAGTCGCTCACCAACCAGGTCAGATCCCGATGTTATCGTCCACAGTGCCAACGGCCGAAGCCTCACATGTGTTTGTGTGCGCGCGCGCGGCCACCAAGAAATTGCTTCCCCCCACGTTTTGATAGCGATTTCCGCCCCTGCCTGCACTTGATCCATAGCCTTCTCTGTTTAAGTAATTTGTGCTCAACGAGACATTTGTAATCTGCTTCTACCACTCTCTCTGTCAGTGTATCCCAGATACTTACCGCACTTTAGGTGAAAAGCATCCCACTCCAATTCCCTTTACCCTAACTCTGTACCCTCAAGTTTTATCTACTCCTGATATGACTGAAGGTTTCCTGCCATCTACCTTCTCTATATCCCTTATAATTTTATACTGTATACCTGTCACATCCCCTCTTAACCACTCCAGGGAAAACAGACCCAGTTTGAGGAAGTGTCTCAACCCGAAACGTCACCCATTCCTTCTCTCCAGAGATGCTGCCTGTCCCGCTGAGTTACTCCAGCTTTTTATGTCTATCCCGGTTTTACCAATCCCTCACTGTAACTGGAAGGCTCCATTCCAGGCAACATCCTGGTGAATCCCCTTTTCATCCTCTCCAGCGCTTTCACATCATATCATATCATATGGTGACCAGACTTGCATGCTTTAGAGTGTGGGAGGAAACTGGAGCACCCAGAGAAAAACCATGGAGGTCACAGGGAGAACGAACAAACTCTGTACAGGCAGCACCCGGGTCTCTGCCGCTGTAAGGCAGCAAATCTACCACTGTGCCACTGTGCCGCCCCTAGATCTTAACTTTAGATCATAACTTACCAGTGGTAACAGGCAATTGAGTTACGATTGAATTGACAGAAACAATGCCGGTAGGGTTAATGGAGATGATCTGTGGGAAAAGAACAGTATAAATGCACACAGAAGATAGGAATGTTACAAATAATTGTTCTTCTTTCGTCTCAAGTTCACTAATTTGAAAGAAAGCTTGCCCACAATCACTTACAGTTTGAGTTCCACGGGCAGTCACTACCACTGACTTTAAACAAGTCTCAGTTTCTGTTATGCCACATGGCTGCAGCTCTCCCAGGACGGTGAACCTGGTATTTCTGCAGTCCTAAAGTAAAACATGAGAAGAGACAGTATTGGTAGATTGAACTTACTGAGTCCAGTTCTTCACAGTTTACTGAGCCACTAAAGTTCTTACCTTCGCAAGAACATAGTAGCACTTTCCATGGAATGTGTAATGGCTTTCATCAAATGTATTAATATGAGCACCTCCCTCGATGGAACAGATCCCAGGGCAGATCTGATCAATACAAGACCACTGCCCTCCATTGCAAATGCTATCAGGATGAAAAAAAACATTGTTAGAAACATTATTTTCTTAAAAGATCATTTTGATATAATAAGTGGAAAATGGTAGCATAGCTAAAAAGTCACCACTTAACTAAATTTTAATCAAAGATCAAATTAAATATTTATTACCATTTACTGCATTTGGTGGAATAAGACTCTCCAGTTGCATAAGCCTGTCCATTGTAGGTGCAAGGACACCTTTTTTCTGGGATGCATCCTCTGTTAGAAATATCATCGAAAACAGTATCTAAAGTAAAAAATATATTGTTAGACTTGCAGGCATTATTAAGATGTAGACGCTTCCCAGTTCATTTAATGATATGGTTCAGTTATTCATAATGAATTGTAACAAGACTGTCATTAGAATTTGTTAATGTAAGCTTTATAATACGGTATTACCAGAAAGACCGCTCTCAGGTAAATATTTCATAGGATTCTGTATCATTGTTAATTCTTCTCTCTATGTTGAATAATATAAGTGCTTCTTTAAGAGAAAGAACATCGATTTTGCAGCAACTGATGGCCTGCCCACCCCTCATTTCACCCCTGCCATCAGGAAGAGGGTACAGGAGCCTGAAAACTGTAACGTCCAGGTTCAGGAACTGCTTCTTCCCTACAGCCATTAGGTTATTACGCACAACAACCTCAAATAAGCTCTGATCTACAGAGACCATTTTTGTTATTTTTGCACTATTATTGTTTTTTTTTTATGTGTACACGTGTGTGTGTGTGTGTGTGTGTGTGTGTGTATACACACATTGAACATTTTTTTTCTTTTTTCCTTATTTATTATAATGTTTACAGTGTACTAGGTTTGCACATTCTGTTGTGCTGCTGCAAGTAAGAATTTCATTGTTCTATCTGGGACATATGACAATAAACCACTCTTGACTCTTGACTGTAATCCGAACAAAATTGCGAGAGCTCAGTTGAAATTCACCGAACGGCCACAGATGGCGGTGTCAGTTGCGAGCGCTCTTTCCCATCAATCAAGTAACAGAAACACTAAGTTATTGGATTCGATCAATTAATTTTAAATTGAACTTTAACCACTTTTTTATGTCTATGCTCAAATACTCTATGTCTACTTCAGAAAAGAAAACCATAATCATACAAAGTTATTCGCTGATCTAATTATATTTCATTATCTGACCTAATTATATTTTATTAGCTGATCTGATGTTATCTGATCAAATTTATTTCGTGATCTGATTCTATTTTCTGGTATAACGGTGTCTTACTGGGAGGGCAGAAGCAGCCATCAATACAGTGATTATCGCACATCTGGCTCCTGTAAGGATTTGAACACGTGTCTGCACATGGAGTACCACATTCTTCATGGGTCATATTAAGCTGGCATGTCTTTTCTGAAAAAGAGAAGAAATTCACCCTTTAGAGTCTTCATCGTTAGTTTAGTTTGCATGGAAACAGGCGCTTCAGCCAACTGAGTCTGCGCCAACTATACTACACATACTAGGGCCATTTTGCAATTTACCAAGACAATTCACCAACAACCTGAAAATAGACACAAAAAGCTGGAGTAACTCAGCGGGTCAGGCAGCATCTCTGGAGAGAAGGAATGGGTGATGTTTTGCTTCCAGACCCTTCTTCAGACTGGTTAGGGATATGGGAAACGAGAGATATAGATGGTGATGCGGAGAGATAAAGAACAAATAATGAAAGATATGATAAAGGAAACGGGCCATTGTAAGCTGTTTGTTGGGTGAAAATGAGGAGCTAGTGCGACTTGGGTGGGGGAGGGATAAAGAGAGAGGGAATGCCGGGGCTACCTGAAGTTAGAGAAATCAATATTCATACCACTTGGCTGTAAGCTGCCCAAGCAAAATATGAGATGCTGTTCTGCCAATTCGAACTTAGCGTCACTCTGACAACTGAGGAGGTGCAAGTGATCCTCTGCCTAACCTGACAGGGACTATCGGGGTCCCTTGACTGAGTCGAGGGAAGAGGTATAGCGACAGGTATTGCATCTTCTGTGGTAGCAGGGGAAGGTACCTGGGGAGGGGGTGGTTTGGGTGGGAGGGGATGAGTTAACCAGGGAGTTGCGGAAGGAACGGTCTCTGCGGAAGGCGGAAAGGGGTGGAGATGGGAAAATGTGGCTAGTGGTGGGATCCCGTTGGAGATGGCGGAAATATCGGAGGATTATGTGTTGTAAGCGATGGCTGATGGGGAGGAAGGTAAGGACTAGGTGGACTCTGTCTCTGTTGCGACTGGGGGGGGGGGGGCAACCTGAACCTACAAACTACATCCTGAAGGTCTTTGGAATGCGGGAGGTAACTCGAGCCCCCGAAGAAAACCCACACGGTCACAGGGAGAATGTACAAACTCCGTTCAGAGAGCACCTGTAGTCAGGATTAAACCTGGGTCTCTGGCGCTGTCAGGCAGCAACTCCAGGACTGCTCCACTGTGCTGCCCTACATTAGCATACATCAGAATGTACCTGAAACAAGATTACATGAGACGGAGATAGTTTTGAAAGGTACTTGCCACATAAACCATCCCGTCTCCAATTGGCTGGCCTCCCTCCAACATGGGCACACTGCCTGGAAAATTCTGATAAGGTGTTGCAGAGGCACGTTGATGATTGCTTCAAATCACTGCACTGACATAAGTCCAGAACACAACTTTTGATGAAAGGTGAGATGTCCAGTGTGTTATAGCAGTTGGCAAAATCAGGCCCTTTGAGTACATTTTCACACACAGATTCCTGTAAATGAAAGTTATTTAGTGGATAGGCATGAACATTGACCTGTGGAAGGTTCACTTATTGATGGTCCTGGTGACTACTTGGAGAACATCAGTGTACATGCTACTGGTATTTCCAATAAATGCTTGTAGCTTTCTCCATCTCTCTGTTAGTTATCTCCTCTCTACCCCCATTCTGTACAAGGGTCCCGACCCGCAATGTCATCTAAGTTACTATCTACACCCGCCTGCCCTACACATCTTCCTATCAACCCCTCCTTAACTGAATGCACTTGTCCCACCACTTCCCCTCATCTTCTCTCTACTCTGTCAGTTTGAACCAGAGAATTTGTGTGAAAAACAAATAATTGAATAAACACAATTTAAAAAAACCTCATATTTCTTGACGCGTTTACAGATGATGTGGCTTCACATTTCGGCAGTGATTTAGATAATGAAGAAACATTCACTTACAAGTTCTGAGCAATTTTTCACAGCATCATAGTGCACGTCTTTGCAGTGTTCTGTGGGTCCATTCAGTTTCTGCAAATTTCCATACTGGATGGGAGTCAGGTTGTAGCCTGCAGTCAGTGAAGAGCAATGAATGAATACTGGGCATTAAATAACAAATCAATTACTGCACATATTTCCCATTGTACATACCATTTGAAAAAAAATCATTCTCAAGGATGCCATTAAAGTCACCACACAATCCACAAGTTGTGTTGGCAAACTGTTGACCCAGTTGAAGCTAACACAAGAAAAGAGAACAATATCAGACAAAGTATTGTGAGCTACATTTCAAACACATTTTTGGTAATAAAGCCGTTTGCTTTCACTTATTGATGTTGTGATTACAAAAAGCAATTTTTAAAATGTATTCACTTTCAAGATCATTGATGAATTATTGCGAAAATGTAAAGTCTGCATGTAACGATTGAGAAGCCGAATAGAAAAAGGATGTAAATGCTGTGAGTCAGCAAAACATTTTGGGTTCTCTCCGAGTGTTTCCCAGTATGTACTGTTAAGGCCTTGAACCGTCTTGCTCAGATTTTCTTCAAGTGCTGTCCCGATCTGAGTCATAATTAAGCTCCACGTGAAAACACACACTTTTCTCCAACAAAGTAAACACACCCTTAAAATCAATTATGGTGAAGAGTGGATCAAAAATGCTTTTGAACAAAATCAGATAATTTGTCTGTAGATTCCATTAAACTTTGATTTATTTTATGATGTAGCACTTGCTGGTAAGGTCATGATTTATTACCCTTCCCTAGTTGGTCTTAAGAAGGTTGCAGTTACATAGATAGACTCGGTTATGGACTGAAGGCATACAGACGCGATTAGCTCAGATAAAGATCTTAGCATGGAGGAGTCTGGACAAAGGGCTTGTTTCTGTGCTGTATAATTATGATTCTGTGGCAGAAATCCACCTTCTGGTAAAGATGTCTGGGAGGGCACTCCAGGATTTAGATCCAGTGATAGTGAAGAAATAAGATGTTTTTAAATCAAGGAGGGTGTGCAGCCTGAATGTATCTCGCCCGCGTACTTCTTGCAGGTGAGTGCTGTAGGTTTGGCAGGTTCTGCTGAGAAGCCGCAGTGTATTTCAGAGATGAGTGGCAAGCCCGGTGCCCCAGTAATGGATGGAATGAATAATTAGGTTGTCAAAACATTAAACATGGGCTTCCTTGGAGCTGCACTCATTCCAGGTCTTGTAGGCAATGCGAAGAATGTTGTCACCGCAGTTTCTGAGACTGATTCAGTTTAGTGTTTGGTCAAGAGTGACCACCTGACCACATTTATCATTACCTTTTCCATCCCAAGCCTTGATAGTGGGGGACTCAGCAGTGGTAGTGTGATTTACTGCTCAGCCTCCTTCTCCAGAGAATACTGCCCCTGCCTATCCTGCCTTTCCTTACAACACAAACCTGGCAACATCCTTATGAATCTTCTCTGCATTCTTTCCACTTCATCACAATGTTACTCAGCATTTAGCATCCACATGGTGTCGGTGATATTTCACCTAGACATGGACTGCTTTGTTTTCTCAGAGTTGAGAATGTTGAGAATGAGAAAGTTTCTCAGAGTTGAGTCCATGTTAGTTGAGAATGCAATTTAAATTATCAACAGAAATCTCCACTTATGACCTTGTGCGGGAAGGGAAATCATTGAAGACAGTGATGTGTCTAAAACCCTGAAGAAATCCTACTGCAAATCATCATGCTTAGATTATTGACTTACAAAAACCATTTCAATTCAAGATCAGAAGTTTGTATAAATTGAGAACTTGTGGTGTGTATCTTGTTCCTTTTCAGTTGATAACGTTTGTACATTTTTGTGTGTGTGCTGTTGAGGAAACCTTGGAGAATTGTAGCAGATCTGATGGCAACTCTGCAGCAACCATATGCTGGTGATTAGCTTGGATACCAATTTCTCCGATTGTTCTCTGCTGGATCTTGAGTGTTGCTGAAGCAGCAACTTATCCAGGCTAGTGGAGAATCTCAACTCATGACCTGAAAATGGTGAAGGACTTTTGGGGGACTCAGGATATCCAGTACCTGACCTGAACCCTATTGCTATTTTATTTACATGGCCAATGGCGATCCTCAGGATATTGTATGGAGTGGCAATGACATGTAACGGTAATCATAATAGACACCCTTTGTTAGGAAAATCATTCCACACAACAAACTAATGATGAAGATTTAACAAAAGAGGCAAGTGGAAATGCAATGTCCTTCATTTAATTTTGGCAAGGATCTTGAAGCAAAGAAAGTACTCATAATATGTGAGGGTAAACATACTTCCTATTATAAAGCCGTATTTGTTGAATTGACTGATATTGTGATTGTCATACCTCAAGGGCATCATCTCCATTCCATGTCAAAGTCAAACCAATCTTGGCTGTAATACGGGTGTAATCGCTGACATTCTCTATCATGATTCCAGAATGGGCAAAAGGTAGTGTCACCCTGCAATAAAAGGAATTCATTCAGTTTCCAGCATGGTTTCAACATTTTTTATGATTATGATTTGCCAAGCACTTTGCTGTGTGCTACTTTATCAATAACATTTGTATCTGTTTTATAACGTTGCATCCTGGACTATGCACAATACATAAAGTGCAGCCTAAACAGGTACAGAATAAGTTTACCATAACACAGTCATTGAATTACACTGATCGGAAACATACCCTCCAGCCCGCTGAGTCCATGTTAGTTATCAAGAAGTACTTAGCATTCTGAGCGGTAGAGATAGATTAAACAGCAGGAAACCTTTCCACATGTTAGAGTAGATAAACATAGAAAACATATATTTAGGGGTAAGAGATAAGAGATTTGGAGAGAATTTGAGGGGGATCTTCTTCATCCAGAGAGTAGTGAGTACCCGAGCACCAACAGCATTGATAAAGAGTCCAGATGAGCACATGAAAGACTTAGGACTAGAAGAGTATGGACCCAGTACTGGGTGATAAGATTAATACTGAAGGATGCCCACTGGTTGGCATGGATCAGTTGAGCCGAATGACCTGTTTCCATGCTGCATGAATCTAAGAGTAATAAATCAATATGCAAGAGAAATATCTTGATGGATAATTCAGAAATTTTGTGAAAAATTGTTTGCAAATGAGGGTAAGGGAAGTGAAAAAAACAATTCAACGAGATGACCGTTGATGTGGTGAGAAGACATTCTGGTAATCTGAATGGATTGTGTGTGCTACAATGTTCTATTATTCTATATATTTCACCACACACAATAGTCCAGGTTTAAATAGTTAAATTATAGAGGAAAAAAATCCAAATTAACACATTGCATCAAAAATACTTACACATTATCATCGACGTAAATGACTGAATTAATTACTTCTACAACTGATCCATCAATTTTCATGACAATGTGACTGATCATTGGATAACCATCAGTGCTGGTCCGCCTTATCTGGATGTTGAAATCCTCGTACGAACTCAAGCACTGCGAAGCGAAGACATAATTGCAGGTTCCAGGAAAATGATAAACATCGCCATCAAAGGTTTTGAAGTGGTAATTGCCCCAGGTACTGCAAACACGGTGATTGTGGTCGGGATTGTAACCTATGAATTGAGAACAGTGTACAATTACTTGGACGTGTGGTGAGTTGCACAAGGTTTTAAACATATATCACTATGGTACACAGGATACTAAAAACCTTTAAACTTTGTACGCGATTAGTTATTAATATTTAGAACACATTTGTTTATCCATTTATCATGTGAATCTGGTAAAGAAATTAAGAGACACCTTTTTGATCAGATGTTTATAATCATGTTTATCGAGTAAACAAACAAGGCAGCACTGGCCAATCTGTTAGAACAAGTTTCATAAATAGATATTTTTCCTTAAATTCCTAAATAGTCCAAACACTAGATTGGAATAGGAATAGGAATATTAATTGTCACATGTGACCAGGCACAGTGAGATGTTTTGCTTGCATACACAAAGTATACAAATGGCAACCACCTACGGCACTGACAACGTTACAAAGCACGCCAGCTCCTCCTTTTGTTCTCCCTCCCCCCTCCAACAGTTCTCCCCACACCGGGTCCTCATTATTCTTTGTCCGCCCCCCCCCCCCCCCCCCCCCCCCCCCACTGTTCTCCCCCCTCCTCTCTCACGGTGTTCCCACCACACCGGGTCCTCCATTCTTCCCCCTCTATCTGCCCCTAAGTGTAACGCATTACCATCTCCAGAGAACTTTCACTACATTTTCTCACCTCTTGCACAGTGAGAAGTCAGAATTCTCTTTCCTAACTAGATGGTTACTCAACATGATAATTCTTCTCTCTCCAAAAAGATACATTTATTCAGGTAGAGATGACCATTCCTGTTCTTGGAAAGGTACTGTTAGCATTGGTCACATTCAATGACAATTGGAAAGAAAGAAAATCTCAGTTGATCGCTATTCTCTCCCTCTCTATGGTGCAACATTTTTCTGATATAATATTTATTATATCCCTTGTGAGTTTTTTTTTTAAATCATTAATCGTCCAAATGATTTTCCTTTGTACCTCATAAGCTCCATATGTCATACTAAACATCTTTTCCACCCTAGTCCACACAATGTTAAAGCTAAGATTTATCACACAAGTTCCACGCTCACATCTGGAAACTGCAATCTGTGATTTGCTTTAATCTTCTCTTCTAAAATCTGTTGATTTTAACAAGAATGTAATTTTGTCCTGTCACAACTTGTTCATCAAACCCGATTTTCTATTTTGAAGCATTTTAGTGTCCTAACTCTGGTTCTGTGCCAGCAAGTGAAATCTTATACTGGAAAACATTTTCACTTAATTATTTTGTGTAATTACTTGTAAAAACTGGAGCCAATGGTATTCCGGGAAGCAGCACCACCCTCTTGTTCACCGACGTCGATTCAGCTTTATCCAAAAACACAAGAATGATTATATTTAAAAAAAAAACTAATTAGAGCAAAGTACAATAATTAAAACTGCTACAAGTTATAAAACAGTAATTAGTTAGAAGTACAACATCAAAACATCGCAGAAATATAGAAATTGGCAAAGAAAGCGGCCATTCGGCACATCATGTTGATTCTAACCAAGAATGAACCATTTGAGACTAATCCCAACTTTTCTTCCTTTGACCTGCATTTCCTTTAGCTGAAAAAGTAATTATATATCTCTCTCCTAATGTATCCAACTATTGGGTGACAAAATATCGGTGTTGGTTTATTCTTGTGTGCTATCTGATTGAATCGTACTATACATCGAGTACAATCAAGCGATATGTAAGTACAACAGGTAGTGCATAGATTTATCCACTTGTGGCACGGTTGAAGATGTTGGAAAAGCTTGAGTCCTTTCTGTTCTCCAATGCTAGATTGCACCCATATTGAACATCTGCATGTCTGAAGTTTCCTCCTGCTGTGATTTCATCTAATCTGTGGTTTGATGCTGCCTGCCCCCATGAGTTCCGCCATCACTTGATATTTCGCTCAAGATTCTAGCATCAGCAGACTCTTGTGTCTCTGTTTGACCTAATCTGTTGGCTCTAAATCATTTAGCTCTGTCCATCGTACACTCTTTTCTGTTATTTAGAATTATATATAATTCTTTAATATACTGCTCCTGCTAAGCTATATGTTCCTTACAGAACCATGGTGGATCTCCTGGCCTGATGGGCATGTACAATGAAAGAGTAGGGTCATGTTGAATCCACTACTTCCAACATTTTACAAAACTCTCCTGACCAGAAACACAATTGGAGCAGTCACAAAATGCACTTAAGGGCCTGTCCCACTTGGGCGTCATTTGTGAATCCGAAAATCCTGGGGCGGCACGCGTGACTGTGCGACACTGCCTACGTCACCACACCTCACCACGCGCCAAGCGTGCGTAATGCACGTCATGCATAAAGGATGCATCATGCATCCTGACGCGTAAATGATGTTGGATAAATGACGCGCAAATGACACCCAAGTGGGACAGGCCCTTTACTCTGAGAGCAGAGCCAAAGGCTGGTTAATCTGACTCAAAGAACAAGGGACAGTACAGCACAAGAACAGGCCCTTTGGCCCATGATATTGGTGCTGAATATGATGGCAAGACCATTACTTATCTACCTGCACATAACCCACATTCATTCATTCCCTGCTTATCCATATACCTATCCAAAAGTCTTTTAAATGGCACTAATGTACCTGCTTCGACCATCACCTCTAGCTGCACATTCTAGGCACTCCCCACCCATTGTGTAAAGATCTTGCCACACACATATCCTTTAAACTCTGCCCCTCTCGTCTTAATGTTATGTCCTCTAGTATTTGATGTTTTTAATCCTGGGAAAACGATCCTGTCTACCCTATCTATGCCTCTTATAATGTTATATTTTTCTATCAGGTCTCCCTGCAATCTCCGGCATTCCAGAAAAAACAATCCAAGTCTGTCCCACCAATCCCTGTAGTTAATACCCCCTAATCCAGGCATCATTCTGGTAAATCTCTGCTGCACCCTGGTAATACAAATACCACTGTACCTTAATTGGTACATGTGACAATAAGAGACCTTTGAAACCTTTGTACCCTTTCCAAAGCCCCCACATCAAACCTGTAATGGGGCGACCAGAACTGCACACAATATTCCAAATGCGGCCTAACCAAAGTCCTGTAAAGCTGCATTATAACTTTCTGACATTTATTCTCAATGTCCCAACTCTATATACTTGTGTTGTCATTTTCAAGGTGTTATGGCCTTGTACCCCAAGATCCCTCTGTAAATTGTTTAAGAAGGAACTGCAGATGCTGGAAAATCAAAGGTAGACAAAAGTGCTGGAGAAACTCAGCGGGTGCAGCAGCATCTATGGAGCGAAGGAAATAGGCAACGTTTCGGGCCGAAACATTGCCTATTTCCTTCGCTCCAAGACTGCCCCTAATTAACCCATTCTCTTCCAAATGAGAATGAATCGTATTCCAAAGAATCCTCTCCAATTGTTTCCCTACCACTGACATGAGGCTCACTGGCCTATAATTCCCTGGATTCTCTCTACTTCCCTTCTTAATAAAGGAACAACGTTAGCTACCCTCCTGTCGTTCGGGACCTCGCCTACAGCTAGAGAAGACTCCAAGATCTTTGTGAATGTTCGCATCATCTCCTCTCTTGCCGCTCTCAATAACCTGAGATAAATCCCATCAGGTCCCTGGGATTTATCCACCTTAATGCTCTTCAAGAGCTGTAAAACCTCCTCAATTCCAAACTAGCCTTGCATAGTGGTATTAGCACTGCTCCACGCCTTTTCATTTGTTACACGCTACTGTACAAGTCAAGAGTGTGACGGAACTCTCTCCATTTGCCTGGGTAGCTCAATTAACTCTCATGAGCTGCCAGGACAAGACAGCTCACCCTGTTCACCACCACAAGCACTGACTCTCTCCACTGCCAAAGCACTGTGACTATATTGAAAACCGCCCACAAGATGCTGGGCAGCAATTTGCCAGGGTTATCTCAACTTTATGTTTTCCAATCTCGAAGAAAGTGCATTTACATATTTGATATGTGTTCCAGCATTCTCTAACTTTATGATGCTAATATATCAGCAACAAAGCCAACAATAGACAATAGACAATAGGTGCAGGAGTAGGCCATTCGGCCCTTCGAGCCAGCACCGCCATTCAATGTGATCATGGCTGATCATCCACATTCGGTACCCCGTTCCTGCCTTCTCACCATATCCCCTGACTCCGCTATCTTTAAGAGCTCTATCTAACTCTCTCTTGAAAGCATCCAGAGAATTGGCATCTTCTGAGGCAGAGAATTCCACAGATTCACAACTCTCTGGGTGAAAAAGTTTTTCCTCATCTCTGTTCTAAATGGCCTACCCCTCATTCTTAAACTGTGGCCCCTGGTTCTGGACTCCACCAACATCGGGAACATGTTTCCTGCCTCTAGCGTGTGCCTCTAACAACTGGCACATTGGAATAGTCGTTAGTTTATGGGAAAATGTTGAAAACAATGTTGTTATGAGAAAAGATTGAAAGGGCCTGTAGCTGCACAGAGTGGTGGAGGAAGCCCTACAACACTGGCAGGGCAAAGGGCCTCAATGGCCAGCTGTACTTCAAGCAAGTACTTGGTGACTCTTGTCTATCGTCTCAATGTACTGTTTCTATACACTTTGTATTAATCTAAGATTGTGCTTGTATATAGTAATACTTTGCTGAACTATATGCAAAATTAATTGTTACCTCAGTATATGTGACATTAAAGAATCATTGAATTGCAGAGAATGTTATTTTTAATTAGCATTTTTAAATATAAAAATAAAAATATAAATATAAAATATAAATATAAAAATTCTGAAGAATTTTGAGAACAGAACAAAAATCATCAAATAATTTCAAATCAAGTTAATATTCAAGAATAATCAAGTAATCTTTTTCTAGAATGATCAACAAACCAATTATTTAAAAGAACATTGGCTTCATGTACATTGAAAATACTTTCTCTGCAATAGATTGGGACATAATTTTCACCATGTGTTTCTGTGTCTCAGTTAACACAACCTTGCGACAAGAGTCACGCACCAAGCACATTGTTCAGGGCAATAGACTAGTCTGAAGAAGGGCACTAGACTAGTCTGACCCTGATGTCTATTTCCCTCCACAGATGCTGCCTGACTTGTTCTGTTCCTTGAGCAGTTCATTTTTTGTGTAAGACCCCACCATCTGCAGTCTCTGTGTCCCCTTGTAACGACTTGTAAAAATTGCATGAACTGCATTTACAAATTGGATTTTAAAATTATCAAAAAAAAAGTTATGAAAAGAACATGCTTACATTCCGAGCTGCTTAAACCAGACGAAGATGAAATAATCAGTATGAGGATCCATACTGATGGATTCCTACTGGTTCCCATCATGGTTAGGACTCGGTCTGAGCTGCCGTGCCCCCTGTAGGTGGCTGTTCACCTGTGGCTCAGTCTTTTATACAGGAAAATTCGGCACGTGTCCAGATTGCAAGTGACTGTCGGGAGGAGCTCACCAAGATAGAATTTGCTTTACCCTCAAGTGTCAACATCAAAACACTCCTGAGATCTGATTTAAGGAGTATGTGTGTGTGGCAAAGACTGTTTGCTAAACAGGAGTAGAAACTTTGTGCTTTATTTATTCAATAAGAAAGTAAAAGATAAAAGAAATAACAATCAGAAAGGAACTGACAGGTTGACAAATTATTTCCTAATTTCAAGCTGTTTGTGAGGCAAATTGTGAGAACGACAGACAAAAATGTATCACTGCGTAGATTATACCACAAAACCTAAACCTGAAACATTTACTCTGTAACTGCAAATATCCTGACTGATTTGATCCTACAATCATCAAGGTATTTCCACAAATTGGATGCTAAATTGGATTAAGAATAAGGTCTAAGCCATTTAGAACGGAGACGAGGAAACACTTTTTCTCACAGAGAGTGGCGAGTCTGTGGAATTCTCTGCCTCAGATGGCGGTGGTAGCAGGTTCTCTGGATGCTTTCAAGAGAGAACTAGATAGGGCTCTTAAAGATAGCGGAATCAGGGGGTATGGGGAGAAGGCAGGAGCGGGGTACTGATTGGGGATGATCAGCATTGATCACATTGGATGGCGGTGCTGGCTTGAAGGGCCGAATGATCTACTCCTGCACCTATTGTCTGTTGTCTATTGTCTATTGATTAAATTTGCCAACATTTTTTTTAATTCATGCATTTATACCAAGCCAATTAACCTACAAACCTGAACGTCTTAGGAGTGTGGGAGGAAACCAAAGATCCTGGAGTAAACCCACGCACATCACAGGCACATGTAGTCAGGATCAAACCCGGGTCTCTGGCGCTATAAGGCAGTAGACCTACCATCACACCACCTATTAGTCCTTTGCCCTATTAGTTCCATTTTAGTTTTAGAATCCCCGACTGGGAAAAATCCCCGACTAAGACTGATCATGCATTTCATCCATGGCTCTCAATATCTTTTACACCTCAATAAAATCACCCTTTAGTCTCCTGCACTCCCAAGAAAAAAGTCCCAGCCTCTGTGATATCTCTCTATTACTCAAGTCCACAAGCACAGCTAACATCCTGGTGAATCTCTTCTGCAACTTAATGATGTGCTTCTATAACTTAGATACACTTCCTCACTGTCCATGATATCAAATGTGGTGATATAGTGTACAACATTGGTCTCAATTTTGAAGAAATGAAGTAACTCAGTGCAGATTAAGTGCGCAGGTAAACACAACTCGAAAAAAGCTTTCTTCCCTCCACCCCCCCACCATTTCCCCCACAATCAGTCTGAAGAAGGGTCCCAAAATATCACCTATCCATGTTCTCCAGGGATGCTGCCTGACCCGCTGAGTTTCTCCAACACTTTGTGTTCTTTCTTCACTAAGTTTTCTTCACTAAGCTTTGAATGGGGAGAAGGCTGGACCTTGTGGGAAGATACTAAATTGGATTAAGGCAAACAACAATGTTATTAGGCAGGTAGACAAAATTGCTGGAGAAACTCAGCAGGTGAGGCATCATCTATGGAGCGAAGGAAATAGGCAACGTTGCCCATTTCCGTCGCTCCATTGATGCTGCCTCACCCGCTGAGTTTCTCCAGCATTTTTGTCTACCTTCGATTTTCCACCATTTGCAGTTCCTTCTTAAACATGTTATTAGGCAGGAGTTCTGGAAGGTACACTGGGAGGAATTGTTATTGGCTAAGTCCACATCTGATATGTGGGAGATATTTAAATGGCAGCTGATGAAATTTCAGAACCACCATGAAGGTCAGAACCAACAGACTTGTATGACTATCATTTAGGTTGTAACTAAATGAATTGCCTAGATGGAGGTATGTCTAGTTCTGGAGCACATATCTTCTGTACAACAGCTGGGGTACTCTCTAATTTCACCGCCTCTGCTGTATCCAGTGCTCACAGCTGTTTCTTGACACGTGGAGTGTATTGGTTGAAGACTGGCTTCTGAGATTTCAGGAGAGCTAAGATGTTCATCTAGTCAGTACGCCTGACTGAGCATGTATGAGAATGCATTGTTATCACACTTGGCTCAAGTACTTCCTATTGGCAGCACATTCCATACACTCACCAACCTCTGTGTGAAAAAGTTGCCTCTGACTTTTCTATTAAATGTTTCCCCTTTTACCAGAAGCCAATCCAAGTTACTGATTCCCTTGCCCTGGAGCATTCATCTTATCTCTCCGCATGATTTTATACTTTGTACGATCCCATCTCAGATCCTAGCCTTTTAATTTAGTTCAGGTCTTCAGGTCTGGCAACATCCTTGTAAATCTTCTCTGCACTCTTTCCAACTTAATGGCATCTTTCCTGTATCAGAGCACGAAAACGGAATGCAATACTCCAGGTATAATATTGGACAACAGTTCACAACACAAATATGTACTTGTACTCATGGATCCCTCTAGTCTACCAACTCTCCAGGGTCCTACAATTCACAGTGAAGGTCCTGCATATCACATGCCATCTTTATCCCTTTATCGACTTACGTCAGTATTTTCAGGGTGCAATTGATTTGCACCCCAAGATCCCTCTGTAAATCAATGGTGTTAAAAGTCCTCAACACACAAGTGGGACACTGGCTTTTTCCTTTATCTATTCCTGTCTAGATACATACAGCATGGAAATGGGTCCTTCAGAACAGTAATTGTATGTTGACCATCAACTACGCATCATCTGTACAACTTCCATTCACTAGCACTTGCTCTGCAGCCTCCTATGCTTTACTTTTAGACTTTATGCTTTAGAGATACAACGCGGCAACAGGTCCTATGACCCATCAAGTCCGCGCGATCCAGCGATCACCCCATACACTGGCACTATCCTACACACAAGGACGATTTGCAATTTTTCGGAAACAATGAACCTACAAACATGTACATCTTTGGAGTGTGTGCACTGCGAATGGCTCAATTGTAATCATGCATTGTCTTTCTGCTGACTGGTTAGCACGCAACAAAAGCTTTTCACTGTACCTCGGTGAAACTCACACTTAAACTTAGTGAGAGCCACCTGATAGCTTCATCTGAAAAGGAGACTGGGATCACGAGAGGTGGACTGTCCGCTGTGAAGCATGTCAGCCACACCAACCTCGGTGGCAGGTTCGGCGTGTCCGAGCACTCACCACTGTGGAAGATGCTCTTCACCTTGGCCAAGGGAGCGGCTGATTCTCGTGTGAAGCAGATTTCAGCTATCAGGTGGCTTCTGAAAACTACTGGGATATGTGGATGAAACTTTATAAATGTCAAGGTAGTTTTTAGAAATGGAAAAGGGATAGTCTGGAAATCAAGACCCACGATCAGGGGTTAAGGGGAGCCAATTCAACATCATATGACAGGACCCAATAAAAACCTACAACACAGATAAGAGAATTGAAGGCATGGTGTTACTGGCAGAGTGGAATAAAGAACATCACAAAGCACTTTATAAGTATATAGAGGAGGTGAGTGTAGTCAGGAAACAAGTGGAGCTTATTAGGGGGCAATATGTGGTGAGCCTGTGGATGCAAGTGTGGTCTCAGTAAATATCTCTTATCTGTGTTCACTAAGGGGAAAATAGACAATAGGTGCAGGAGTAAACCATTCAGCCCTTCGAGTCAGCACCGCCATTCAATGTGATCATGGCTGATCATCCCCAATCAATCAGTACCCCATTTCTGCCTTCTCCCCATATCCCCTGACTCCTCTATCTTTAAGAGCCCTATCTAGCTCTCTCTTGAATGTATCCAGAGAACCGGCCTCCACCGTCCTCTGAGACAGAGAATTCCACGGACTCACAACTCCGTGTGAAAAAGTATTTCCTCGTCTCCTGTCTAAATGGCTTACCCCTTATTCTTAAACTGTGGACCCTGGCTCTGGACTCCCCCAACATCGGGAGCATGTTTCCTGTCTCTAGCATGTCCGAACCCTTAATAATCTTATGCGTTACAATAAGATACCCTCTCATCCTTCTAAATTCCAGAGTATACAAGCCCAGCCGCTCCATTCTCTCAGCATATGACAGTCCCGCCATCCTGGGAATTAACCTTGTAAACCTACGCTGCACTCCCTCAATAGCAAGAATGTCCTTCCTCAAATTAGGGGACCAAAACTGCACACCATACTCCAGGTGTGGTCTCTCTAGGGCCCTATGCAATTGCAGAAGGACCTCTTTGCACCTACACTCAACTCCTCTTGTTATGAAGGCCAACATGCCATTCACTGTCTTCACTGCCTGCTGTACCTGCATGCTTACTTTCATTGACTGATGAACAAGGACCCCACATCCCATTACCCAACATGACACCATTTAGATAATAATCTGCCTTCCTGTTTTTGCTACCAAAGTGGATAACCTCACATTTATCCACTTTATACTGCATCTGCCATGCATCTGCCCACTCACACAACCTGTCCAAGTCACCTTGCATTCTCATAGCATCCTCCTCACAGTTCAAACTGCCACCCGGCTTTGTGTCATCTGCAAACTTGCTAATGTTACTTTGAATCCCTTCATCTAAATCATTGATGAATATTGTAAGTAGCTGTAGTCCCAGCACCGAGCCTTGTGGTACCCCACTAGTCACTGCCTGACGTTCTGAAAGGGACCTGTTAATCCCTACTCTTTGTTTCCTGTCTGCCAACCAATCTTCTATCCATGTCAGCACTCTACCCCCAATACCATTTGCCCTACTTTTTCCCACTAATCTCCTATGTGGGACCTTATCAAATGCTTTCTGAAACTCCAGTTGCACTACATCCACTGGCTCTCCCTTGTCCATTTTCCCAGTTACATCCTCGAAAAATTCCAGATTATTGAAGCCTAATGTGGATTTCCTTTAGTTCTTGGTCACCCCAGATCCTCTGGCCACTAGTACATCAGGAAGATTGTTTGTGTCCTCCTTAGTGAAGACGGATCCAAAGTACCTGTCCAACTCATCTGCCATTTCCTTGTTTCCCATAATAAATTCACCTATTACAGTCTTCAAGGGTCCAACTTTGGTCTTAACTATTTTTTTCCTCATCAGATACCTAAAGAAGCTTTTACTATCCTCCTTTATGCCCCTGTCCCACTCAAGAAACCTGAATGGAAACCTCTGGAGACTTTGCGCCCCACCCAAGGTTTCCGTGCGGTTCCCGGAGTTTTTTGTCAGTCTCCCTAACGGTCGATAAGTGGTTTCCGTTTTAAAAATCGGTAATTCTTTGATCGAAGCCGGTTGCGATGCTAGTTTAAGGTGGTTGCCGGAGGACAAAAACCTCCGGAACCTCCAGGAACCGCACGGAAACCTTGGGTGGGGCACAAAGTCTCCAAAGGTTTCCTTTCAGGTTTCCTAAGTGGGACAAGGGCAGCTTACCTTCGTACCAAATCTTTTCTCCCCGTATTGGCTTTCTAGTTATCTTCTGTTGCTCTTTAAACATTACCCAATCCTCTTGCTTCCCGCTCATCTTTGCTACATTGAACTTTTCTTTTATTGAATTTATTTTATTTTACAATGAGGAACTCATTGTAGCCAGAAAATCAGGGGAGAGGTAAAATTCTAAAATATGTTAGCATTGAAAGTATGAGGTCTTAGATTTCTGAACAGGTGCAAAGGTGGATAGATACCCAGGATTTGATCTAATGTATTTGATGTATCCAGGTTCCTCTGGAATACAAGGAAGGACTTGTTGTGCCCTGACTTCACTGGCCATGGCTGAGGTGCCAAATGAATGGACCACAGTGTGAGACTTAGCAATGGGCACGAATATGTCAGCTAACCACAGCCCTCTGAGTCTAACGTCAGCAGTAGGGAAGCCACTGGAATAAATCCTGAGCAACATGATTAGTCCAAACTTGGAAAGACAGCAATTCATTAAAGATAGCTAGTGTGCCTTTGTGTGGGTCAGATTCTGTCTGACCAATTAAACCAAATTTTTATGAGGTAAAAATATGATGTTGGTGGGGGAGGTGTAGTTGATGTCGTCGACATGGATTTCAGAAAAAGCTTTGGCAGGGTCCCACATGGAAAATGGTCCATGAGGTTTGACCTCATGGGAAACAAGGCAAGTTCACATATTGACTTATTAACTTGCGTGGTGAAAAGAGATAGAGGGTTATCGTGGAGGATTATTTTGTGACTGCAAGGCAGACCTGTGGTGTGTCTCAGTGATGTACGCCAGTATCCTGGCTGTTCATGAGATAGAATAACCATTTGGAGATAAGATCAAGAGGTTTGCAGATGTCATTAAAATTGTCCGTGTAGCTGACATTGAGAGGGATAGTTTACGAGAAGATAACGATCAATTGGTAAAATGGCTAGAGTAATGACAGATGTTATTTAATCCTGATAAGTGCAAGATGATGTATTTGAGAGGACCAAAATTATATTGTAATTGATTTATTATTGTTACCAAGAAACAGTGACAAACTTTGTTTTGCATGCTTTCCAGGTAAATTATTCGTATCTCATAAGTGCATCAAGGTATTGCAAGGGAGAATAATAAACCAAGCGCAGAATATAATGTTACAGCTAAAGAGAAAGTGAAGGTGTAAAAAAAAGTGTAAGGGCCATAACATGGTAGATTGGGAGATCAGGAATTCATCAGGAGTTTGATATCAGAGGGAATGAGGCCGTTCTTTAATCTGGTGATACATGCTTTCAAGCTCTTGTCTCTTCTGCCCAACAGGAGATGGGAGGTGAGAATGACCAGGGTGTAAGTGAAGACATTGGCTGCAGCATGAAGTCTAGACGGAATTGATGCAGGGGGTGAATTGATGGACCGAACCCAATCCACGATTTTCTGCAAATTCTTTGAGGTTGTGGGCAGAACACTTGCCCGCCAAGTAGTGATGAATCCGGCTAGGGTGCCTGCATTGCTGCATCTGTATAAAGTGCTAAGAGTCAGTGAAGACATGCTAAATTTCCTTCACCTTCTGAGGAAGTAAAGACATTGATGTGCTTTCTTACCAAGAATGATGATGTTCTATGGAGTATTGAGCAACATAGTGGATGTCTAAGGATCCCTGAAAGTAATGGCAGCACAGGTTGAAAAGATGATGAGGAAGGTATACAGGATAGCAGTTTCCATTAGTCAGGGAAGATCATATAAGAACTGGGGCGTTCTCAAGAGTCAAGAGTTTAATTGTCATATGCACCCAAATGGAACAGTGAAGTTCTAACTTGCAGCACCACATTTGTAAACACAGTATTCACTAGATAACATAATAAACAAACTAAATAAATTCTCAGTCGTTCTCCCTCCTGCCCATCAATAAATGCAAAATGACAAAAGGCCAGTCACTAGTACAGGCAAGATGGATCAGAGTTCAAAGCTAAGTTGGTGTTTGTGGAGTTTAATAGCCTGATGGCTATTGCGAAGAAGCTGTTTCTGAACCTGGACGTCACAGATTTTCAGACTCCTATACCATCTTCCCGATGGCAGGAGTGAAATGAGTGCGGCCAAACTCGCAGAGACTGAGTTCCCTGAGGTTGGGAACAAGTTTACAGGTGATGATTGTGATCAATGCTGAGCTGTAGTCTATGAGTATGAGTATTTATTGTCCAAGTGGTGCAGTGCAGAATAGAGAGCCATTGAGGTCGCATCTGCAATTGATCTATTGTGGTGGTAGGCAAATACGTCCAGGTTCTTGCTGTGGTTAGGGTCTGATATACGCTATAACTAGCCTCTCAAAGCTCTGCAACACCATGCATGTTAATACCACTGGTCGGTAGTTATAGAGGCACGTCACCTTACTCTTCTTGGGCACCAATATTATTGAAGGGAACAGGTGGGAACCTGAGACCTCAGTAATGAGAGGTTAAAGATGTCTGCAAAAACTCCAGCCAGGTGGTCAGAACAGGTTTTGAGAATGCGACCAGGTATATCATTAGGTCTAGATGCTTACTGAGGGCTAACGTCCCTGAAGTATCTTCTACCGTGGGCTGTGTTGACTGAGATTGTAATACCATTGGGGGCTATGGGGGCCGGAGAAAGCACATTATATGTATTTACATAATAATAATAATAATAATAATAATAATAATACTAATATATTTTATTGTCATTGCACATAGGTGCAACGAGATTTGGTTTGCAGCTTTCAACTGATGTCATAACTTAAACAACTATAATTTAGACACCCAGAGAAATATGATTTATAAAAAAGAACAGTAAAACAGTAAAACATTATAAAGTGCAAATAGGTCTGTGCCGGGTCGATGTGCGAAGTGACCATCCGAGGGAGACAGTTCATGGGGGGGGGGGGGGTGAGGGGTACTCAGCAGGGCCGGTTCAGAGCCGCTACAGCTCTGGGAATGAAGCTGTTCCTAAGTCTGGAGGTGCGGGCGTAGACGGCCTTGTAACGTCTGCCGGAAGGTAGAAGTTCGAACAGACTATTACAAGGGTGTGAGGAGTCTTTATGGATGCTGACGGCCTTCCTGAGGCACCGTGTATAGTAGATGCCCACCAAGGCTGGTAGCTGTGTCCCAATTATCTTCTGCGCTCTGTGGATGATGTGCTGAAGAACTCTCCTCTCCGCCTCCGTGCAGCTGAGATACCACACAGAGATGCCATACGTTAGTATGCTCTCTGTCGTGCAGCGGTAGAAGGCTGTCAGGAGCGGTTGGGGCAGACCAATCTTTTTCAGTGTTCTCAGGAAGAACAATCGTTATTGTGCCTTCTTGACCAGCGCAGCGGTGTTGGTGGACCATGTGAGGTCCTCCGAAATGTGAGTGCCCAGAAACCTGAAGCTGGACACTTTCTCCACTCTGTCCCCGTTGACAGAGATTGGAGCGTATTCCCCATTCTGTGACCTCCTGAAGTCGATAATCAGATCCTTGGTCTTCGAGGTGTTTAGTGACAAGTTGTTCCGTGAGCACCAGTCCGCCAGGTTCTGCACCTCAGCTCTGTAGTTTGTTTCATCGTTGGTGATCAGCCCGATCACCTTTGTGTCATCTGCAAATTTGACAATACTGTTGGTGTCGAATGCAGGAACACAGTCGTGTGTGAAGAGGGAGTAGAGCATGGGACTCAGTACACAGCCCTGTGGTGTGCCGGTGCTCAGGGTGATAGTGGAGGACATGTGTGGGCCCAGTCTCACTGCCTGTGGTCGCTCCGTCAGAAAAATCAGGATCCAGTAGCATATCGGCGAGCTGAGGCCTAGCTGGTGGAGTTTGGTGGTGAGCATGGTGGGGATGACCGTATTGAAGGCAGAGCTATAGTCTCTGGTATCCTCACATACGTGCCATGTCTTTCCATGTGAGTCAGGACAGTGTGAAGAGCTGGACAGAGATGGCATCCTCTGTGGATCCAAGGCTTCTGGTTGACGAACACATGTATGGTTTTCGTAGGAACACACTCCTGCATACAGTTCCTTGTGAAGCCAGGAACAGCCTTGACGTATTTGTTGTGCAGACCTTGAACGTTGCCCAGTCTACCAACTCCTAGCAACTCCTAGTCATTCCCCTGCCTCCCATGACCAGCTGTGTACAACACTCACCCCTGGGCTGTGCTCTCCAGTAGCTGCCAGCACACAGGAGGAAGGAGCGCAGTAAGTGGTCGGATTTCTGAAAGTGAGGGTGAGGGAAGGAGCCATAGGCATCTTTGATGGTGAAATAGCAGTGGTCAAAGATGTCTGACCCCCTGGTGCTGCAGAATATGTAATGTGGGGGGGAGGGTGGTTGTGGACCCCTGAGCTTCAATCTTACGTGCAACCTGCCCCATCAACCATGTTTGCGGCAGCATTGGAGGCTTCCCCAGTGCTACCTGGCACTGTACTCACTGCAGGTGTGATCCTCCTTGATGTTGGGCATCCCCCTGCCATCAGGGTTGCAAACATAACAGAGGGCAATTAGTCAACCGTGCCTTGGGGAGGAATAGGCACAAAGTGCTGGAGTTACTCAGCAGGCCAGGGAACATCTCTGGAGAACGTGGACAGGAGATAATTTGGGTCAGGACCCTTCTTCAGACTGATTGTGTTGGAGGAACGGGGGGGAGACAAAGCTCTCCCTATAACTCAGACCCTCGGGTCCGAGCAACATCCTCGTAAATCTGCTCTGCACTCTTTCCAGCTTGACACCAACTTTCCTATAACATGGTGCCCAGAACTGAACACAATACTCTAAATGCAGCCTTGTCCATGCCTTAGTTACCAACGTCTTGGGTTAGTTATCTAAAATTGGAGAACTCAAAGTTCACACAAAGTGTACCTCATATTCTTGGATAGAGTACAAGCTAAAATGGCCTCAGAGGAAGCATCAGCTGATGCATATTGTATTTGGAAAATATGCAGCTGATGAAGCAAGTTAAAGTGGACGGCCATCATCAACAAGAGGGTCATTACAGCCCCATAGCCGGTGTATATCTAGTGCACTCCAGCAGCTACTGGAATTTCGCAATGGGGCAATTCGTAACAGGTTAACATTGAAATCCGCAATCCATAGCAGTACCTCTGCTCATCACTAATCGTGCTTTTATTTTTGACACCTATTGCAAACAGTCTAGATTAATAGCCTTAAAATCCACTGAACATTCTGGTCAAAAGCGAATGACTCAACATGGATGTATGTTTGCAACCAGGATCAGGAACAGCATTCTGTTTGTTCTTGTGTAATAATATTTTGGGTTGGATCCTTCTTCAGACTGATTGTGTTGGAGGGAGGGGGGTGGGGGGGAGAGAAAGCTGGAAGAAAGGTGGGGACGAGAGAAATTCTAACAGTGATAGATGGATACAGGTTGGGTCAGGGGGGGCTTATAGGCAAATGATCGGAGAAAGGCCAGAGATTAATTGACAAAGTGTGAGTAAAGGATGGAAGACGTACAAATTACGATGCCAGAGGAAGGATTGCAGGTGAAAGGGGACAGGGAGAGGGAGGGGAGAAATGGGTTCAAATGCAGGTGGGGCACAGGGAAGAGAGGAAGGGATAAAGGCGGAGGGAGTAGGTGGTTGTTGTTTGTAAGGTTATAGAGTCATAGAGTGGTACAACATGGAAACAGGCCCTTCAGCCCAAATTGCCCGCACCGGCCAACGTGTCCCAGCCACAATTTTCCCACCTGCCTACACTTTGACACCAACATTCCTATAATATGGTGCCCAGAACTGAACACAATACTCTAATTGCAGCCTTGTCAGCGTCTTAGTTACCAACGTCTTAGGTTAGGTATCTAAAATTGGAGCACTCAAAGTTCACACAAAGTGTACCTCATATTCTTCTTGGATAGTGTACAACCTAAAATGGCCTCAGAGGAACCATCAGCTGATGAAGCAAGTTAAAGTGGGCGGCCATCATCAACAAGAGGGTCATTACAGCCCCATAGCCGGTGTATATCTAGTGCACTCCAGCAGCTGCACTGGAATCTCTGAATGGGGCAATTCATAACAGGTTAACATTGAAATCCGCAATCCAAACCAGTACCTCTGCTCATCACTGATTGTGCTTTTATTTTTGACACCTATTGCAAACAGTCTAGATTAATGGGGTTAAAATCCATTCGACATTCTGGTCAAAAGCGAATGACTCAACATGGATTTACGTTTGCAACCAGGATCAGGAACAGCATCCTGTTTATTCTCGTGTAATTAAACAATAGAGGGATAACGTAAAGCAGATTGTCTTTCACCTTCAGAATGTCAGACAGGAATGGCTGTGCAATCTGTGCTCCCCATGGGTAGCTATTTACAACAAATATGGACAGAATTCAGGGCTTGACTCACTTGTCAGTCACCAAAATGCAATATATATATTATTTTAAATATACACAAATATTATTTTCCCTTTATGCAGCTGGAGGTCATCTTCCTCAATTCCAGTTTTATAAGAGTGTAGGTAAGCAGGCGTCTTCACCATTGAAGAGAATGCCCCATGGCACATTTAAAACTGACTCCAAATCCTCCAATTCCCACCACCTCACACCAACAGCGTCAAGAAGAAATTGAATATTTGTACGCGCTGTGTTTGGTCAGTAGCTACACGTATGAAAAGTACTTGGAGCAAATGAAAAAAAAAGCCAGATTTTCTGACCATAGTGTTGTCATTCAGCCTACAACTTCACTGCCCTGTAAAGTCATGAATTCATGGAGTCTTACAGTGTGGAAACAGGCTCATCAGCCAAATTTGCCCACACCGGCCAACATGTCCCAGCTACACTAGTCCCACATGCCTGCATTTGGCCCGTATCTTCCTAAACCTGTCATATCCATGTACCTGTCTCTATCTATCTATCTATCTATCTATCTATCTATCTATCTATCTATCTGTCTGTCTGTCTGTCTGTCTGTCTGTCTGTCTGTCTGTCTGTCTGTCTGTCTGTCTGTCTGTCTGTCTGTCTGTCTGTCTGTCTGTCTGTCTTTCAATGTTTCTATCTCTGATCTTGTTATCTTCCAGTTAGTGTGGTCTTTCTAATTGTGCAAAAACGGTTTGCGATAGCAGAACGATTTTTCGCCAGTTCGCTCACCGTTCTCCAATGCTGCGATTGCACCAAGTTTTGTTCTGATCGGTTGAATGTCATAAAGGTTAGCGAGGTTTCAAAAATCTTTTTTTTAAAGTGGCAATTCCAGCCACTGCCCCTCTGGTCCCCCCCGCTGGCTCCTCCCCGTTATACCACCATCTCCCCATGGCTCTTACCCTGTCTTTTCTCCGAGCTCACTCCCTCTCCCCCCACCCACACACCCCTCTCCCCCACAACTGCCGCCACCCATGCACCCCTCTCCCCCACAACTGCCCCAACCCACACCCCACACCCACACCCCCCCTCCCCTCACACCACCCCCTGCCCCCACAAACCCCTGCCCCACAAACCCCTGCCCCCACACCCCCCGCCTCCACAACCCCCCTCCCCACATCCCCCCTCCCCCACATCCCCCCTGCCTCCACAACCCCCCGTCTCCAAACCCCCCCGCCCCCATAACCCCCCCTGCCCCCCACACACCTCGCCCTGCCCACACACCCGTCCCCCCACAAATCCCCCACCCCCACTATCCCCCTACCCACACCTCCCCCACACACACACACACCCCTGCCCACACCCCCCACACACACATCCCTCCCACACAACCCTCCCCCCACACCATCTTCTCCCTCCTACACCTCCACGATCACACACACCCCTCTTCCCCTCCCATCCCACACCCCCCCACACCACACACCCCACTTCCCTCCCCCCTCCCCTCCTCCCCTCCCACACATGAAGAGGAGGGGGAGGGAGTTCTCGGGGATGAGGGGAAATGAGCCGTGCCTGTGCAGTTAGGGGCTATGGATGAGTGGTGGAATATTGCATTGGGGGAACGAATGGCATTGGGGGAACGGGTGAGTGGTGGAATATTGTATTGGGGAATGGGTTGCGTTGGGGGACCAGGCCTCCCGTGTGACTGGGACCCAACAGGCCCCACTTAGTCTAGTGTTTCTTAAATGTTGTAATTGTTCCTGCCTCAACTACCTCCTCTGGCAGCTCGTTCCATACACCTGCCACCCTCTGCATTAAAAAGTTACCTCTCAGGTCAATGTTACGGTTGAAGAGGTGCTGAAGGTACTATCGTGTATGAAGGTAGACAAATCTCCAGGGCCAATCAGATATATCTGAGGACATTGCGGGAAACCAGAGAGGAAATTGTGGGAGCTCTGATTGAAATGTACGGGTCCTCTTTAAATACTGGAGAGGTGCCGGAAGACTGGAGGGTGGCAAATATTTTGCCTCTATTCAAGATGGGCTGCAGGGAAAATGCTGGGAACTATAGGCCATGAGCTTAACATCTGTAGTTGGAAAGTTACTAGAGAGTATTCTGAGGGATAGGATATACAGGCATTTAGACGAACAAGGGCTGATTAGGGATAGTCAGCATGGGTTGGTACGTGGAAGGTCATGTCTCACAAATCTGATTGAGTTTTTTTAAGACCTGACCAAAAAGGTCGATGACGGTAGAACTGTAGATATGAACTACAGCAAAGCATTCGACAAGGTTCTGCATGGTACGCTGCTCTGGAAGGTTAGATCATATGGGATCCAAGGAGAGATAGCTGAATGGATAGTAATTTATCTCCATGGAAGGAAGCAGCGGGTGATGGTGGTAAGTTGCTTCTCAGACTAGAGGCCTGTGTGTGCCTCGGGGTTCTGTGCTGGGCCCGTTACTGTTTCAATTCAATTTAAATGCCCTTTATTGTCATTCAAACTGGTTTGAACGAAATTTTGTTCCCTGCAGACATCACAGCAAATACAAAACAAAACCCACAATTAACACAGTTCCACATAAACATCCATCACAGTGAATCTCCAAACACCTCCTCACTGTGATGGAAGGCCAAAACTCTTATCTCCTCCTTGTCCTTTGTTCTTCTCCCGCGGTCAGGCAGCCAAACTGCAACGTCGAGGCGACCGGGGGCTCATTGTCATTTACATCAATGATTTGTATAAGAACATAAACGGCAAGATTAGGAAGTTTGCAGATGATTCAAAAGTGGGTGGTTTTGCAGATAGTGGAGATGGTTGTGAAAAATCGCAGCAGGATCTTCATCGATTGGACAGGTGGGCTGAGGAAAGGTTGATGGAATTTAATGTAGAGAAATGTGATGTGTTGGATTTTGGGAAGTTTAATATGGTCAGGACCTACACAATGAATGGTAGGGCTTTGGGGTGTGTTGTGGAGCAGAGGGATCTAGGAGTGCAGGTGCATGGTCCCTTGAAGGCGGTGTCGCAGGTAGACAGGGTGGTCAAAAAAGTGTTTGGCACATTGGCCTTCATCAGTCAGAGTATTGAGTATCGAATTTGGGAGGTCATGTTGCAGTTCTATAAGGCATTGGTGAGGCCGCA
The DNA here is from genome assembly GCA_035221665.1 of Okamejei kenojei. Classification (NCBI taxonomy): domain Eukaryota; kingdom Metazoa; phylum Chordata; class Chondrichthyes; order Rajiformes; family Rajidae; genus Okamejei; species Okamejei kenojei. The sequence goes on from CM069148.1 coordinate 46,006,348, forward strand.
TTTAGAGTATAGTGTTCAGTTGTGGGCACCGTGTTATAGGAAATATGTTGTCAAGCTGGAAAGGGTACAGAGAAGATTTACAAGGATGTTGCTAGTGCTAGAAGGCCTGGGTTATAGGATAAGTGGGCTGGCACTCTATTACTTGGAGCGTAGGAGGATGAGGAGTGATCAGATTGAGGTGTATAAGTTAGGCCGAAGGGCCTGTTTCCACACTGTATCACTCTATGACTTTATGTCTAGAGTTTACTTTATGTCATTGAGTCTCTGACATGGATGTTCACATGGCCTGGGCTACCAATAAAGCTAAAATAACGTAATTATAGACATACTAGAATGTGGGACCCAATAGGTCCCATGTTCACATGGGAGGGCTGGTCCCCCAACACACTATTCCACCTCTACACCAGTGGCCAGTGGGGGGGGGGGGGGGCTTTCTGGAGCGCTATTGTGGGCTAGGGCTAGTATGGACATTGTGGGCCAAATGGATTCTTGGGGTGGCAGCTCAGTCACTCAAGCCTGATGTGCTGGCAGCTCGCTCACGGCTGGTGGGTTAGCAGTTCTTCTTCTTCTTGCGTATGGCGTGCGCAGCCTAAAGTTGTAGGACAACTTGTTCTATGTGATCTTACTTGATTGTGCACGTCAGGTTGATTGCATTCATCGAATCAGGGCGGACCACGTGAAGGTTGCAATCTCCCACCCCGTCTAGCAGTTGACTCACGGCTATTCCTTGAAATTCCATTTCAAGCAGGGTGCAAGGCCTCCAAATTCAAATGCAGTTTCCTACCATTTCAAGCAGGGTGCAAGGCCACCAAATTCAAGTGCAGTTTCTTACCACTTCAAGCAGGGTGCAAGGCCACCAAATTCAATTGCAGTTTCATACCACTTCAAGCAGGGTGCAAGGCGACCAAATTCAAGTGCAGTTTCATACCACTTCCAGCAGGGTGCAAGACAACCAAATTGAAGTGCAGTTCATACCATTTCAAGCAGGGTGCAAGACCACATAAACACCACACTCACAGTTCAGTAGACATTCAGTGTGTTCAGTTGATTCGTAGCTCAGACAGAGTCGTAACCTTCCGGGTTTTATAATCCCTCCCCTCCCACCGGAAGGGGCATGGCCTTCATGGCATGATTGACAGGAGAGAGATTCTCAACAATTTTTTAAACACTAATAACACTTTTATTTTTCATTGATGGGAAGAATCCTCTGCACCTGATGAGCTGGGGGGTGGGGGGGGGGGGGGGGGGGGAGGTGACTGAGTAAGATGGCCAAAAATCACAACCGTAAGTGGTAGCATTTTATCTAAAATCAATATACAGTGCAAACAGGAAGTTGTCCAGTTCACACCACCAACAGCCATTTGCAGTGCAGCATTTCAAAGCAGTTACCACCACCAACAGCCATTTGCAGTGCAGCATTTTAAAGCAGTAACCAACACCAAACACTATTTGCAGTGCAGCATTTCAAAGCAACCACATTTTCATTTTCAAACCACATTATTGGCACTCACAGTTGAGTAGACATGTGTTCAATGTTACTCACAGCTCAGAGAGACGTGACCCTCTGGCTTCCTCCATCTTGCAGAGACTGAGTGAGGCACAACATTTCCGGGGTTTATAGTTCCTCCCCCCACCCACCAGTGGGGGCAGCAGAGAGAATGTCAACATTTTAAAAACATTAATAAGTCTTTTATTTTTAATCGATGGGAAGAATACTCTTGTCCTGCGCAGCGGAGGGGGACTCTGAGTAAGATGGCCAAAAATCACAGCCGTAAGTGGCAGCGCTTTTTCAAAAATCATGAAACAGAGGAACAGGAAGTGGTCAAGATCTTACTTTTAGTAATATAGATACAAAAGACAATAAGTGCAGGTGTAGGCCTTTCGGCCCTTCAAGCCAGTGCTGCCATTCACTGTGATCATGGCTGATCATCCCCAATCAGTACCACGTTCCTGGCTTCTCCCCATATCCCTTGACTCCACTATCTTTAGGAGCTCTATCTAACTCTCTCTTGAAAGCATCCAGAGAATTGGCCTCCACTGCCTACTGAGGCAAGAGAATTCCACAGATTCACAACTCTCTGGGTAAAAAAGTTTCCCCACATCTCTGTTTTAAATGGCCTACCCCTTATTCTTAAACTGTGGCCCATGGTTCTGGACTCCCCCAACATCGGGAACATGTTTCCTGCCTCTAGCGTGTCCAATCCCTTAATAATCTTATATGTTTCAATAAGCTCCCCTCTCATCCTTCTAAATTCCAAAAAAAGCCCAGTCGCTCCATTTTTTCAACATATGATAGCATTTCTAACTGTTAAAAGAGCAGTGCAGATTCTAACATCATTTTATCAGGTTCAATAGTACTTTGTGGGTTAAAGTCTTCGATATTTTTGTCAGTGGCATGAGCTTTCTGGATACCGGATAAACAGGTGCGTATTGTATTGAGATAATAAATTTTCAAATAATTTGAATTGTGCCTTTGAATTATGTAAAGGTGGTAATTGCCAACAACTGCGAGATAGCTACTGTTTGAGCCAATTCTTCAGTCAATTAATGACAGTAGAAAGGAAAAAGGAAATTGCCGAGAAATGTATTTACAAAACATGGGTCAGAGCTATCGGGAGATGCTGAGTAGTCTGGGACTCTATTCCTTGGTACCCAGGTGGATGCGGGTTGATCTTATAGGAGGTGTATAACATCTTTTTAGTAGAGTTATAGAGTCATAGTCATAGAGTGATACAGCGTGGAAACAGACCCTTCCGCCCAACTTGCTCACACCATCCAACATGTCCCAGCTACGTTAGTCCCACTTGCCGGCGTTTAGCCCATATCCCTCCAAACCAGTCCTATCCATGTACCTGTCTAACTGTTTCTTAAACATTGGCATAGTCCCAGTCTCAATTTCTTCCTCTGGCAGCTTGTTCCATACACCCGCCACCCTTTGTGTGAAAAAGTTACCCCTCTAATTCCTATTAAATCTTTTCCCCTTCACCTTAAACATATATGTCCACTGGTCGTCAATTCACCTACTCTAGGCAAGAGACTCTGTGAATCTACCCGATCTCTTCCTCTCATGATTTTATACGTAGTAAGAAAGTCTACATGGACTTGAGCAAGGCCTTTTACACGTCCTGCACGGTAATCCAGTTTGGAAGGTAAGATCACATGAAGATACAAAATTGGCCTGGTGGAAGGAGACAGGATAATAGTGCAGGATTAATTTCCTGATTAGAGCGTGTGACCAGTGGTGTGCTTCAAGGATGACTGGTCACGGCTCTTTAAGGTCAAAGTAGATGAATGATTTGGATGACAATGTTGCGAACATGGTTAGAATATAGTGCAGATGACATCAAAATTGGTGGTGTGTGGAATGTGAAGACGGCCATCACAATTTGTAGATATACTGGGAATGCGGGATGTGGGATGGCAGGTAGAATGGTATATTTTGAATATGGAAATCTGATCTTGGCATACAGGAAACGGCGGGTGCCCGGAGAGTGTTGTTGAACAGTGATTCAAAGGTTAAAATATGTGGGTCCCTAAAAGTGGTGACACAGGTGGACAGGGTGGTGACAAAGGTATTTGGTTCACTTGCTTTCATTGGTCAGGGCACTGAACACAGGGGTTGAGACATTGTATTACAACTGTATAAGACGATTGTGAGACCAGACCAGTATTGTGTGAAGTTTGGTGTCACATCGGTGTTTCCAGAACTGGAGGTCTTAAGTTATAAGGAGTGGCTATTTAGATAATAGACAATAGGTGCAGGAGTAGGCCATTTGGCCCTTAGAGGCAGCACCGCCGCCTTGGACTTGGACTCTTTGGACTCTTTTCCCTTTGAGTGTAGAAGGCTGAGATTTGACATGATAAAGGTATATAAAATTGTGAGGGGTGTAGATAAGGGGGTGGTCATAATCATTTTCGCAGGGTAGGAGATAAGAAGACAAAGGGATACCGATTTAAGATGAGAATGGAAAGATTTAAAAGGGGCCAGACACAATTTTACCGCACACATGGAGATGAATAAATGGAAAAAGCTGCCAAAGGAAACCACAAAGGTAATACAACTACAATGTTTAGAAAACAATTGCACTGGTACATGGATAGAAATGGTTTAGAGGGAAAATATCCACATGTAGGCAAATAGGATTAATTTGGGCAGACATCTTAGTGAGTATGAACAAGATATACCAAAGATAGTCTGAAGAATGGTCTCGACCCGAAATGTTACCCATTCCTTCTCCTCCAGAGATGTTGCCTGTCCCGCTGAGTTCTTCCAGCATTTTGGGTCTATCTATGGTTTAACTTGCATCTGCAGTTCCTTCCTGCACAAGATATGCCAAAGGGTGTGTTTCTGTGCTATGCAACTCTTTGACTGACAAAAAATGTAGAGTTTCTCTTTCCGCGAATGCTGCCTGAGCCGGTGGGATTTTCCAGCATTTTGTTTTGGTTTTACCAGGACATGACCTGGATGGAATACTTCAGTTCTGAGTTTAGTTTAGTTTAGAGATACAGCACGGAAACACGCCCTTTGGCCCACCGAGTCCACACCGACCAGCAATCCCCGCACATTAACACCATCTTACACACACTCGGGAGAATTTAATATTTTTTACCAAGCCAATTAACTGACATACCTGTATGTCTTTGGAGCGGATGGACTGGCTTTGCTCTCCTTGGTAGAAGGATGCTGAGGGGAGACCTGACTGAAGGATGCACAATGATAAGTGCCATGGAATGGGTAACTGGTATAATTATTTTCCCCCCGAGTAAAAATATCTAAAACTACAGGACAGGTTATGATAGGGGGGAAGAATTTGAGAGAAGGAAACATAGAAACATAGAAAATAGGTGCAGGAGCAGGCCATTCGGCCATTCGAGCCTGAACCGCCATTCAATATGATCATGGCTGATCATCCAATTCAGTATCCTGTACCTGCCTTCTCTCCATACCCCCTGACCCCCTTAGCCACAAGGGCCACATCTAACTCCCTCTTAAATATAGCCAATGAACTGGCCTCAACTACCTTCTGTGGCAGAGAATTCCACAGATTCACCACTCTCTGTGTGAAAAATGTTTTTCTCATCTCCATCCTAAAAGACTTCCCCCTTATCCTTAAACTGTGACCCCTTGTTCTGGACTTCCCCAACATCGGGAACAATCTTCCTGCATCTAGCCTGTCCAACCCCTTAAGAATTTTGTAAGTTTCTATAAGATCCCCCCTCAATCTTCTAAATTCTAGCGAGTACAAGCCGAGTCTATCCAGTCTTTCTTCATATGAAAGTCCTGCCATCCCAGGAATCAGTCTGGTGAATCTTCTCTGTACTCCCTCTATGGCAAGAATGTCTTTCCTCATATTAGGAGACCAAAACTGTACACAGTATTCCAGAGAACTTTTGCCAGAGTATGGGCAGCATAGTGGCACAGCGGTAGAGATGCTGTCTTACTGTGCCAGAGACCCGGGTTCAATCCTGACTACGGGTGCCGTCTGTACAGAGTTTATATGCTCTCCCCGTGATTGTGTGGGTTTTCCCTGGGTGCTCCGGTTTCCTCCCATATCTCAAAGACAGGTTTATAGATTAATTTGGCTTTGGTAAAAAATGTATATTGTCCCTAGTGTGTAGGATAGTGCAAGTGTACAGGGATCGCAGGTCAGCATGGACTCTGTGGTCAGAAGGGCCTGTTTCCACGCTGTATCTCTAAACTAAACCAAACTAAATTTACAAAAAAATTAAACTACTATTGGAATGTAGAACCAACTGCTAGAGTGAGCAGTGGAGGTGGACACTCTTCAGTCATACAATAAGTATCTGGATGAGTATTTGAATTATCCATTCCCAGAAGGTCTCAGATGGTATTACATTGAAAGGAATGCAAAAGGGATTCACCAGAATGTTACCTGGACCTGTGCACTTGAGGTATAGGGAGAAGCTGGGCCTTTTTTCTTTGCGGAAGGGTGATATTATTGAGGTGCGCAGGATCATAAAGGGCATGGATAAGGTCTTTCACAGTCTTTCACATATGCTAGTGGATTCTAAAACTAGTTGTCATAGGTCTAATGTGAGAGGGGAAAAATTTAAGTGAAACCTCCAAGGCAACTGTTTCACTCAGAGGGCAGACTATATCTGGAATGCCATTGGAAACTGCCATTGGTGAGGAGGAACCTCTTTGGTCAGAGGTTGGTTAATCTGTGGAACTCATTGCCACAGAGGGCAGTGGAGGTCAAATGAGTGGATATTTTTAAGGCGGAGATAGACAAATTCTTGATTAGAACGGGTGGCAAGGGTTATGGGGAGAAGGCAGGAAAATGGGATTAGGAGGCAGAGATCAGCCATGATTGAATGGCGGAGTAGACTCGAGGGGTCGAATGGTCTAATTCTACTCCTATAACTTATGAACTTATAGAAGCGGACACAATCACAATTTTTAAAATACATTTGAACAGATAGATGGATGGGAAGGGTTTTAATGGCTATGGGCAAAATGTAGGCTAAAGGGATTAGCCCAGAATGCCAACTTAGTCATTCACAAATGGTGGTGCTTCACGGCAGCGGTCCCTGCAGTCCGTCTGTCCTTTTTTAAATTTTCGTCCTGTTCAACGTGTTGTTTCCTGTGGTTTTTATATTGTTTTTAGCTGTATATATGTGGGGGGCACGGGGTGGGGTGGGGAAACGTTTGAATCTCTTCCCTGCACGGGAGACCCGACCTTTTCCCTGTCGGGTCTCCATTGTCGTTGAGGCCTAGCACTGCAGAGCGGCCTCCAGCCGGAATGACCAGGGGGCTCCAGTCGCGGAGCCTGCTGACTTACTGTCGTGGGGCTGGCCGGCCTTGGAGCGTGGAGAGCTGTGGTGGTGCGCGGCTGCGACCAGACTTCGGGGCCTCAGAGACTCCAGCTGCGGGCCTGTGGACGGTGATATCGGGAGCTCTTGGTCCCTGGTGGGAGACCGCTCTTCGGAGCTCTCGCAGCAGCAACTTCTCCCGCCCGAGTTGTGGGGCTGATGACGACAAGGAGCGGGGCCTGACATCGCCCGGCGCGGTTTTAACGGCCGCGGGACTTGCCATCGCCCGCCGGGGTTCCAACATTAAGACTTACATCGCCGGCGCGGCCTTGACGGCCGTGGGTCCTACCATCGCCCGCCGGGGGCTTTAACATCGGGAGAGGATGGAGAGCAGGGGAGAGACAAGACTTTGCCTTCCATCATAGTGAGGAGGAGATTCACTGTGATGGATGTTTGTGTGAATTTAGTTGCTTGTGTGTCTTGTAAAATTGTTTCTTTTTGTTGTATGGCTGCAGAAACCAAAGTTCCTAACGGAAAAATAAAGTTCATTGAATTGAATTGAATGGACGTGATAAGCCGAATGGCCTGCTCCATGTTGCATGGCTCAATAATTCTATGATCCAATGAGTCTCTGACCAAGTGCCTATGAGTTGGATTAGAATAGATTAGTACTCAAAGATTGGCAAAAATGGTGGGCTAAAGGGTATGCTTTTATGCCATATTACTTGGTAATAAATGGTCACCTGCATGTGAATTAGTTCTTGGACCAAAGATCGAGGCTGTTTGGAAATGACAAGATTTGGGTTATTTAAGTTGCTCTACCTATTTGTGCTGTTGGTGCTGCTTTATCCCATGGCCAAGCTCAGAATGGCTCTCGTTTTGCCATTTCTTGGTTTGGTTCAACTCATAATTTCCGGCTCCATCTCTGTGAACTGTTCTAGGACATGCATCGAACCATGGCCAGTCTAGGTACTATAACTCTCTTTATCCAGAGTCTAGGACCTTCTAGGGGTAGATAGATCCTTGGATATTCAAGAAGGAACTGAAGATGCTGGAAAATGGAAGGTAGACAAAAGTGCTGGAGAAACTCAGCGGGTGCGAAGGAAATAGGCAATGTTTCGGGCCGAAACCTGGGAAGCAATAGAAAAGGTTGCTGGGCCTTGGCAGAAATGTTTGTATCTTTTATGGATGAGGCACAGGAAGACCGGAAGGTAGCTGAAGTTCCTTTATTTAAAAAGGGCAGTCAGTTTAAGCCAGGGAACTGCAGGCCGATGAGCACAACATCAAAGATAGGAGAGACATTAGTAGGAATTCTGGGAGGCATGATTGTTGTCATTTGGAAAATCAAGGACTAATTAGAGTTAGTTGGCGTGGCTTTTGCTTAGGAACGCATCTCATAAATATTTTGGAATAAGAATGTGGAGGTTTAATGCGGAGAGGGAGGAGGTTCAGCGACAAAATGAAGGGATTTCATACAGGGTGTGATCGACAACTTGCCAGAGGAGGAGCTGATGCAATCACAATACTTAAGAGGCATATAGACAGGCACTTGATTTGCCAAGGCATAGAAACCTATGGATCTAATGCAGGCAAATGGGATCAGTGTAGATAGGTACAATGATCTACGAGGACATGGTGGGCCCCAGTGCTGTATGACTCCATGAATCTATTCAAATCACCATTACCAGAGCACTCCATGTAACATATCTAAAAGCTGATTTTGATTTTTGAATTGAGTTATTAGGAAGAAACCCATCCATCCCACTGGAATTTCAGTCCCACGGTATTTTAAGTTTTATTTCCCCTTTGGAGAAGTTCTTGCCAGGAGTCTGAATCGCATTTCTTGGACTTGGATCTAAAATGTAAACTACTTGTAAACATACCAGGGTGAGATTGTTTGCTTAAAAAAACAATTTGACACCTGGATCTTGAGGTTTTGAACAATGTTATCAAACTTAAACATTAAGCTCGACAGAAGTGCGATAAATAACACAAAGGAGAAATAGCTCCTTGGTTAATCACAAAATCACCTTTAAAATGTTGTGTGGATCCCCTTTAACTGTAGAATCAGCAGGGAAATAGGAATGAAAGCAATTGCCACAGGGTAGTGAACACAAAATTCACTGAATTTAAGCAGATAACTTTTCTTTAGAATTCTATATTTTTACTCTAAAAATTAATTACTCCAAATGATATCTAAAGGAAGGGATGGTAAGCTGAAACACAAGACTGCAAATGCTGGAACCTGAGTGTCATAAAGTCATACAGCACGGAAACAGGTCGTTCGGCCCAACTTGCCGATGCCGACCAAGATAGCCATCTACACCAGTCCTACCTGCCCGTATTTGGCCCATATCCATCTAAACCATTCTTATTTTAGTTTAGTACTTTAGAGATACATCTTGGAAACAGGTCCTTCAGTCCACTGAGTCCACATCAACCAGCTATCCCCTAGCCCCATCCTACACAATAGGGACAATTTACAATCTTTACCAAAGCCAATTAACCTACAAAACCTGTACTCTATGGAGTGTGGGAGGAAACCGGGTCACCTGGAGAAAACCCATGCGGTCACGGGGAGAATGTACAAAATCCGTACAGACAGCACCCGTAGTCAGGATCAATCCTGGGTCTCTGGCGCTGTAAGACAGCAACTCTACCGCTGTGCCAGTGTCCTTTCCAAATGCCTTTTTAAAGTTGTTATCATACCTGCATCAACTACCTCCTCTGACAGCGCATTCCATAGACCCACCACCCTCTGTGAAAAAGTAGCCCCTCGTGTTCCTATTAAATCTTTCCCCTCTCATTTTAAACCTATGGTCCCTGGTTCTTGATTCCCCCATTCTGGATAAAAGACTCATGAGCAAAAAAACTAAATGTTGGAGGAACTCAGCGGGTCAGGCAGCATTTGTGAGGGAAATGGACAGATGGCATTTAGGGTGTGGATCTGTCCATTACCCTTCATGGATGCGAATGGTATGTTAGCTTTCATAGCAAAAGGATTTGAGTACAGGAGCAGGGAGGTTCTACTTCAGTTGTACAGGGTCTTGGTGAGACCACACCTGGAGTATTGCGTACAGTTTTGGTCTCCAAATCTGAGGAAGGACATTATTGCCATAGAGGGAGTGCAGAGAAGGTTCACCAGACTGATTCCTGGGATGTCAGGACTGTCTTATGAAGAAAGACTGGATAGACTCGGTTTATACTCTCTGGAATTTAGGAGATTGAGAGGGGATCTTATAGAAACTTACAAAATTCTTAAGGGGTTGGACAGGCTAGATGCAGGAAGATTGTTCCCGATGTTGGGGAAGTCCAGGACAAGGGGTCACAGCTTAAAGATAAGGGGGAAATCCTTTAAGACCGAGATGAGAAAGACTTTTTTCACACAGAGAGTGGTGAGTCTCTGGAACTCTCTGCCACAGAGGGTAGTTGAGGCCAGTTCATTGGCTATATTTAAGAGTGAGTTGGATGTGGCCCTTGTGGCTAAGGGGATCAGAGGGTATGGAGCGAAGGCAGGTACGGGATACTGAGTTGGATGATCAGCCATGATCATATTGAATGGCGGTGCAGGCTCGAAGGGCTGAATGGCCTACTCCTGCACCTAATTTCTATGTTTCTATGTTTCTATGCTGCCTGTCCCTTTGTGTTCCTACTGCAGTTTGCTTTTTGCTTGCAGTAAGCTGCGTGCCGGTAAATGGAATTCCCGTAAATAGGTAGGATGTTCAATGTTGACATGATGGGCTGAAGGGCCTACTTCAGTGCTTTATGACCATATGACAATCCATATGGTTAGGTGGTATTAGATAATTATATTTCAAGACATTGGTCTAGAAATTAAATTATATCCTGCATTGTGTTTTGTACGCAGTTGAAATGAACTGTGATAGTTTGTATCTCACGCAGTTCAAGTTTGGCTCACATGAACAGGGTTTCATATATGCAACCCCTTAACCCCGTTTGGCCGTACACTGGCCCAGCAACTGGTCCTGCTTTCTCACAGATCCAGAGACATGGATTGGTCTGTGTAGTTTTCCTCCCACTTTCCGTTTAACTGGCCACTATGAATCGTTTTCTTGTGTATTTAAATGGCATAAGGATTAAAAAATAGCTTAAAAGTCATGTGTATGAAAACAAACTGCAGGGTGATTGGGAAAAAAACAGGGGAATGGGACTACTGGGAATGCTTCCCTGTCACAGGTGGCATGGCACTCTTCCGTGTGTAGAAACTGGAGACGCTGGTTTACACCGACAATAAGCTTTTTCTTCTTGCGTATGGCGTGCACAGCCTAAAGTTGTAGGACAACTTGTTCTATTTGATCTTATTTGATTGAGCACACTGGGCTGATTGCATTCGTCAAACCAGGGCGGACCATGTGAAGGTTGCAATCTCCCACCCCGAAGATAGGCTCAAAATGACTCAGCCGAATGGGCAGTATCGCTTGATAGAAGGAATGGAAGACATTTCGGGTTGAGACCCTTCTTCTGAATGTTTTTAGTTCACTTCATCTTAATTTGAATGTTTTTAAAGTTGATGTTAATGAGTAACACACACAGAGTTAACTGAAGTCATGTCCTCAGCTCTCAGGGCTTGTTCCGGTATGGGGCTCCCTCACTGCATCTCCAGCTGAGACCATGTCATTGGACTCTGGTTTGCCAATGTTAACAGTGTTAATAATGTTATCAAACTTAAACATTGATCCAGGCTGTGGGTTAGACTACAGCCGGTGAGACTGGGTCAACAACAACTTGCTCCTTGCTACAATGTAGTATTTGGAAGATCTTGTAAACCACAATACCAGAAAAAGTTCAGTTCAATGGAAAACATTATTCTATAGCTTGAGCAATAAAAAGATCCATTTCAAATTGCTGTGGTCACGATGTCAGCTATCGATGGCAACTTTCAAGAGAAACTGATATAAAAATGAAAAACTATGAGATGAGTAGCATATTGATATATGTAGATAGTTTAATCTCAGAATTATTGAAAAGTATATATTTTCTATTGCACACAATGAAGCAACAGTCCAGACAATAAATAGTTTAAATTTTCCAGGTCAAAATAATTGGTAATTATTGGTAATTACAAAAGAAAGCAATAAACAAACTGTTTTATTCAAATTGCAAATAATTAATTGATTCGCTAACGTTATTGACTTATTCTACTTGGGTTTTCCAAGTTACTTTACATTCCTTCGCTGCCGATGCTTTTGTTTTCTCTCCTTCGGCTGCTGTTCCTGGAGATACTTTTCTAGTTTTCCTTCCACTTTACCTTTGGCAGCTTCATTTGCGTTGAAGCTTTTCTCCCTTCTCGAACTAATTAAGTTTCCCTTGTCTGCAGAATCGTTGGCTGTCGAAGGGATGTGCTTCGCTCGAGAGTATGTTCCCATGCTCAAGGTTTCATTTTTGCAGGTGTTTTCAAAGCAATCACACGATTCAACATAGGTGTATGAATAACCGACAGCACTTCCATCGGGGCACTTAAGATTGATTTTTCTGAGTTGTGTCTTCCTCTCTTTACAACAAGTACATTTATGCTCCATTGAATTTGCTTCGGAAGAATATCTGTGCATTATTAGACATAAAGTAAGCAAATTAATTCAGGAAAGCACATGAAACAGAAAGATATTTTGGGGTGACTTGGATGTGCCAAGTAAAATAATGTTACTCACATGGAATAAGTCTCACACAATCCTTCACACGTAGCTATTTCCACTTTTTCTACTGATTTGCAGCTTTCATGAGTAATGTGGACCATTGTTTTCTTACGCTTACAGCTCTCTTTCTCGTGACCTATAACGATTGGAAGGATAAACGTTATGAAGGTAGGAATTTCTGTGTGAAATATGAATAGCAGCCCTAGCCTCATTCGAGACCAATGGGCAACAACGGTAATAAAAAGTGTGGGAAGGAGCTGCAGATGCTGGTTTACACCGAAGATAGACACAAAATGCTGGAGTAACTCAGCATCTCTGGATAGAAAGAATGGGTGACATTTCGGGTCGAGACCCTTCTTCAGGCTGAGGGTCAGGGGAAACGGAGGCACGGAGATAAGGAAGGGTAAGGTGTGAAAGGAAGACATCAAAGGAGATGAGGTCAAGGAAAATGTAGAATAGATCATTGTTAGCTGGGGAAGCTGACAACAAAGCAAACAGAGATAAAATCTAGTCAGGCGGACAGTCAGACTGGTCAGAGAACTAGGCTGGGGGAGGAATGGAGAGAAAGGGAAAGGTATGGTTACTTGAAGTTAGAGAGGTCAATATTCATACTGCTGGGATGTAAGCTGCCCATGCAAAATATGAGGTGCTGTTCCCCAATCTGAGTATGCCTCACTCTGACAGTGGAGGAGTCCCAGGACAGAAAGGTCAGCGTGAGAATGGGAGGGGGGTGTTAAAGTGTTATGCTTAAAGCGTTATGCTAAATATGCTTAAAATGTTTATCATCCTGAAGATCAGGTAGGTTTAGGCGGACTGAGTGGAGGTGTTCAGTGAAACGATCACCGAGCCTGTATTTGGTTTTGCCGATATGTGGCAATCTATTCCTGGAACAGCGTTAAACAATGATAAAAACTAGCACAACTAAAACTGATCTGTGTTTGCATTTTCCTGAGGATGGGAGCATATATTCCCACATTTTAATGGCTCTTCATCTTAAGCATTGACACTTTTAAAGTGGCTTAAACAAATTGTAAAGTTGGTAATCTGGTGTAGAAAGAACTCTGCATTAGATGTTGGCACTCGGCAAGTCCTAGGCGACACTCTGGTGTGGCTGACAAGTGGCAAGTAACATTTGTGTTGTAGTAGTGCAAGGCAGTTATAACCTCCAACAAGAGAAAGACGAACCATTTATCTTTCAACAGTATTACAATCATTGAGTCCCACACCATTAGCATCCTGGAGGAGGTCCCAATTAGCCACAAGATAGCGGAATCAAGGGATATGGGGAGAAGGCAGGAATGGGGCACTGATTGTGGATGATCAGCCATGATCACACTGAATGGTGATGCTGGCTCGAGGGGCCGAATGGCCTACTCCTGCACCTATTGTCTATAGAGAGAGTTCAATTCTGTTGGGTGATTTTAAAAAACTAGCAATAATGTCTTTATATGTGATTCCAAATAGCACTGTAAGTTTTCTATACTTTTATACACTTCTATACTTTTCTATACTTACAAGTCTTGCAACAGCCATCTTTAGTTGTAGTAATTGTGCCCTGCAAATGTCAAACAAATGGTAAACTGCCACATGTGGTCAGATATACATAGAAATGCCTACATTATAAACATGTAATCAAGCCAGCAGCACCCAGGCACAGGATACTAATTTATTCACATTAACTTTTGTTAAGGTGCAGTTGATTAGCATTAATTCTTGTATGCACATTGAAATCTACATTAATTTAACCTACAATTCTCTGTCCAACCCTACACATGAATTACTTCTCTCCTAAGCTTGTGTTTGATCTCAGCAATAAAATAATAATGCTTCAAGTTTTGAATGGTAAGACTTCAATATTTGGTTGTCTTTGGCCTCTTTATGCTATTTTGATCCCGTGAGCCACAGATCATGATTTAATTGCTCTGTTTTTCTCAGCGGTTGGCAGGAGTCTCCTTGTAAAGGACTTGAACAAACATGCAGACCATCCATTATATTTGGGATTTCCTAAATGATACTTAGCAAATTTCCTTCACTACAAATTGCTATGTGCTAGAAAATCTACACAGTTATTATAATTGATCATATGTTAGTCGAGTTCTGAGTTCACTTTTTAAATATTGTGAAAACAACTATTTGTTGATTCCATGAAATATATTTATGCTTACTGGTTCACAGTCCTCTGGATGAAAATCAGGGCAAATGGCTTTGGAAATGGTTGAAATTAAGCTCTCATTAATTCTCATACATCCATAAATCGTACAGTTGTCATTGGGCGAACGCCATTCACCACCAGGCTGGAATGGAAAATAACGATAACACTTCAAAAAGTATCCACAAAGTATTCAAAAAGTTTATTACGTATTAAATTTAGTGTGCGCGATATGTGTTTCACTGAAAACTCATTACCTGCCTGGAGATGCTATTATATTTTTAGATAATATTACCATCATTAAATGTACATAGCACAGAATAAAATGCCATAACAGTGTAGTGATGGTTAGAGAGAAAGGGAACAGCACGGATTCATGAAAAAGGTAAGTAGTTATATTAAATACTATATTAAACAGCATGGGTGGCACGGTAGTACAGCTGTAGAGTCGCTGCGTTATAGCGCCAGAGATCCGGGTTTGATCCAAACTACTGCTGTTTGTCTGTATGGAGTTTCTACGTTCTCACAATGTTTTTTACTGGGAAATCGGGTTTCTTCTCACACTCCAAAGACCTACGGGTTTCTAGGTTAATTGGCTCGGTATAATTATAAATTGTCCCTAATGTGTAGGATAGTGCTAGTGTGTGGGAATCGCTGGTCGGTGGGGACTCGGTGGTCTGAAGGGTCCGTTTCCGCGTTGTATCGCTAAACTAAACTAAAGCAAAGAAACAGGCCTTTCGGGCCATCTCGCCCATGCCGATCAAGATGCCCTATCTAAGCTAGTCCCATTTGTTAGAGTTTGGCCCATATTTTTCTAAACCTTTCCTATCCATGTACTTGTTCAAATGTCTTTTAAACGTTATTATAGTATCGGGCTCAATTGCCTTCTCCAAATGCTTCTTCCATAAGTCCAGCACTGTGAAAATGTTGCTCTTTGGGTTCCTATTAAATCTTTGCTCTCTCACCATAAATCTATGTCATAGAAACATAGAGAAATAGGTGCAGGAGTAGGCCATTCAGCCTTTCGAGCCAGCACCACCATTTAATATGATCATGGCTGATCATCTAAAATCAGTACTCCATTCCTGCTTTTTCCCCGTATCCCTTGATTCCTTTAGCCCCAAGAGCTAAATCTAACTCTCTCTTCAAAACATCCAGTGAATTGGCCTTCACTGCCTTCTGTGGCAGAGAATTCCACAGATTCACAACTCTCTGGGTGAAGAGGTTTTTCCTCATCTCAGTCCTAAATGGCCTACCCCTTATTCTTAAAATGTGACTCCTCGTTCTGGACTCCCCAACATCGGAAACATTTTTCCCGCATCTAGCCTATCCAATCCATTAAGAATATCATATGTTTCTATAAGATCGCCTCTCATCCTTCTAAATTCCAGTGAATACAAGCCCAGTCGACCCATTCTTTCTGGTTCTTGATGCCTCTATTCAATGAAAAAGTGCATTCACTATCTATTCCTCTCATAATTTTATAAACCTTTATAAGATCATCCCACAGTCCCCCTGTTCTCCAAGGAATAAAGTCTTATCCTGCCCAACACTATAGCTCAGTCTCTCGAGTCCTGGTCATGGCCTCTTACATCTTCTCTGCTCGTTTTCCAACTTAATGGGGTCTTTCCCTTAACTGAATACAAAACTCCAATGTGGCCTCACCAACATCTTGTACAACTGTATCATAACATCACAACTTCTATACACAATAATCTGACTGATGAAAGCAAATGTGCCGAAAGCCTTCTTGAGCATCCCATCTACCTGGAATGCTAATTTCAAGGAACAATGTACCTGCACTCCTGGATCCCTCTGCTCTACAATACTCATCAGAGCTCTGTCATTCACTGTGAATGTCCTGTCCTGGTTTGCCTGCAAATTTACTAATTCTGCCTTGCACATTCAATTCCAAATTGTTGATATAAACTGCAAACAGCTATGGGCCCAGCACCAATCTCTGAGGCACAACACTAGTCATAGGCCTCCAGTCCGAAAAACAATAGTCCCAACTTCTATACTCAATATCCTGACTGATGAAGGCCAATGTACCGAAAGCCTTCTTGACTACCCTATCTACCTATGACACCACTTACAAGGAACTATGTACCTGCACTTCCAAACCCCTCTGCTCTATAACGCTCCCCAGGGGCTTGCCTTATGGGTTTAACGTGAAATAATTTATTGACAAATGTCACAACATAAATGCCAATCAGTTATTTAGTTTAAAATATATTAATATACAAACCTGCAGAAGCTGGACAAGTTGGTCTCCTGGATGTATTACACATTGTGTCTGGACGCATTTACCACAGCATTCACCATTCACCTCTAGGTATACAAATCCCTGTTGTAAAATACATGCGTTACTTCTCTCATAAACTTTTGTTAGAACCCAGCAATAAAATAATAATGATTCAAATAAAGTTGTAAAATTTAAGTATTTGAATTTTTTTCGCCACGCTTCGATTTTGAATTTATTTTGATCAAAGAGCCACAGGTCACTTGTGATTTAATCACTTCTCGGCCTTGTATGCTGTTTTTCTGAATAACTGGCAGAGGTTGCCTGCAAAGGAGTTGTTTCAATACGTGGACCATCCATTGTATTTGCGAGATAACCATCCAGCACAATCCATTAACGATCACCAACTTTCAACATGTAATTACCGGTAAATAATGGACTCATTACTCGAAACTGAAATGTATAAATTATTACTTGTGCACAATCTTTCTTGCATTCATGATTGTGACATGACATGGTGTTCAGAAGAGTGGTTGTATTTGTCTCACTGTTACAGGTGCATGTTCGGCATTTGGAGGTAGAGACGACTGCACCAGGCTGTGTGAAAAAGAGAAGATAAGTTATCTTGGTACATTACTTCAAATGAACGTAGTTGGAAAGAAAAATTGTGTTCAAAATAATTAACTTACGTTGTACACTATTCCATCAAATACACAAACGCCCATTGGCTCTATGAAGGAAATATACCAAGGATCATAAAGTTAATAACTTTAAAATAAAATAGCTATTTAATCCAAATCACAGAATCATGCAGAATAGAAATGGGCTCTTACAACCCACCGCATCCAAGCTGACTGCAAAGCCCATCTAAACTAATCCCATATCTCTCCAGGTCTTTCCTATCCAGGTATCAGTCTGAATGCCTTTTATATGTTGTAATTGCACCTGTTTTCTCTTGATCCTCTGGCAGCTCAGTAGAGATATCCACACCCTCGGTGTAAAAAAAACGTGCCCCTCAAATCGTCATTCAATTTCTCATCTTTCAACTTGAACCTGTGTTCTCTGGTTGTACAATTCCCTGCCCTCGGGAAAAATTCTAACCATCTATTGTTTATTTTATTTTAGGTTAGAGATACAGCGCAGGACCAGGTCCTTCGGCCCACCGAGTCCACACCGATCGGTGATCCCCACACACTAACGCTTCCTTACACACACATTAATACCAAGTCAATGAACCTACAAACATGTACATCTTTGGAGTGTGAGTGGAAACCGAAGATCTCAGATAAAACTCATGCGGTCACGGGGAGAACGTATTAACTCCGTACAGACAGCAACCGTAGTCAGGACAAAGTCAGGTCTCCGGCGTTGTAAGGCTGTAAGGCAGCAACTCTACTGCTGTGTTACCATGACGCCCTGATTGCTCTCATAATCTTGTTAATCTCCAGAAGATCACTCCTATAGGCCTCCTGCATTTGAGTGAGAATAAATTCAGCCAGTCCCACCTCCCTTGATAACTACAGCCCTCCATTCCTGGCGACATCACATGAATCTCGCCTTCTCTCTCTATCACTACCGCATCCTCTAATGCAGTAATCATTGGCATGATTATTCCTAGTGGGATAAGTATAAATCAACATCAAATATGTTTTCATTTCCAATGTGTCAAATTCACCGAGTAATTACATCCTTTGTGGACGCAGCCCAGACCATCACACAAACCAACCTCACGTCCATTGACTCCATTATACCTCGCAAGGCCAGCAGCATAATCAAAGACGAGTCGCACCCTGGCCATTCCCTCCTCTCCCCTCTCTCATCAGAGACCTCCAGATTCAGGGACAGTTTTTTCTCAGCTGTTAACAGGCATCTGAACCATCCTACCGGAACCAGAGGGCAGTCCTGGACTACTATCGGACTATCTTTGATCGGACTTTGCTGGCTTTACCTTACACTAAACGTTATTCCCTTATCATATATCTGTACACTGTGAATGGCTCGATTGTAATCATGTATTGTCTTTCCACTGGCTGGTTAGCGCGCAACAAAAGCTTTTACACGTGACAATGAACTAAACTGTACTGAACCATTATTTATATCCATTAGTAAGATATTGTCAGAAAGGATTTACGAGGATGTTGCCAGGACTAGAGGGTGTGAGCTGTAGGGAGAGGTTGAGTAGGCTGGGTCTCTATTCCATGGAGCGCAGAAGGATGAGGGGAGATCTTACAGAGGTATACAAAATCATGAGAGGAATAGATTGGGTAGATGCATAGTCTTTTGCCCAGAGTAGGACCAGAGGACGTAGGTTCAAGGTGAGGGGGAAAAGATTTAATAGGAATCCGAGGGGTAACTTTTTCACACAAAGGGTAGCGGGTGTATGTAACAATATGCCAGAGGAGGTAGTTGAGGTTGGGACTATCCCATTGTTTAAGAAACAGTTAGACAGGTACATGGATAGGACAGGTTTGGAGGGATATGGATCAAGCGCTGGCTAGTGGGACTAGTGTAGCTGGGACATTGTTGGCCAGTGTGGGCAAGTTGGGACAAAGGGCCTGTTTCCACACTGTAGAGTCTATGACTCTAAATAAGGCTAGCACAATGGTGCATGGTTTACAACTGTGGTCTCATAGCTCCAGCTATCTGAGTTTGATCCTGACATCTGGAGACAGCCAGTCTCCCTGTGACCTATGGGCTTCTCCAGATACTGTCATGTCCTGGAGACATACAGATATGTACATATGTTAACTGGCTACCATAATTTGACTGCAGCATGGATGGTGGCTGGAGAATTGGGGGAGCAGTGGATGAGGATGCTAAAAAACCCAAACAGGATCAGTGCAGACGGGTGCTTGATGTTCAGAGCAGACACAATGGGCTGAAGGACCTCTTTCCATGATGTTTAATAAATGAGTTAGAAAGTAGTGGCAATCCACTATTTCACTATGTCAGAAAAAAACAATTTGTATGTGTGGATATTTTAAAAAGACAAGTTAACAAAGTGAGCATTGTTCCTAGACATAGTGACTTTTGGGAATGAATAAAGTTAAACTAGAAGATAGCAGGTCATTTTTCCCCAGGGCAATAAATATCATGGTGCTTAGGTTCCACGGCAAATCAGTTAAACTAAGCTGAGGGCAATAAAACTGATCAGGGAGAAATTACTTTTATTGTGCCCATTTGTTAGATAAATTGGAGATTGGTTTTCTAAATAACAGAGAACTTAAAGTTAAAGATTACATTTGGGAAAGATAAAGATGAAAGTCTACAGAAACTGACGAATCATGAATTAGTACAAAATAATTAACCTACAAACCTGTACATCTTTGGAATGTAGGATGAAACTGAAGATCTCAGAGAAAACCCACGCGGTCATGGGGAGAATGTACAAAGACCATACTGACAGCGCCCATAGTCAGGATTGAGCCCGGGTGTCTGGCGTTGCAAGCACTGTAAGGCAGCAACTCTACTGCAACATCATCGTGCCACCCCATGGGAACAGGTGTAACAGCTCTAGCAGTTCCCCTCTTGCAGGGGAAAGTGCCTGAGGAGGGGACTGATTGTGCGGGAAGTGGTGAGTGAAGCAGGGAGTTGTGGAGGGAGTGGTCATTGCAGAGAGGGTTGGGGACTGTGTGCCTGTTCCAATCTGTGGCACATTTCTCAGAGTTGTGCTGAACTGACTGTACTCCTGCGTACCTTTTCCCAGCAGACACGATTGCTCAGAGCTAGAGTCAACAACGTGTAAGATTGCACTGTTAACTAGAAATAGATTTACTTTAGGCATGACCCTGTCTGTGCTAATGATTTATGTAAGCTCTAAACCATAGTTATGTTGCAGTATGATTTAAGATACTGGACGTTTGCTGCTAATGAATTAGTATTAGTTTATTTTTGTTACATGTGCCAAGACGTGTGTCAAGGGTTAGTGAGAGAAGGCAGGAGAATGGGGTCAGGCGGAAGAGATAGATCAGCCATGATTGGATGGCAGAGTAGACTTGAGGGGCCAAATGGCCTTATTCTGCTCCTATTATATGACCTCATGACACAGTGAAAACATTTGTTTTCTATGCTAGGTTTTGGTTTATTATTGTCACGTGTATCATGGTATAGTGAAAAGCTTTGTTTTGCAAGCCATTCCGGGAGATCGGATATACTATCTATAGATACATTCAGTTCAAACTTAACTACAAGAGATAAAGCAAAGGGGAAGATTCAGTGCAGAATACAGTTCTCAGCATTGTAGCGCATCTGCTCCAGAGACATAGTCCACTGGCCTCAATACGGTAGAAGTGAATTGAACAGAACCTTAGCTTGTGGAATTGCTACCCAGGTAAATCGTATCAAACATGAGTGCCATCATACGATGCATGAATGTAACAGGGGGTGCAAAGGGAAAAAAGAAGCAGATGGCAGAATATAGTGACAACTATAACAAAAGTGCAGATTTAAATAAAAGGGCAAGGGGTGCATTGAGGTAGATTGGGAGCACAGGAACTTAAGAGAAGTCTGTTCAAAAGTCTTTTAGCACTGTGGTACTTCAAGGTTTTGTACTGTCTGCCTGGAGAGAGTGGCCAGGGTGTGAGTACTCCTTGGTTAAGTTGGCTTCTTTCCCAAGGCAGACAAGGAAAGTATCTTAAATGACACATGGTGCTATATTAACTTACCACATGAATAAACTGGACAACAGCTCCCTTCTGGAATCTTTGATGATGCTTTAAATCCAAGTTTACATTGGATTCCATTCTGAGGACAGAGGCTGATGTCACACCCTAGATAAATCACAACAAATACATGAATTAAGCAACATTATTGTAAATTTGTGGCAAGCTATTTCTGATGCTATCTAATTGAATAAAATGTGTTGGCCTGAATTCTGTGGGATGCAGAATTGTCTTCTACGATGAGGAGCAACTTTGGAGTTTGACTGCATACCTGGATTTCCCTGAGATGTGCGAAGCCGGGAAATGTGAAGATTCACTAATTTCCCATTACTTATGCACACACTGGTGTGGAGATTTGTTCTTCATTCATTTCAGCAGAATAATGGCTGCTGGGTGTGGGGCAAACACTGTTTGGTTTAGACTTTAAAACTTTAGACTTTAGAGATACAGAGTGGAAACAGACCCTTAGGTCCATCAAGTTCTTGCTGACCAGTGATCCCCGTACACTAGCACTATCCTACGCACTTGGGACAACTTACAATTTTACCAAAGCCAATTAACCTACAAACCTGTACGTCCTTGGAGTGTGGGAGGAAATTGGAGTAAACCAGAGAAAACCCACGCGGTCATGGGGAGGACGTACAAACACCGTACAGACAACACCCATAGTCAGCATCGAACCTGGATCTGTGGTGCAGTAAGCCAGCAAATCTACTGCTGTTCCAATATGCCACCCCGTCCACATAGACATTACATCATGTTTGAATTTATCTAGTTTATATTTGCTTTAGATTCTAATTTTTTGGTGTTATGAAGTTTGTTGATTTAAAAAAGTTTGCCATAAATTATTTCTTTAAATAGATTTTTTTTTGATGGCTGAGCATTGAAAATCATTCAGTTTCTGACAGCTTTTGAGCGTTTCAACTAAGAGATAACATGGCTGTTCTCTTCTTTCCCAGGGCGGGGGTTTACTCTGGCTCCACATTGAGAGCATCGCATTGTGGAAGACACTGCTAATGTCTACGGCATTGTCAACATTAGGTTGGATTAGGTCATCTGTTCAGTGGTTAGCACGATGCTAACCACCAATTCTGTACAGTCGCTGTAACTCCAAATTGGTCGGAGTGTCAGTGAAATACTTGCCCATCTTTAAGTAGGTAAGTAAGTTTATTGGTCAAGTATTCACATACAAGGAATTTGCCTTGGTGCTCCACCCACAAGTAACAACATGACATACAGTGACAGTTACGAATGACTCAGAAAACACTAAACATTAATAATAATAAGACATTAATGCAGAATGCAGAAAGTCTGGTCATTTGCGGGACAACATAGGAAGGATGCAGAGCAGAACTCTTGCATTCCCAAATCGGTTAGTTCAGGTGAAAACTGTGACAGCTTAAGTGTGTACCTTTGCAGTGACCATGAAACAATCACATAATCATTTCCTTCAGAACAGAGCTACAACTAGTCAGGAATGACCAAGGTCAACGGGAACCTAAAGCTTTATTGAATTTGCCATCAATCTCATATTCTTATGGGACCTGAAACCTTTGCCTATCCCGAATAGTATTTCATTTATTCACATTTAAAGAAGAATTTATTAGCCATACCCAATTGCCTTTGAGAACTGTCCTTTGGTAAACTAGAGTCCTCCTCCTCCCACAGTGTTAGTGGGAGGGAGTTTCAGGATTTAAATCTAGTAATGAATGAACAATGATATGTTTCTAAGTCGGGATGGTGTGTGACTTGGATGGGAATTTGTAGGTGGTGGTGAACCCACATGCCTGCTGCCTTGCTTGGTGATTGCCTTTTGAAGATGGCATGTAGGTGACTGTTGATCAGTGGCGGAGGAAATGCAGATGCTCGTCGGGCACCAGTCAAGTGGACTGCTTTGTCTGGGTTGGGGCTATATTTGTGTGTTATTGCAACTGACACACAACATTAATTCCATCTCACTGCTGATGGGCCTTGGAGGTGGTGGAACGTATTTTGAGTGTCAGGAGATGAGTATAATGAAACTTGGCCTTCTGCTCTGCCCCACAATTCCTGGATGATCGACCCCAGTTCAATAGCAATGGAGTGGAAGGTTGAAACTGCGTCAATTCATGGGTCTGCACTAATAAGACGTCATACCAAACTTAAAACTGCAGACAATGGAAATTCAAAATAAAAACAAAAAATTCTGGAACCACTGCTGACTGTTTCAGAATTTTCTTTTCATACTTAAGGTGTCAACCACTGTCTGACGTGCAAAATATTATTTTATGTAAGGATAGCAGATGGAAGAGAAGCACGTTCTCCTTTGATTCATCTCTCGTTAAGGACATTAAATTATATCACAATGAGCTTCCAAGTGGTAAAATAACGATTAACTTACTGCAGACAGGTTTTGTACAACAATCGTCGTCTGGCATGGTTATGTTAACGTTGATAAGTCCGTCTCCATCACAGGCTGGCTCAGGGAATTGAGAACAACGATGAGGCTGACAGGTTACGCGACGTGTGGTCTTGTCACAGATGCAGTCCTGGCAGTTGAACTTGAATCTTTCATCAAACTAGCAAAGAAAATTACGATTATTACGGCTGGCTGTTGGATTGGGCACTTTGTGTTTTCTGTGCTCTTTAGGCAGGATGACCATTCTATCTACACAGGTTGTACCATTTGTACTGCAGTAAATTGCAACTGATTCAATTGATTCGCAAGACAAGAACAATCCATACGTTATTAGCAATTATGTGTCGTGACTAGAAGTACATGAACAATTTCTAAAAGGGTAAAATTTCAGCGTGCCTGTTAACCCTTCACGTAGAATTTCAACAAGGGCTGAATGCTTTCACCCAAAACCTGACTGTTATATTTATTCTTCATTCAATGTATGTGTTTCTGTTTTAAAAGGCAAATAGTTTCAAACAGCCTTTTAGAAAAGACCAAGGATAACAAATGTGAAGCCAGACCTGCAAGTTTGCAGAATTCTATATCTCTCCTAATACTGATGTTAAGATAAAAGGACACAAAGTGCGAGTGTAACTCAGTTGTGTCAGGCAGTATCTTTGGAGAATATGGATACATTATCTATAGTTTCAAATACTTTTCTGCTTATCTCCTTAGGATTTTGCAAGGAAATTTTAAACATATATAACTAATGGTTGTCACAAAACACAAAGTGCCAGAGGAACTCACTATCTGGGAGAGAATGGGACATCAGTCTGAAGAAGGGTCGCAAACCCGAAATGTCATCTATCCATTGCCTCCCCAGGTGTTGCCTGACTTGGTGAGTTCCTCAAGCACTGTATATAATAGTTCCTCTGCTTCCTCTGAATGGCCACTTCTTTTCTGCACAATGGCAATTCACCAAAGTCTTCCCTCTTTCTTTCTTTATCTTTTCTAAACTTGTGCTCACAATGATATTCTTAGATTAATACCAAACTAAACGCGGTTTTGTGTAGTGTGGATAGTAGATTTTTAAAAAACTATTATTAGTTCTGCATTTTCTCATTCTCTCTCTTAAACATAACGTGTCTGTAGCTATGAAGCAGGGACATCAAGTTGAGAAAAGTAGCTACTGATTTGCACATGATAAGATTACAAAAACAGGGATGATAAAATAAGCATGAATCTCTGGAACTTTCCTCATCAATGGGCGATGTAAGCAGATTCTTCATGGCAGAGGCAAATAGATAGTATCAATTACAAGAGGGTAGTCATGAAGGGTTACTGTGGCTAGACCTTCTGAACAGAGGTATAGGCTCAAAGGGCTAACTGGCCAAAACCTTTTCTGAATTCATAAGTTTGTATCACGTAGGAATAAGACATCCCATAAAGACATACAGTTTGGTTTGGTAATACACAGTTCGGGCCATCAATATCATTCCCACCATCAAACTACCATGCACACTAATCATCATCATAGTTGAAAACATCAAGGGGCACGGTGCCTTCCAATGCTATGTACGACAGTGATCGCAACTTCTACTGAAGTGTGGATGGCCATTGGCTCGCTAGGAGCTTATCCGCCCTTTGGCAGGTCTTCTTTATTGGTCCTGCTGGAGGTCCACAGTCCCCTCCTCGCCTGGCAAACCAGGTGGGGGAGACGGTTTAGTCGCTGACTATCCGACCATGGAGCAGGTAGCTCGGGATTACATGGTACCCATGGCGGTGGGAACTCCCGCCGAACTGACCGATGTTAATCTCATCTTTTATTCTCTCCATGCTCCCATCAATTCTCCCAGGATAGTCCACACTAGGGGCAATTTACAGTGGCCAACTAACTTTCTCGTCTTTGGGACGTGGGAGAAAACTGGAACACCCGGAGGAAACACATGAGGTCACAGGGAGGACGTTTAAACTCCACACAGACAGCACCAAGGTCGGGATTTAATTTGGGTCTTCAACGCTGTGTGGCAGCGGCTATCTACAACTCTCACAGGTTAGAAGACGTTGTAAAGTACAGTGGATCTTTTGTATCCACCTGAGAGGGTAGATACAACTTCATTGTAATGGTCGATCTGAAGTGCTGCATCTTTGAGAAAATAGCTATCTGAGCTGGGGTAGAAAGTGTACCTCTGAATCAACAGCAATTAAAATTAATAACCTGACTATGTTATGTATGGTGTTGCAAATTGTGAATAATCTCCTTCATGCATTAAGCAAATTTAGTAATCAAAGATTTGTATTTTAATGAGAGCATAATTTTATTAACCTCATACCTCTCTGGGTAATCCATCAGGCCCGATGCATCCTGTAAAAGCAAACACAACAATTGCTTACATAAATTTGAAAGGATTCCATGGACTGGAAGATTTTGGAACAACACAAATAATAAGGCAAGACATTTCAATAATTTTGAACATAAAATAAAAGAGTCACAATATTTACCACATTTATTCACACATAGGTCAGTGTCAGGGCTGAAGAGAATAGTACCACTGGCGCAGAAACAACCTTCCATGAGGCTAAGACCAGTCAAATCTGAATTGCTTGGAAATATACATACATAATATATGTTAGTATTATACATTTATCCTGATCTATGGCAACAAATAAATTAAATGCATTTAAACTATTTTAATTACTATTATATTTAGATTTGATATCAGTGCAGTGCACTCTATTTCCTGATGATTACTAACCTTGTAGAGCAAGTGGGTTCTGTTTTAAAGATCTCACATGCTTTATAAATCTTGTTGGAAGGACAATTAAAAGCTGTATTGAAAAATAAAAATCAGATTATTACCAAACCTACATATTAGAAGAACTTAAGCCTTTTGAAGGTTAAAGGATTAAAACAAAATTAAGTAGTGCACGCACATTAGGTCTTTGAGATGAGAAGGTCACACCTGTCTGTTCATGCTAAGAATACAAGCTAATATAATTGCATTTAGCATATTCTAACATATGATTATCTGGAACCTGCAGCCCCTGGACCTCTCATTGAACATAACTTCTAAATAATCTTCACACTTGACGGTAAATTTCATTGCATATGAAGATATTTGAATTGCTAATGTATTTAGCTTTTCAATGTTCTTTACATATCAGATCGTAACCCCCGTTCTCACCCATATCATTATCTGCAACTACCAGTGAGAACACCAGTGTTAGATTCATTCTCGATCTTGGAGATGGCTGGATACAAACATGTATAAAGGATGGAATTGTTCCGTTTGTTCAAATGTAACAGTAAATAGGAGGTAATCTTAATGCAAATTCAGTCGGTGATTTAGGAAATCTTTTTTATCCAGAGGTTGACAAAACGAGTTATTTGATGTTGCAAAGACTAGTTGAGATAATTAGTACTGATGCCCAAAGAGAGAATTTTGATAAACAGATAGAAGAATACAGAACATAGAATATAGAATGGAAGAGCACAGGCACAAGCCCTTCAACCCACAATATCCGTGCCGAATATAAAGCCAAATTAAGCTAAGCTCATCTGCCTGTGTATGATCCATATCCCCCCATTTCCAATATATCCACGTGCCTAACCAAAAGCCTCTGTCTCACCACCACCCCTGGCAGCACATTCCAGCCACCCACCACTCTGTCTAAAAAAAATTGGCCCCTCACACCTTAATGCCCCTGTCTCACTGTGCGAACGAGTGATAGACTCGGCTGCGCACGAGACTGCAAGTGTATGATCAAGTGTGTGGCCGAGTTCCCACGGGTATGTAATTGCTGCGATGTTGCAAGTTTCCTCTCCCGAGTTAGCAAGTTCCTCTCCCGAGTTAGCAAGTTCCTCTCCCGTTACTCTTGAGCCAACCGTGAATGAAGGTATGGTTTAATAAAGCAACAATGTTAAAATACATCTCCATCCTGTGGTTTTGAGTTATTTCAGCGCGGCCGCATCTATTGATATGACCTACAATGGGAAAATGCGCATTCTACCAAGCATTTCTTGTTTTTTTATGTTTTTAAATACTTTTTTGCAATGGATCTCTATTTTAAATAATTTTAAAAAAGGAAGCAGCTCGGATGACTTTGAGCGGCCACCGGGACCCGACATCAGACACACACACAGATACACACAGATAGACAGAGAGGGAGAGAGAGAGAGAGACACACACACACACACACACACACACACACACACACACACACACACAGATACACACAGACTGACATTGAGCGGCCGTTGGGACCCGACATTGAGCGGCCGTTGGGACCCGACAGCAGACGCAGACACACACACACACACACACACACACACACACACACACACACACACACACACACACACACACACACAGAGAGAGAGATACACACAGACAGCAGCTGGCCACCACTTCAGAGGAATTAAGCAGCTCGGGTGACTGAGCGGCCGCAGGGACCCGACAGTACACACACACACACACACACACACACACAGAGATAGACAGAGAGGGAGAGAGAGAGAGACACACACACACACACACACACACACACACACACACACACACACACACACACACACACAGAGATACACACAGACAGCATGTCACCACTTCAGAGGAATGAGGCAGCTCGGATGACTTTGAGCGGCCTCCGGGACCCGACATCAGACACACACACAGATACACACAGATAGACAGAGAGGGAGAGAGAGAGAGAGACACACACACACACACACACACACACAGATACACACAGACAGCAGCTGGCCACCACTTCAGAGGAATTAAGCAGCTCGGGTGACTGAGCGGCCACCGGGACCCGACAGTACACACACACACACACACACACACACACACACAGAGAGAGAGAGATACACACAGACAGCAGCTGGCCACCACTTCAGAGAATTAAGCAGCTCGGGTGACTGAGCGGCCGCAGGGACCCGACAGTACACACACACACACACACACACAGATAGACAGAGAGGGAGAGAGAGAGACACACACACACACACACACACACACACACACACACACAGAGATACACACAGACAGCAGCTGGTCACCACGTCAGACACACACACAGATACACACAGATAGACAGAGAGGGAGAGAGAGAGAGACACACACACACACACACACACACACACACACACACAGAGATACACACAGACAGCAGCTGGCCACCACTTCAGAGGAATCAAGCAGCTCGGGTGACTTTGAGCGGCCACCGGGACCCGACAGCAGACACACACACAGATACACACAGATAGACAGAGAGGGAGAGAGACACACACACACAACTCAGCGGACCAGGCAGCATCTCTGGAGAGAAGGAATAGAGTCGAGACCCTTCTTCAGACTTACCCGAAATGCCACCCATTCCTTCGCTCCAGAGATGCTGCCTGTCCCTCGGAGTTACTCCAGCATTGTGTGTGTCTATCTCCGGTGTGAACCAGCATCTGCAGTTCCTTCCCAATCCCACACTCTCGGCCCCGGGGGGGGGGTGGATGGAGCATCACACGTGGACACATCCCACCCACCACCCCAGACTTGCCCCTTCGGCAGGTCTTTAAGCCGTTCATTGAGACAGAGTGAAGCCACGGGGACAAGTGGCAGAAAGGCCGAAGATAGACACGAAATGCTGGAGTAACTCTGCGGGACAGGCTGCATCTCTGGAGCGAAGGAAAGTCTGAAGAAGGGTCTCGACTCTATTCCTTCTCTCCAGAGATGCTGCCTGGTCCGCTGAGTTATAAACTCCAGCATTTTGTGTCTATCTTTGGTTCAGTCTTACGAGCAAAAGAACAGATTATTAAAGTTCCCACGGTACACTCACGAGACACTAAGATAAACGCACGGGGCCACTACGTTATTACAACGTGTTAAAATGTTTCCATTTTACACTTGAACAGTTAATTTGACTCGTGGAAAAAATCAAACATGTTTGATTTTTTTCACGAGTTAACAAGTTTCCCGAGTACCTGCCGTTAGCGCCACGAGTCGATAAGTTGCTCGTGCGAGTTCCGACGTTCCCGCTACGTGATCACCACGAGTGAAAACTCGGGGTCACTCGTGGGCCAACTCGCACAGTGAGACAGGGGTTTAAAGCTTTGCCTCCTCGTCTTAAAAACTTCTAACCTGGGATAAAGTAGTCAAAGGACATATTGCTGAGGCGAGGTGGGGAAAATTGGGAGAACGTTGTAACTGGAGCATAAAGATCAGCAATAATCTAATGGGGTGGATGACCTATTACTCTGCTGGAGTTACAATATGACTAAGCAATACTTACAACATTCCCCACGCGTGGAATTTCTCCATTCAATGCAGATACCATGGCTCATGCATGTATCTGCATAGCTTTGCAAACTGGAGCACATGACGGAAGTACTTGGTGTCAGACACTCATCGTGAATGCATGCCTGGTAGTAGGAGTCTGGTGGAACCATGGCATGACATTTTGCAAACAGCCTAGAAATAATAAATATAATTAAAGGGGGGGACAAAGGACAATGGGGACCCAGTGTGGGGGAAGCGCTGTTGGGGGGGGGGGGCAGAAGGGGAGAACAAGAGGAGGAGCCGGTGTGCTTTGTAACATAGTCAGGTGGCATTACGAGCGGCTACGAAACATCTACGGACTCCTGCGGACTCGCTAAGGACATTCCCCGAGTTCGAATCAAGGGGAAAACCCGGGAGAGTTTTGTAGGTGGTTGCTATTTGTATACATTGTGTATGCAAGCAAAGAATCTCACTGTGCCTAGTCAACAAAGTATTCCTATTCCTAAAGTTTGAAGACAATTTAATTAAATACATATTCTTGATAAGAAGACGGGCAGAGGTAAAGAGCAGTTTCATCTTCCTTGAAAGAAAACCCTGATCAGATTTATTTTAGATTTTCATCTGTTTCTGGCATAAATTTGCTTGAACCTCCATTAAATAGAT
Source organism: Okamejei kenojei (assembly GCA_035221665.1). Classification (NCBI taxonomy): domain Eukaryota; kingdom Metazoa; phylum Chordata; class Chondrichthyes; order Rajiformes; family Rajidae; genus Okamejei; species Okamejei kenojei. The sequence continues at coordinate 46,037,140 of CM069148.1, forward strand.
ATACGGTATATCATATTTTATTATTCACATATTTCTTCTTAGAAAATCCACTTCTTATTCAGTGTATTGAGTTTGGCTTTGTGGATGATTCTATCTGGTTAGACGCACCCATATCCATTGAAAAACTGCCACTATTTGCTTTGGAATCATGTCCCATTACCTAATCAGAGAAAGCTGCTTGTTCTAATCTCTTATGTTTTAATCCTCTTGTAGCTAGATTAAATCATTTGATCACCCATTCTAATATCCCATTCACATTCAATTTCATTACATCCTTGCTTTTAAATTCTACTTTTCTTGAAATGAATTTGAACATTGCATTTGCATTCCGAACTACCAACTCAACCTGCAAATTAACCTTTTTGAGAATCCTGCACCAGCACTCCCAAGTCACTTTAAACATCCCATTTCTGAATCCTCTCGCCATTTTGAAAAACTATACCTTTATTCCTTCTACCAAAGTGCATAACTGTGCAGCTTGCTATGCTGTATTCCATTCGCCACTTCTTTGCCCACTCTCCCAACCTGTCCAAGTGCTTCTGCAGACTCCCTGCTTCCTCAACACCAACTTCCCCTCCACCTACCTTTGTATCATCTGCAAACTTGGCCATAAAGCCATCAATTGCCCCAATCAGATCATTACCAATAGCGTGAAATGTAGCAGACCCTATACCGACTCATGTGGGACACCACTAGTCATGAGTAGCCAACCAGAAACCCCCCCCCCCTGCTCTTTGTCTTCTGTCCAATGTCCACTGTTATTAAAAAAAAAAATTGCTCTCTTTTATTTTATTGGCTATATTACATCTTTCCTCTCCCTGTTGCTTTTTTGGTTTTTGGTTTTAATGGTTTCTATTGATTTTTAAAAGCTTCCCAATCCTCAACATTCCCGCTAATCTTTACCATATTATAAGCCTTCTCTTTTGCTTTTATGCTGCCTTTGACTTCCTTTGTCAACCACTGTGTCCTCATTCACCTTTATCTTCCTTATTTCTTGCAGAAACTCCTGTCATTGCTGCTCCACCATCATTCCTGCTAGGGTCCCCTTTCAGTTAACTTTAGCCAGCTCCTCCCTCATACCTCTATTGCTACCTTTACTCAACTGTGTAGTACTGATAATATCTGATTTTGGCTTCTTACTCTCAAATTGCAGGTTGAATTCTATCAAATTATGATCACGGCCTCTTAGGGGTTCCTCACTTTAAGCTCCCAAATCAAATCTGGTTCATTACACACCAAATCCAGAATTGCCTTTTCCCTAGTGTGCTCGACCACGAGCTGTTCTAGAACATCTATCTTGAAGGCATTCTAAAAATTCCTTCTCTTGAGATCTAGTACCATCCTAATTTTCCCAGTCTACCTACTTATTGAAATCCCCCATGACCACTGAAACATTACCTTCCTTAGATGTCTTTTCTATCCCCTGATGTTATTTGTACTTTGCATCTGGCTGCCATTTGAAGGCTTGTATATAACTCCCATCACGGTCTTTTTACACTTGTTGTTTCTTAACTCTACCACAAGGAATCTACGTCTTCTGGTCTTATGTTGTTTCTCGTTGTAAACATCCATTGGTTTTAATAATTGAGAAGCATCTTAAAATGAATGCCCAATAAACTTTCTTACTTGCTGGTAATGATCTCGCAGTGAGAGTTGGAGCGGCAAGGCTGTTGAGTTGCTTGAGGAACATTTGTCACTTGAGGTCGTGGTGTGGTCAGCGATATGGATGGTCCATTACAGTTTGGTTTACTGGCATCTGGAACTTGCCAGTAATCAGCCATTTCCGAGCAAGAGGATGCGATCTCTCCGCTGGGTAGCATGCAGTCATCATGCTGAATATTATTACATGTTCCTAAGAAGACAGATCAGGGAATGTCATTTTACCAATATTACTGCATGTGTCCACTTCAACGCTCCTTTAGTCTCATTTAATAGATACTGCTCTGGATGGAAACATTATTGCTGCCTGCGGAACTATTTGTTTACATTTTCTGAAATATAAATTCACAGAACTGTGGCCATGTGTCCATCTAGCTATTGCTCTCTCATCCAGGCAGTATTCTGGTAAACCTCTGCATTCTCTACAAAGCATTCTCATCCTCCCTGTTGTGGGATGATCAGAACTACACACAATACCCCAAATGCGAACCAACTAAACTCCTATAAAGTTGCAACATGACTTCTTGAGTCTTAAGGGCCTGTCCCACTTGGACATTATTTGCGCGTCATTTACGCGTCATTTACGCAACATCATTTACATCAATTTCCTAGATTACAGTATAATAATTGGGAAGAAATTAATATTAACATTTTGGAAAGGCCCTATATCCCCCACAATTAAAATGTGGATTACGGAAATGTCGGAGACCCTACATCTGGAAAGAATCAGATTTGCCTTAATGGACAAACAAGAAGTTTTCGTTAGAATATGGTCTTCTTTCATTGATTACTTAAAAGGGTAGATCGGTTCGGCAGGGAACCCTAACTGAAACTTGGACAGGATTAGATGAAAAGTTATATTCGATATTCCTTGATCTTATCTCCAATGATGTATTAATGGTAAATTATTCCATTCTTTATGATTTTGTTTTGATTTTTATTTTATTTTTCTTTCTGTTTTTCTCTCTTTATAAAAAAAATATATTAGAGACAAAATTATTCACTTGATAATATTAATAATGTATGACTGTTGTACATGAAATATTGCTATCATATATATGTGTTTGCTAAATCACTGCCTACATACTCTAATAAAAATATATATTAAAAAAAAAAAAAAGAATTCCTTCTCTTGAGACGTAGTACCACCCTAATCTTCCCAGTCTACCTGCTTATTGAAATCCCCCATGATTTGGGGATTTGGGGATTTGGGGACTCCAGAGGGTGATGGAGGCCGGTTCTCTGGAAACTTTCAAGAGAGAGCTAGATAGGGCTCTTAAAAATAGTGGAGTCAGGGGATATGGGGAGAAGGCAGGAACGGGTACTGATTGGGGATGATCAGCCATGATCACATTGAATGGCGGTGCTGGCTCGAAGGGCCGAATGGCCTACTCCTGCACCTATTGTCCATTGTCTATTGAATTAGGCATAAACGTGTTATTGGGATAAATCTTCATCCAGAACTGTTTCTATTACTTTTATTCTTATACTAAACATTTTATTTAAACACATTTACAAAGCAATCTTCATCCTTACCACACTGCCCTTGTGTCTTGTTTCCAAATATTTCACCCGGGAGTTTGATTGCAAAAGCAAAACCACTGAAAGTGACCTGGGCTTTTAATTGGGGAATGTCAACAATTATATTAATGCCCAAACTGATGATCTTCACGCCATGTTTTGAATATGGTAGAGCCACAGGATTTCCATCGATTTTAACCTGCGTAACCAGACAAAGCTTCAATATTTTGATCAGGAGCAAAATGATTATCACATGGTATCATCAATGATAGCATTCATATGAAACCCTCTAAAGCTTTGATTACATTTTACTGATTGTATACATCGTTGTCACCTTTCCCTCAACAGTGATCCATTCTACATTTTCCTTGAACTTCACCCCTGTTTTCACATTTTACCCCATGTCTCCCTCTCTCCTGACTCTCAATTTGAAGAAAGATCTCGACCCGAAACATCACGCATTCCTTCTCTCCAGAGATGCTGAGTTAAAGGCCTGTCCCACTTTCCCGAGTTACTCACAAACTCTCCCGGGTTTTCCCCTTGATTCGAACTCGGGGAATGTCCTTAGCGAGTCCGCAGGAGTCCGTAGATGTTTCGTAGCCGCTCGTAATGCCAGCTGTAGGAACTCGGGGCATCAGGTAAGTCGAGACGTTTTTGTTGAAAAATGTCTACAAGTAAAAGAAATAGCCGCAAGTACCTACGAACGGCTATTACCGTAATTCTCCAAGTTCGAATCAAGGGGAAAACTCGGGAGAGTGCATGAGTAGCTCGGGAAAGTGGGACAGGGCCTTTACTCTGGCATTTTGTGTCTATCCTCTAAACTCTGCCTGCTCATCAACATCGATACATTATTTCAGCCACGCTGGTTCAACACATGCAGAAGGAAGAAAACTTAAAACAATGATGGTTACCAGATTTTGAATTCCATCTGCAGCAATATTCCTGATTTCTATGTCAAGTTTTTCAAATTTCACGATGATACCACGCTGGCAGGAGAGACTGTCTTGTGTGTCACAGTAGTAATTGTCAATGTAAACACCAAAATTTTGACCTAATGACATTGTATTTTCCACAAGCACGTAGGTGCAGCTTCCGTCATAGTTATAATACTGTCCGTCGAAGGTAACAATATGTGAGCCTCCCCATCCATTGCAATGGCCTGTGTGGGCAATAGATTCACCTGAGTTTAATCTCAACAATAATACAGTGCTAACTTTCTGAAAGGAAATGTTAATTATTTTTACATATTACATATATTTTATTAAACATCCTTTATTCTTAAGTGATGAAAAACAGTTACAATTGGCAACTTAAGGGCCTGTCCCACCGTGCGAGGTAATTCAAGAGCTCTCCTGAGTTTAAAAAAAAAATCTAACTCGTGGTAAGTACGTAGAATGTAGGTAGCCGGTACGTCGGAGCTCGGGACGTCTCTCAGCGGCTCGTAACGCTAACGGCAGGTACTCGTCAAAGGCGGTAAGCTCGTGAAAGTTTTTCAACATGTTGAAAAATGTCCACGAGAGCCCCGAGTACCTACGAGCGGCCATTACCGTAATTCTCCGAGTTCGAATCAGGGGAAACTCGGGAGAACTCTTGAATTACCTCGTACAGTGGGACAGGCCATTTAGTTTTTTCACAATAAAATCTGATACAGCAAGTGAATAGATGTAACAACTTCCAAAGGTATCATATTGATGATTAAACTTAAACCAGAGCCATCAAGTGGGCCTACTTTGTTCATTGAGCGGCGTGCAACTTTTCAATGGAATGAAGATTTGAAAACAATTTACGTAGTCTTCAATTCTGCTCAGTATTGAACTGAGGACAATTGAAATTGGAATTCTGACCAAGATACTGATTCCACCTGTGCCTATTGCTTGTCGGAAGTCACTGGGTAATATATGAAAATGCCCACAAAGTAAGCAAACTCAAAATGGAAAGATTTATTGGCCTGTTCTATGTTCTACGTGAGCAAGTATCCACCACAATTGATTCAAGGCTTCTATATTCTTCCTTGTATTCCTATGCAGAGAGGATAAGTGGAATTGTCCAATGGGACATGCAATGCCAGGGAACAGTGGGATATCAGAACTGAAGAGAAAATCTTTCAGATGAGTATAGATGTTTGGAGGTCATGTTGCCGTTGTAGAAGAAATTGGTGAGGCCACATTTAGAGCATTGTGTTCAGTTCTGGGCACCATGTTATAGGAAAGATGTTGTCAAGCTGGAAAGGGTGCAGAAAAGATTTACGAGGATTTGCCAGGAATCGAGGGGCTGAGTTACAGGGAGAGGTTGAGCAGGCTAGGACTCTATTCCTTGAACTGTAGAAGGATGAGGAATGATCTTATCGAGGTGTACAAAATCATGACAGGAACAGATGGGCTAGACGCACAAAGTCACTTGCCTAGAGTAGGGGAATTGAGAACTGGAGGGCATAGGTTTAAGATAAGGGGAGTAGGATTTAATAGGAACCTGAGGGGTAACATTTTCATGCAGAGGATGGTGGGTGTATGGAACGAGCTGCGGGAGGAGGTAGTTGAGGCAGGTGCTATCGCAACTTTTATGAAACATTTAGACATGTACATGGATAAGAGAGGTTTAGAGGGATATGGGCCAACACACACAGGCAGGTGGGACTGGTGTTGATGGGACATTTTAGTAGGTATGGGTGAGTTGGGCCGAAGGGCCTGTTTCCACGCTGTTAGACTCTATGACTCTATTTGATAAAGCAGATGTTGGGAAAATGTTTCTCCTGGGTCTGAGATCTAGAAGTTGGGATCAAAGATTCAAAATAAGGGGAAGGGGTTTGGAGTTTCAATAAGGTATTATATCTTCACTCAAAGGTTGTTGATTTGAGAATGGAGAACTCTTTACTTCGGAGTAGTGTGGAGTCTCAGTCACAGATAGCGTTTAAAACCGTGATTGATTTTTGGATATTGCAAGGATGAAGGGATAGGGCAACAATGCAGGAAAATGGAGCTGAGGTGGAACATCACACATCAACATCACACATCAACGTCAAGAGTGACCCTCAGGGATCAAAATGGCCAACTCCTTTTTGTTATGTTCTAATTATTAACTTCAACAGTCAAAACATACTTGTGTTATTGCAACAAATCTCTGACCGACACTGACAGAATAAAAGCAAAGATTTACAATTTAGAATGACACTAACTATATTGGTAAAAGCAATCAGTAAAAACGATGTAAAAATAATCTTTTGTGAAATGGAGGTACTTACAGTCACACTCGTAATGATAGCAACAGTTATCTTTATCATAAACCTTGACTGGAATAAGGCCATTGGCACATTGAATAGGTTCGATGGTGGGACACACCACGGGTGTTAAAGCAACAATGTTTTTTTCTATACATTTTGCCATCATACAATCACACAGCAGCCAGCTCTCATTATACTGAAAAAGAGGAGAAAGCATTTTAGAGATTTCTGGAATTACATTAGTACCGATTACTGGTTAATATCCCATTAATGTTGATTCTCCCTGTTTCAGCGACCCTGACTCCATAATGTGCTTTCTTTATTAGATAATTGCTGCAGCTTTTAATCCTATATACCCTTTTAATCCTTATACTCTGGACTACGGAGATTGACGGGCAACCTGAGAGAAAAATATAAAATTATGAGGCGGAGATAGGATAGACAGTAAGAACCTTTTTCCTAGGATAGAAATGTCGAAGACAAGAAGGAATAACTTTCAGAGAGGGAAAGACATTTAATCCCTGTACTGCCCACTCCACCGACATCAGTCGGAAGAAGTGTCTCGACCCGAAACATCGCCCATTCCTTCTTTCCATACATGCTGCCTGTCCTGCTGAGTTACTCCAGCATTTTGTTTGTATCAAAGTTTAAAGGAGATGTGTGGGGCAATGTTTTGTAAGTGAATTGCGCAAAATGCTGGAGTAACTCAGCGGAACAGGCAGCATCTCTGGAGAGAAGGAATAAATGACGTTTCGAGTCGAGACCCTTATAGCAGTGGTTGATTTGAACTTCCCCAATATTGACTTGGATTTCCTTGGTTAAGGGGCATTGATGTTGGGGGTGGAATTTGGGAATTATGGAACATGTTTACAACATAGTCATGGATTCCATGAGCCATACAGCACGGAAACAGGCCCTTCTGCTTATTTTGTCTATGCTGACCAAGTTGGCATTCTGGGCTTGTCCCATTTACCTACATTTAGCCTGTCTATATCCCTCTAAATACCTCCTGTCCATATATCTGCCCAAATGTCTTTTAAAAGTCTTGTATCCAATTCCATGACTTCCTCTGGAAGCTAATTCTAGACAACCCACTACCCTGAGGTCCCCTTAATTTTACAATTCTCTATCTTGGGAAAAAGACTGTGAGCGTTCACTTTATCCATGTCCCTCATGGTCTTGTACACTTCAATAGGGTCACCCATTAGCCTTCAATGCTCCAAATAAAATGGCAGCCTATCTAATGTCTCCCTATTTATTATCACGTGGACCCAGGTGCAGTGAAATACTTTTTTTGCATCCAACTCAACAAGACTATCACCATGGTTGATTAGAGTATTGGCAGATGGAATTCAATCCCGACAGGAGTGAGCATTTTAGAAGTATATAAGATTATGAGGGACGCAGATAGTGTAGAAACTCAAAATATTTTTCCCATGGTAGGGTATCCAAAACAAGAGTGCATATTTTTAAGATGAATGGAATGAGTTTCAAAGGAGATTTAAGGTTGTTTTCACACAGAGAGGGGTGACATCTGGAACACGTTGCCAGAGGAGATTGTGGAATTACATGCAATTACTACATTGAGGCATTTAGATAGACATTTAAACAGGCAAGACATAGAATGATATAGTCCTAATGTAGCAAATTGAATTAGTGTAGATGCACAAAAAACTTGGTTTGGACGTAATGGGGCCCCTAAGTAGCGCTGTTTCAGTGCTGTACTATTCCGACTCTAGAAAATAAAAAAATGGATCAAATGCTCTGAAACATGGGAATTCTCCACGATACAAATTACTTCACATTGCTAAGGTTGTTCTTTGAGGCAATGAACAGAAAAGGATTGCGCCTGCCCTGACAATATTCCCAATTAGACTGTTTGAGCATCATGTGCCATCAATTAGCTCATTCAGAATTGTCAACAACTTCACCATAAACACAGTATATCCAGAGATGAAACTTATTCAGCTGCACCACCAAAGTCTTTATAAAGTCGACAATGGCTTTTCCCAAACATGTGAATTATGATGTAATGCCTACTTACCTCCCTTGGTGGTTTAAGATCAGGGCATCCTGGAAGTATGGTGATAGATTCAGTTGACAATGTTGGACGGCTGGTACTGCTCGTAGGTGCACTTGTTAACGGTGGCATTGTGCTTCCACAGGGCCAGATATGTTTTTCAATTTCACAGGTCTCATTACACTTTGCAAAGATACAATATCCAGCTTTATCAGTGTAGTTGTATATAATTGCATCTAAAAATGTAAGCAGAAGATGGTTTACTGTTGAATTGGGATACGTATTGAAGCTTTTAGAGGTAACAAACTCAAGTATAAAATGAGCTGATTTTTAGTTAATGCTTTAATTGGTAGAGTGAAATAATGATATAAATGTTGGGATTAAATTGAAACAAGAGTAAAGTTGACACCATAAATTTAGAAAATAAATAAAAATATAAGTTTATTTGAAATGGGTGTGGATTAAAAAAAAACATTTTTGACAGGACACCAAATAACAAATGTGGTATAAGCCTTGTAAAGGCCAGAGAATTTGAGTGGTAATGATGGCTTGGAAAATCATTAAAATCCTACGTGAACCTTGCATGGATGTGTAGCATTTTACAGTGAGGATAGTTTGGGAACATCTACAGTTCTGGCAGTTCATTGACTTCTGCAAATTACACTGGAGGAATGCCACTGAACATGCAATATAACTACAGTGGTTATAAGAGCAGGTCAGATTAATGTTCCCCCGATCCACCTCCACCTCCATTGTCCCATCTGTGCCAACGCACAGCCAAACATCAACCTGCACACTAATGCCTCCCCAGCTACCAGTCCCATGAATGTGAGCAACATGTGGGTGTAATTCAGACAGACAGGGACAGACTTCAAAAATAAATTAGAGTTAGCAATTTCAGCATAACTGATGTGTAGGAACGAACTGGAGATGCTGGTTTAAACCAAAGACGTCACCCATTCCTTCACCCCAGAGATGCCGCCGCTTCCGCTAAGGAACTGCAGATGCTGGTTTAAACCAAAGTTAGACACAAAAATCTGGAGTAACTCAGGAGAAAAGGAATAGATGATGTTTTGGGTTGAGACCCTTCTTCAGTCTCGACCCTTCTTCAGTCTCGACCCGAAACATCACCTATTATTTTTCTCCAGAGATGCTGTCTGACCCGCTGAGTTACTTCAGCTTTTTGTGTCTATCTTCAGCATAACAGATCCCAGCCTCCCAAACCAAAGTCTGAATTACACATGTCACATTTTTCTCAAACATGTATTTAAAATATTCATATTACTTCTATTTGCATTAAGAACTATCTGCAACGTGCATAAACAAATTGGCAAATCTGGCTTCTTCGTAAAGCATGTGGAACCAAGCATGATGGAAACATTTCGGAAATGGCATCACAAGTAGATGGAATGGCAAAGAAGACAAAGAGTATGCTTGCTTTCGGGGCTTTGAGTATGAGAGTTTGTCAGAAAGTCATGCAGCCTTATTAAAATTTGATAAGGCCACACTTGGAAAATTGTGTGCAGTTCTGATCACCTCAATACAGGAAGGATGTGGAAGCGTAGAAGAGGATGCAGACGAGGTTTACCAGGATGCTGCCTGGATACGAGATTATGAGCTTTAAAGACAAATTGGACAAATGTGGATTGTTCCACTGGAAGGTCGAAGGTTCTGGGGAGTCATGAGAGAAGTACATAAAATTATGAGAGGCATGGATAGGGTCGACAGTCAGGATCTTATCACCAGAATGGAAATGTCAAAGTCTAGAATATATTGTTTTAAGATCAGAAAGGGGGAGGTGTAAAGGAGATGTGCAAGACGAGTTTTTTTTTTACACAGTGGTGTGTGCCTGGATTGGACTGCCAGGAGTGGTGGTGGAAGCAGATGTGTTAGTTGTGATTCTGAGCATTTAAAATATGCAGATGGATATGTCAGGAATGGAGGGACATGGATCGCAAAAGTTGAGGTGATAAGTTTAACTTGGAATCATTGTCAGCACAGACAGTGTGGGGAAAGGGCTGGTCCCTGTGCAGGTCCGCTCTACGTTCCAAACATTTTATCTAGCAAACAGCAAACTAAGCACCAGTAGCTTACCTTGGGAATACACCGTTCCATTCACAATGCAGACACATTCTGTGACGTGAGAAGAAGAACTTGTGGTTGGAGAAAGGGTAGAGTGCTCAATGGAACCAGTAGGGTGGGAAGAAAATGTTGACGGCATCCCGGTCGTAGATGCAGACAAAGAAGTTGAAGATCCGCCAGTGGTGAGTCGAACAGTGACAGCAGTGGTGGTGGTCCATGCGGCGGTTGATGAAGAAGACTGGTTTACAGTGATTCTGCTGGTGGTTGGAGTCACTGAGGCTGATTCTGTGCTACCACTGTGAGTGCTAGGCACCACCAGAGGTGTGCTATACGTAGACGCTGTGATGGTAGTGCTGTGCGTTGCAGTTGAAAGAGGACTCGTGAAAGGAGATGGTGGAATCATGGTCGTCGACGCTGCAGGAGAATATTGTGTTGCTGTTGTGGCAGAGAGTGTTGTGGGTTCTACTGACGTTGTGGTTGCGGACGTTGTTCCTGTTCCAGGAGTTGTGCTTGTGGGCACCGATGGGGTCTGGGTAGTTGTTGTGGACTTGGTGGTTGTGGGTAATTCAGTAGTTTCTGTTAGTTCAGTTGTACAAGTTGTGGTCAATTCTGGTGTAGTACTTGCTGGTGTACCTGAGACTGGAGATGTAGAGGTCATGTGCTCTGTTGTAAGTGTAGTGGGACCTGTTGTTGTGGTTGTGCTTTCAATGGTATGAGGGGTTGTTGATGTTGTCTCTCTGCCTGGAGATGTGGGGCTCGTGGGTTGCTGTGTTGGTGTTGTGGGACTTCCTGTTTTGCTTGTAGCAATGGTAGAAAATGGTGTTTTTGTTTCTGTGCTTGCGCCAGTTGATGGGCTGTGCGTCTGAATTGTCGTAGTTTCAGTTGATGTTGATGTGGTCGTGGTGGATCCTGTTTGTGTTTGAGGTGTTTTGGTTGTGATGACCTCTGTAGATTCTGTAGTTCCTTTTGACATGGTGGTAAATGGTGTTTCAGTAGATTCCGTTTTTTCAGTTGTGGAAGTTGTGGTCAGTTCAGGTGTGGAACTTTGTTGTGCTGCTGACACTGGAGGTGTTGTGGTTGTGTGCTCTGTTGTAGGTGAAGTGGAACCAGTTGTTCTGGTTGTGGTTTCAATTGTATGAGGGGTTGTGGACGTTGCTCCTGTTTCAGGAGTTGTGGGGCTCGTGTATAACTGAGTTGGTGTTGTGGGACTTCCGGTTGTGGTTGTAAAAGTTGTGGAAAGGGGGGGTTTTGTTTCTGTTGTTGGGACAGTTGTTGGGGTGTGAGTGTGCAGTGTTGTGGTTTCCGATGATGTTGATGTTGTGGTTGCGGACGTTGTTCCTGTTCCAGGAGTTGTGCTTGTGGGCACCGATGGGGTCTGGGTAGTTGTTGTGGACTTGCTGGTTGCGGGTAATTCAGTAGTTTCTGTTAGTTCAGTTGTACAAGTTGTGGTCAATTCTGGTGTAGTACTTGCTGGTGTACCTGAGACTGGAGATGTAGAGGTCATGTGCTCTGTTGTAAGTGTAGTGGGACCTGTTGTTGTGGTTGTGCTTTCAATGGTATGAGGGGTTGTTGATGTTGTCTCTCTGCCTGGAGATGTGGGGCTCGTGTGTTGCTGTGTTGGTGTTGTGGGACTTCCTGTTTTGCTTGTAGCAATGGTAGAAAATGGTGTTTTTGTTTCTGTGCTTGTGCCAGTTGATGGGCTGTGCGTCTGAATTGTCGTAGTTTCAGTTGATGTTGATGTGGTCGTGGTGGATCCTGTTTGTGTTTGAGGTGTTTGGTTGTGATGACCTCTGTAGATTCTGTAGTTCCTTTTGACATGGTGGTAAATGGTGTTTCAGTAGATTCCGTTTTTTCAGTTGTGGAAGTTGTGGTCAGTTCAGGTGTGGAACTTTGTTGTGTTGCTGACACTGGAGGTGTTGTGGTTGTGTGCTCTGTTGTAGGTGAAGTGGAACCAGTGGTTCTGGTTGTGGTTTCAATTGTATGAGGGGTTGTGGACGTTGTTCCTGTTTCAGGAGTTGTGGGGCTCGTGTATAACTGAGTTGGTGTTGTGGGACTTCCGGTTGTGGTTGTAAAAGTTGTGGAAAGGGGGGGTTTTGTTTCTGTTGTTGGGACAGTTGTTGGGGTGTGAGTGTGCAGTGTTGTGGTTTCCGATGGTGTTGATGTTGTGGTTGCGGACGTTGTTCCTGTTCCAGGAGTTGTGCTTGTGGGCACCGATGGGGTCTGGGTAGATGTTGTGGACTTGGTGGTTGTGGGTAATTCAGTAGTTTCTGTTAGTTCAGTTGTACAAGTTGTGGTCAATTCTGGTGTAGTACTTGCTGGTGTACCTGAGACTGGAGATGTAGAGGTCATGTGCTCTGTTGTAAGTGTAGTGGGACCTGTTGTTGTGGTTGTGCTTTCAATGGTATGAGGGGTTGTTGATGTTGTCTCTCTGCCTGGAGATGTGGGGCTCGTGTGTTGCTGTGTTGGTGTTGTGGGACTTCCTGTTTTGCTTGTAGCAATGGTAGAAAATGGTGTTTTTGTTTCTGTGCTTGTGCCAGTTGATGGGCTGTGCGTCTGAATTGTCGTAGTTTCAGTTGATGTTGATGTGGTCGTGGTGGATCCTGTTTGTGTTTGAGGTGTTTTGGTTGTGATGACCTCTGTAGATTCTGTAGTTCCTTTTGACATGGTGGTAAATGGTGTTTCAGTAGATTCCGTTTTTTCAGTTGTGGAAGTTGTGGTCAGTTCAGGTGTGGAACTTTGTTGTGTTGCTGACACTGGAGGTGTTGTGGTTGTGTGCTCTGTTGTAGGTGAAGTGGAACCAGTTGTTCTGGTTGTGGTTTCAATTGTATGAGGGGTTGTGGACGTTGTTCCTGTTTCAGGAGTTGTGGGGCTCGTGTATAACTGAGTTGGTGTTGTGGGACTTCCGGTTGTGGTTGTAAAAGTTGTGGAAAGGGGGGGTTTTGTTTCTGTTGTTGGGGACAGTTGTTGGGGTGTGAGTGTGCAGTGTTGTAGTTTCCGATGATGTTGATGTTGTGGTTGCGGACGTTGTTCCTGTTCCAGGAGTTGTGCTTGTGGGCACCGATGGGGTCTGGGTAGTTGTTGTGGACTTGGTGGTTGTGGGTAATTCAGTAGTTTCTGTTAGTTCAGTTGTACAAGTTGTGATAAATTCTGGTGTAGTACTTGCTGGTGTACCTGAGACTGGAGGATGTAGAGGTCATGTGCTCTGTTTGTAAGTGTAGTGGGACCTGTTGTTGTGGTTGTGCTTTCAATGGTATGAGGGGTTGTTGATGTTGTCTCTCTGCCTGGAGATGTGGGGCTCGTGTGTTGCTGTGTTGGTGTTGTGGGACTTCCTGTTTTGCTTGTAGCAATGGTAGAAAATGGTGTTTTTGTTTCTGTGCTTGTGCCAGTTGATGGGGCTGTGCGTCTGAATTGTCGTAGTTTCAGTTGATGTTGATGTGGTCGTGGTGGATCCTGTTTGTGTTTGAGGTGTTTTGGTTGTGATGACCTCTGTAGATTCTGTAGTTCCTTTTGACATGGTGGTAAATGGTGTTTCAGTAGATTCCGTTTTTCAGTTGTGGAAGTTGTGGTCAGTTCAGGTGTGGAACTTTGTTGTGTTGCTGACACTGGAGGTGTTGTGGTTGTGTGCTCTGTTGTAGGTGAAGTGGAACCAGTGGTTCTGGTTTGTGGTTTCAATTGTATGAGGGGTTGTGGACGTTGCTCCTGTTTTCAGGAGTTGTGGGGCTCGTGTATAACTGAGTTGGTGTTGTGGGACTTCCGGTTGTGGTTGTAAAAGTTGTGGAAAGGGGGGGTTTTGTTTCTGTTGTTGGGACAGTTGTTGGGGTGTGAGTGTGCAGTGTTGTGGTTTCCGATGGTGTTGATGTTGTGGTTGCGGACGTTGTTCCTGTTCAGGAGTTGTGCTTGTGGGCACCGATGGGGTCTGGGTAGATGTTGTGGACTTGGTGGTTGTGGGTAATTCAGTAGATTCTGTTAGTTCAGTTGTACAAGTTGTGGTCAATTCTGGGTGTAGTACTTGCTGGTGTACCTGAGACTGGAGATGTAGAGGTCATGTGCTCTGTTGTAAGTGTAGTGGGACCTGTTGTTGTGGTTGTGCTTTCAATGGTATGAGGGGTTGTTGATGTTGTCTCTCTCTGCCTGGAGATGTGGGGCTCGTGTGTTGCTGTGTTGGTGTTGTGGGACTTCCTGTTTTTGCTGTGTAGCAATGGTAGAAAATGGTTGTTTTTGTTTCTGTGCTTGTGCCAGTTGATGGGCTGTGCGTCTGAATTGTCGTAGTTTCAGTTGATGTTGATGTGGTCGTGGTGGATCCTGTTTGTGTTTGAAAGAGGTGTTTTGGTTGTGATGACCTCTGTAGATTCTGTAGTTCCTTTTGACATGGTGGTAAATGGTGTTTCAGTAGATTCCGTTTTTTTTCAGTTGTGGAAGTTGTGGTCAGTTCAGGTGTGGAACTTTGTTGTGTTGCTGTCACTGGAGGTGTTGTGGTTGTGTGCTCTGTTGTAGTGTGAAGTGGAACCAGTTGTTCTGGTTGTGGTTTCAATTGTATGAGGGGTTGTGGACGATTGTTCCTGTTTCAGGAGTTGTGGGGCTCGTGTATAACTGAGTTGGTGTTGTGGGACTTCCGGTTGTGGTTGTAAAAGTTGTGGAAAGGGGGGGTTTTGTTTCTGTTGTTGGGACAGTTGTTGGGGTGTGAGTGTGCAGTGTTGTAGTTTTCCGATGCTGTGTTGATGTTGTGGTTGCGGACGTTTGTTCCTGTTCCAGGAGTTGTGCTTGTGGGCACCGATGGGGTCTGGGTAGTTGTTTGTTGTGGACTTGGTGGTTTGTGGGTAATCAGTAGTTTCTGTTAGTTCAGTTGTACAAGTTGTGATAAATTCTGGTGTAGTACTTGCTGGTGTACCTGAGACTGGAGATGTAGAGGTCATGTGCTCTGTTGTAAGTGTAGTGGGACCTGTTGTTGTGGTTGTGCTTTCAATGGAATGAGGGGTTGTTGATGTTGTCTCTCTGCCTGGAGATGTGGGGCTCGTGTGTTGCTGTGTTGGTGTTGTGGGACTTCCTGTTTTGCTTGTAGCAATGGTAGAAAATGGTGTTTTTGTTTCTGTGCTTGTGCCAGTTGATGGGCTGTGCGTCTGAATTGTCGTAGTTTCAGTTGATGTTGATGTGGGTCGTGGTGGATCCTGTTTGTGTTTGAGGTGTTTTGGTTGTGGATGACCTCTGTAGATTCTGTAGTTCCTTTTGACATGGTGGTAAATGGTGTTTCAGTAGATTCCGTTTTTTCAGTTGTGGAAGTTGTGGTCAGTTCAGGTGTGGAACTTTGTTGTGTTGCTGACACTGGAGGTGTTGTGGTTGTGTGCTCTGTTGTAGGTGAAGTGGAACCAGTGGTTCTGGTTGTGGTTTCAATTGTATGAGGGGTTGTGGACGTTGCTCCTGTTTCAGGAGTTGTGGGGCTCGTGTATAACTGAGTTGGTGTTGTGGGACTTCCGGTTGTGGTTGTAAAAGTTGTGGAAAGGGGGGGTTTTGTTTCTGTTGTTGGGACAGTTGTTGGGTTGTGAGTGTGCAGTGTTGTGGTTTCCGATGGTGTTGATGTTGTGGTTGCGGACGTTGTTCCTGTTCCAGGAGTTGTGCTTGTGGGCACCGATGGGGTCTGGGTAGATGTTGTGGACTTGGTGGTTGTGGGTAATTCAGTAGTTTCTGTTAGTTCAGTTGTACAAGTTGTGGTCAATTCTGGTGTAGTACTTGCTGGTGTACCTGAGACTGGAGATGTAGAGGTCATGTGCTCTGTTGTAAGTGTAGTGGGACCTGTTGTTGTGGTTGTGCTTTCAATGGAATGAGGGGTTGTTGATGTTGTCTCTCTGCCTGGAGATGTGGGGCTCGTGTGTTGCTGTGTTGGTGTTGTGGGACTTCCTGTTTTGCTTGTAGCAATGGTAGAAAATGGTGTTTTTGTTTCTGTGCTTGTGCCAGTTTGATGGGCTGTGCGATCTGAATTGTCGTAGTTTCAGTTGATGTTGATGTGGTCGTGGTGGATCCTGTTTGTGTTTGAGGTGTTTTTGGTTGTGATGACCTCTGTAGATTTCTGTAGTTCCTTTTGACATGGTGGTAAATGGTGTTTCAGTAGATTCCGTTTTTTCAGTTGTGGAAGTTGTGGTCAGTTCAGGTGTGGAACTTTGTTGTGTTGCTGACACTGGGAGGTGTTGTGGTTGTGTGCTCTGTTGTAGGTGAAGTGGAACCAGTGGTTCTGGTTGTGGTTTCAATTGTATGAGGGGTTGTGGACGTTGCTCCTGTTTCAGGAGTTGTGGGGCTCGTGTATAACTGAGTTGGTGTTGTGGGACTTCCGGTTGTGGTTGTAAAAGTTGTGGAAAGGGGGGGTTTTGTTTCTGTTGTTGGGACAGTTGTTGGGGTGTGAGTGTGCAGTGTTGTAGTTTCCGATGATGTTGATGTTGTGGTTGCGGACGTTGTTCCTGTTCCAGGAGTTGTGCTTGTGGGCACCGATGGGGTCTGGGTAGATGTTGTGGACTTGGTGGTTGTGGGTAATTCAGTAGTTTCTGTTAGTTCAGTTGTACAAGTTGTGGTCAATTCTGGTGTAGTACTTGCTGGTGTACCTGAGACTGGAGATGTAGAGGTCATGTGCTCTGTTGTAAGTGTAGTGGGACCTGTTGTTGTGGTTGTGCTTTCAATGGTTATGAGGGGTTGTTGATGTTGTCTCTCTGCCTGGAGATGTGGGGCTCGTGTGTTGCTGTGTTGGTGTTGTGGGACTTCCTGTTTTGCTTGTAGCAATGGTAGAAAATGGTGTTTTTGTTTCTGTGCTTGTGCCAGTTGATGGGCTGTTGCGTCTGAATTGTCGTAGTTTTCAGTTGATGTTGATGTGGTCGTGGTGGATCCAGTTTGTGTTTGAGGTGTTTTGGTTGGATGACCTCTGTAGATTTCTGTAGTTCCTTTTGACATGGTGGTAAATGGTGTTTCAGTAGATTCCGTTTTTTTCAGTTGTGGAAGTTGTGGTCAGTTCAGGTGTGGAACTTGGTTGTGTTGCTGACACTGGAGGTGTTTTGTGGTTGTGTGCTCTGTTGTAGGTGAAGTGGAATCCAGTGGTTCTGGTTGTGGTTTCAATTGTATGAGGGGGTTGTGGACGTGTTCCTGTTTTAGGAGTTGTGGGGCTCGTGTATAACTGAGTTGGTGTTGTGGGACTTCCGGTTGTGGTTGTAAAAGTTGTGGAAAGGGGGGGTTTTTGTTTCTGTTGTTGGGACAGTTGTTGGGGTGTGAGTGTGCAGTGTTGTTGTTTCCGATGATGTTGATGTTGTGGTTGCGGACGTTGTTCCTGTTCCAGGAGTTGTGCTTTTGTGGGCACCGATGGGTCTGGGTAGATGTTGTGGACTTGGTGGTTGTGGGTAATTCAGTAGTTTCTGTTAGTTCAGTTGTACAAGTTGTGGTCAATTCTGGTGTAGTACTTGCTGGTGTACCTGAGACTGGAGATGTAGAGGTCATGTGCTCTGTTGTAAGTGTAGTGGGACCTGTTGTTGTGGTTGTGCTTTCAATGGTATGAGGGGTTGTTGATGTTGTCTCTCTGCCTGGAGATGTGGTGCTCGTGTGTTGCTGTGTTGGTGTTGTGGGACTTCCTGTTTTGCTTGTAGCAATGGTAGAAAATGGTGTTTTTGTTTCTGTGCTTGTGCCAGTTGATGGGCTGTGCGTCTGAATTGTCGTAGTTTGAGTTGATGTTGATGTGGTCGTGGTGGATCCTGTTTGTGTTTGAGGTGTTTTGGTTGTGATGACCTCTGTAGATTCTGTAGTTCCTTTTGACATGGTGGTAAATGGTGTTTCAGTAGATTCCGTTTTTTCAGTTGTGGAAGTTGTGGTCAGTTCAGGTGTGGAACTTTGTTGTGTTGCTGACACTGGAGGTGTTGTGGTTGTGTGCTCTGTTGTAGGTGAAGTGGAACCAGTTGTTCTGGTTGTGGTTTCAATTGTATGAGGGGTTGTGGACGTTGTTCCTGTTTCAGGAGTTGTGGGGCTCGTGTATAACTGAGTTGGTGTTGTGGGACTTCCGGTTGTGGTTGTAAAAGTTGTGGAAAGGGGGGGTTTTGTTTCTGTTGTTGGGACGGTTGTTGGGGTGTGAGTGTGCAGTGTTGTAGTTTCCGATGATGTTGATGTTGTGGTTGCGGACGTTGTTCCTGTTCCAGGAGTTGTGCTTGTGGGCACCGATGGGGTCTGGGTAGTTGTTGTGGACTTGGTGGTTGTGGGTAATTCAGTAGTTTCTGTTAGTTCAGTTGTACAAGTTGTGATCAATTCTGGTGTAGTACTTGCTGGTGTACCTGAGACTGGAGATGTAGAGGTCATGTGCTCTGTTGTAAGTGTAGTGGGACCTGTTGTTGTGGTTGTGCTTTCAATGGTATGAGGGGTTGTTGATGTTGTCTCTCTGCCTGGAGATGTGGTGCTCGTGTGTTGCTGTGTTGGTGTTGTGGGACTTCCTGTTTTGCTTGTAGCAATGGTAGAAAATGGTGTTTTTGTTTCTGTGCTTGTGCCTAGTTGATGGGCTGTGCGTCTGAAATTTGTCGTAGTTTGAGTTGATGTTGATGTGGTCGTGGTGGATCCTGTTTGTGTGTTTGAGGTGTTTTGGTTGTGATGACCTCTGTAGATTCTGTAGTTCCTTTTGACATGGTGGTAAATGGGTGTTTCAGTAGATTCCGTCTTTTCAGTTGTGGAAGTTTTGTGGTCAGTTCAGGTGTGGAACTTTGTTGTGTTGCTGACACTGGAGTGTTGTGGTTGTGTGCTCTCTTGTAGGTGAAGTGGAACCAGTTGTTCTGGTTGTGGTTTCAAATGTATGAGGGGTTGTGGACGTTGTTTCCTGTTTCAGGAGTTGTGGGGCTCGTGTATAACTGAGTTGGTGTTGTGGGGACTTCTGGTTGTGGTTGTAAAAAGTTGTGGAAAGGGGGGGTTTTGTTTTTGTTGTTGGGACGGTTGTTGGGGTGTGAGTTGTGCAGTGTTGTAGTTTCCGATGATGTTGATGTTGTGGTTGCGGACGTTGTTCCTGTTCCAGGAGTTGTGCTTGTGGCACCGATGGGGTCTGGGTAGTTGTGTGTGGACTTGGTGGTTGTGGGTAATTCAGTAGTTTCTGTTAGTTCAGTTGTACAAGTTGTGATCAATTCTGGTGTAGTACTTGCTGGTGTACCTGAGACTGGAGATTTGTAGAAGGTCATGTGCTCTGTTGTAAGTGTAGTGGGACCTGTTGTTGTGGTTGTGCTTTCAATGGTATGAGGGGTTGTTGATGTTGTCTCTCTGCCTGGAGATGTGGTGCTCGTGTGTTTGCTGTGTTGGTGTTGTGGACTTCCTGTTTTGCTTGTAGCAATGGTAGAAAATGGTGTTTTGTTTCTGTGCTTGTGCCAGTTGATGGGCTGTGCGTCTGAATTGTCGTAGTTTGAGTTGATGTTGATGTGGTCCGTGGTGGATCCTTTTGTGTTTGAGGTGTTTTGGTTGTGATGACCTCTGTAGATTCTGTAGTACCTTTTGACATGGTGGTAAATGGTGTTTCAGTAGATTCCGTCTTTTCAGTTGTGGAAGTTTGTGGTCAGTTCAGGTGTGGAACTTTGTTGTGTTGCTGACACTGGAGGTGTTGTGGTTTTTGTGTGCTCTCTTGTAGGTGAAGTGGAACCAGTTGTTCTGGTTGTGGTTTCAATTGTATGAGGGGTTGTGGACGTTGTTCCTGTTTCAGGAGTTGTGGGCTCGTGCTATAACTGAGTTGGTGTTGTGGGACTTCCGGTTGTGGTTGTAAAAGTTGTGGAAAGGGGGGTTTTGTTTCTGTTTGTTGGACGGGTTGTTGGGTGTGAGTGTGCAGTGTTGTAGTTTCCGATGATGTTGATGTGTGGTTGCGGACGTTGTACCTGTTCCAGGAGTTGTGCTTGTGGGCACCGATGGGTCTGGGTGGTTGTTGTTGTGGACTTGGTGGTTGTGGTAATTCAGTAGTTTCTGTTAGTTCAGTTGTACAAGTTGTAATCAATTCTGTGAGTACTTGCGGTGTACCTGAGACTGGAGATGTAAGAGGTCATGTGCTCTGTTGTAAGTGTAGTGGGACCTGTTGTTGTGGTTGTGCTTTCAATGGTATGAGGGGTTGTTGATGTTGTCTCTCTGCCTGGAGATGTGGGGCTCGTGTGTTGCTGTGTTGGGTTGTGTGGGACTTCCTGTTTTGCATGTAGCAATGGTAGAAAATGGTGTTTTTTGTTTCTGTGCTGGTGCCAGTTGATGGGCTGGTGCGTCTGAATTGTCCGTAGTTTACAGTTGATGTTGATGTGGTCGTGGTGGATCCTGTTTGTGTTTGAGGTGTTTTGGTTGTGTGATGACCTCTGTAAGATTCTGTATTCCTTTTGACTGGTGGTGTAAATGGTGTTTCAGTAGATTCCGTTTTTTCAGTTGTGGAAGTTGTGGTCAGTTCAGGTGTGGAACTTGGTTGTGTTGCTGACACTGGAGGTGTTGTGGTTGTGTGCTCTGTTGGAGGTGAAGTGGATCCAGTTGTTCTGGTTGTGGTTTCAATTGTATGAGGGGTTGTGGACGTTGTTCCTGTTTTAGGAGTTGTGGGGCTGGTGTTTAACTGAGTTGGTGTTGTGGGACTTCCGGTTGTGGTTGTAAAAGTTGTGGAAAGGGGGGGTTTAGTGTTCTGTTGTTGGGAAGTTGTTGGGGTGTGAGTGTGCAGTTTGTGTTTCCGATGATGTTTGATGATGTGGTTGCGGACGTTGTTCCTGTTCCAGGAGTTTGCTTGTGGGCAACCAATGGGGTCTGGGTAGATGTTGTGGACTTGGTGGTTGTGGGGTAATTCAGTAGTTTCTGTTAGTTCAGTTGTACAAGTAGTGGTCAATTCTGGTGTAGTACTTGCTGGTGTACCTGAGACTGGAGATGTAGAGGTCATGTGCTCTGTTGTAAGTGTAGTGGGACCTGTTGATGTGGTTGTGCTTCAATGGTATGAGGGGTTGTTGATGTTGTCTCTCTGCCTGGAGATGTGGTGCTCGTGTGTTGCTGTGTTGGTGTTGTGGGACTTCCTGATTTTTGCTTGTAGCAATGGTAGAAAATGGTGTTTTTGTTTCTGTGCTTGTCCAGTTGATGGGCTGTGCGTCTGAATTGTCGTAGTTTGAGTTGAAGTTGATGTGGGTCGTGGTGGGATCCTGTTTGTGTTTGAGGTGTTTTGGTTGTGTGACCTCTGTAGATTCTGTAGTTCCTTTTGACAATGGTGGTAAATGGTGTTTTCAGAGTAGATTCCGATTTTTCAGTTGTGGAAGTTGTGGTCAGTTCAGGTGTGGAACTTGGTTGTGTTGCTGACACTGGATGTGTTGTGGTTGTGTGCTCTGTTGTAGGTGAAGTGGAACCAGTTGTTCTGGTTGTGGTTTCAATTGTATGAGGGTGTTTTGGACGTTTGTTCCTGTTTTGGAGTTGTGGGGCTGGTGTTTAACTGAGTTGGTGTTGTGGGACTTCCGGTTGTGGTTGTAAAAGTTGTGGAAAGGGGGGGTTTTTGTTTCTGTTGTTGGGACAGTTGTTGGGGTGAGAGTGTGCAGTGTTTGTTGTTTCCGATGATGTTGATGTTGTGGTTGCGGACGTTGTTCCTGTTCCAGGAGTTGTGCTTGTGGGCACCAATGGGGGTCTGGGTAGATGTTGTGGACTTGGTGGTTGTGGGTAATTCAGTAGTTCTGTTAGTTCAGTTGTACAGTTGTGGTCAATTCTGGTGTAGTACTTGCTGGTGTACCTGAGACTGGAGATGTAGAGGTCATGTGCACTGTTGTAAGTGTAGTGGAACCTGTTGTTGTGGTTGTGCTTTCAATGGTATGATGGGTTGTTGATGTTGTCTCTCTGCCTGGAGATGTGGGGCTCGGTGTTGCTTGTGTTGGTGTTGTGGGACTTCCTGTTTTGCTTGTAGCAATGGTAGAAAAATGGTGTTTTTGTTTCTGTGCTTGTGCCAGTTGATGGGCTGTGCGTCTGAATTGTCGTAGTTCAGTTGATGTTGATGTGTCGTGGTGGATCCTGTTTGTGTTTGAGGTGTTTTTGGTTGTGATGACCTCTGTAGATTCTGTAGTTTCCTTTTGACATGGTGGTAAATGGTGTTTCAGTAGATTCCGTTTTTCTGTTGTGAAGTTGTGGTCAGTTTCAGGTGTGGAACTTTGTTGTGTTGCTGACACTGGAGGTGTTGTCGGTTGTGTGCTCTGTTGGAGGTGAAGTGGAACCAGTTGTTCTGGTTGTGGTTTCAATTGTATGAGGGGTTGTGGACGTTGTTCCTGTTTCAGGAGTTGTGGGGCTGGTGTAATAACTGATTTGGTGTTGTGGGGACTTCCGGTTGTGGTTGTAAAGTTTTGTGGAAAGGGGGGTTTTTGTTTCTGTTGTTGGGACAGTTGTTGGGGTGTGAGTGTGCAGTGTTGTGGTTTCCGATGATGTTGATGTTGTGGTTGTGGACGTTGTTCCTGTTCCAGGAGTTGTGCTTGTGGGCACCGATGGGGTCTGGGTAGTTGTTGTGGATTTGGTGGTAAATGGTGTTTCAGTAGATTCCGTTTTTTCAGTTGTGGAAGTTGTGGTCAGTTCAGGTGTGGAACTTTGTTGTGTTGCTGACACTGGAGGTGTTGTGGTTGTGTGCTCTGTTGTAGGTGAAGTGGAACCAGTGGTTCTGGTTGTGGTTTCAATTGTATGAGGGGTTGTGGACGTTGCTCCTGTTTCAGGAGTTGTGGGGCTCGTGTATAACTGAGTTGGTGTTTGTGGGACTTCCGGTTGTGGTTGTAAAAAGTTGTGGAAAGTGGGGGTTTTGTTTCTGTGTTGTTGGACAGTTTGTAGGGGTTAGAGTGTGTGCAGTGTTGTGGTTTTCCGATGGGTGTGAAATGTAGTGGTTGCGGACGTTGTTCCTGTTCCAGGAGTTGTGCTTGTGGGCACCAATGGGGTCTGGGTAGTTGTTGTGGACTTGGTGGTTGTAATTAATTCAGTAGTTTCTGTTAGTTCAGTTGTACAAGTTGTGGTCAATTCTGGTGTAGTACTTTCTGGTGTCCCTGAGACTGGAGATGTTGGTGTTGAATATGTTGTCCTTGATGTTATGGGGCTGGTTGTTGTGGGTATGGGGCTCGGCAAGGATGATGGGCCTATGGTTGTTGTGGTTGGCTCTGGTGTTGTTGTTGGTGGTTGGCAAATGTAGTCGCAGCACTGTACCTGTATTTCATAGTCAAAGCACTGTTTGAATAGATTTTGATCCTTGTTTTTGCATGTTAGCCCAAAGGAAACATTGCACTGCACTGTCTGTTCGAGGTCTTCGAGATCGATGCCTGGTGCATGCGTTGCTCTGCACTCAATCCTGCTTGGAGCATCGCAGGGCAGGTGTCCATGCTCTTTGATTTTATCATACGTTTCAATATCACCTCCGCCGTTACCATGTGTCGGTTTGCTTACACTTATCCATTTGCTCCAATCGCATTGTTCCACGATCACACAAGTTGCTGTGGAGTTATTAAAAGATACATTCATTTAATTAAAGCAGTGTTATGCTGCAATTGAAGATGATTTCTTATGCATGGTTCTGCAGCCAGTTTATGTTACTTATCAGAATAGGATGCATCATATTTACAAATATATTATAGTAATCTCCGCTTGAGAATCATCAGTAATGTAATCTTGGGCTACTGCTATGACATTCAGCGTAGTCAATAATGTAAAACCGCCTCCTCTTTTACCCCCAACTCAATCTCTCCGGTAGCACCTGGACCCTGAACATTAAGCTGCCAATCCTGTCCCTCTCTTTGCCAGGTTTGCATTTTTGTTTCTCGGGCCAGTTACCGATCTACGACTACCTACGATTACCATCGCGACCTACTACAACCTACCTACGAGTAAAAAGTGTCAATTTTCTCCACACCAACTTTTTTTTTACTCGTGGACATTTTCTATCAGGCTGGAAAAAATGCCGCGACCTACTTGAGGCCGCGAGTATGCGGAGACCACTCACGAGCATGAGGAAGAGTGACGAAAACATCCTTCGACCGCGTGGCGACCATGCTGCGAGTATGAGTCAAGGGCAAACTTCGCACAGGTCGCCAATTTGGTCATGAAAGTGGGACAGGGGCTTTACCAATCAAGCCTCTCGCATAAAAATGAATACAATTCAATCTAACAGTCCTTCCTCCCTCCCTGCTGTGCTCCTGCCTATTCTGTGCACTGAACGTTTTTTCATCATCTTCATTATCAACTACCAACCTCTCAACTGTCACAGCCCTGCATTGGATCATGGCCTCCTGCCAATCTAGTTTAAACCCACCCCTGTAGCACTCGCAAACCTGCCTACCAGGATATTGGTTGCCCTTCAGTTCAGGTGCAACCCATTTCTCTTGTACACATCACCTCTGCCCCAGAAGAGATTCCCAAGGTCCAAAAGTCTCTGCCCCCTACATCAAATTCCCATTCTCGCATTAATCGGCACTTTCTTCCTATCCCTACCCTCACTATCAGCTGGCACCAGGCGCAAACTGGACATCACTGTGAAATATATTGTTTTGACACCTGAAGTTTTACATAGAGTCTAAGCCACGAGGATCGCACACCAACACTGGTAGACACAGGTCGGGAGTTACCCTCAGGAACTTCTGTGCCCTCATTCCTTGCAGAAATAAGGATTTAGTGAATCACTTTTGAAACTGTCATATAATTCCTTTGCCATTTCAATAAGCTGAAATCATGCAAAAATAGTGCATAGTTCCCTCACATTCTCGACATTTCTATTTAACTTACAGTCAACGGTTGCTGTGTGAGAGAAAAAAAAAAGGATGGCGTGTAGGTCAAATCACTGCAGAAAATAAATTAATAGACCGATTTAAAAATGAGCAGGAAAAGATGAATAGTGTAAATGAATTATGTCAACATCTGTGAATTGGTGCTTAAATGTATCACTCTGTTACATTTTGGTCTTGGGTTAGTCTGCACACTGGTACAAATGGCTCGCGAGGTATTCTGGTTGCCATTGTCCTTGCTGAACTTACCATGAGACCATTAGACATAGAAGCAGATTTTGGCCATTCAGCCCATCGAGTCTACTCCACCAATCAATCATGGCTGATTTGTTTATCATCTCAACCCCATTTTCCTGCCTTCTCCCCATAACTTTTGATATTAATCACGAATCTATCAATATCTGTTTTAGAAATACCCAATAACTTTGCCAGGGCCTTCTGTGGTAAATCATTTCACAGATCCATTACCCTCTGTCTGAAGAAATTCCTCCTCATCTCTATTCTGAAGGTACGACATTTAATCTTAAATGAGCATTTTAAGTCTCGACACTCTGCTCAATACTGTACATCACCCCGACCCCCCCCCTTTCCAACTCAACTCTATGTATGCCTTTCATTACCTGGTAGATCTCAATGAAAATTCCCCCTCATTTCTTCCAAACTCCACGAGTACAAGCCCTGATTCATTTTTCAAAACACGCTCCTAACATTAACCCCGCCACCCCCGGGAACTTTCTTGTAAAACTCCTCTGGACTCGCTCCAAAGCCAGCACACTCTTCCTCAGATATGGAGCCCAGAATGCTCTCAATATCAAAATGTGGGTCCTCACCAGCCACCAGATAAAGCCTGAGCAATACATCCATGCTACATAATCTGGTCCCCTTGAATTAATGCTGGCTTGCAATTGCTTCCTTACGTCGACTCAACCTGCAAATGATCCTTTTGGGAATCCTATACCAGCTCTCTCAAGTCTCTTGGCACCTGTGATTTCCGAATCCTCTCCCCATTTAGAAAGTAGTCGCAATGCCTTACGGTGCCAGGAACCCAAGTTTGATCCTGACTACGGGTGTTGTCTGTACATAGTTTGTAAAATCACCCTGCGACTGCGTGGGTTTTCTCTTGGTGCTCTGGTTTCCTCCCACATTTCATAGACATGCAGGTTTGTAGGTTAATCAGCTGTAAATTGTTCCCTAGCAAGCTACTAACAACTAGAATAGAAATCTGCCAAAAAAATTAAAACATAAAGTACCTCAAATAATTAAGTGCAATCAATGATTGAAAACATTAATTCACACAATGCAAATTCCCTGAAGCCTACATCTCCCATGCAGTTTGGTCACTCATAAGATCATATGTAATAGGAGCAGAATAAGGCCATTCGGCCCATCAAGTCTACTTGGTCTATGCCGCCATTCAATCGTGGGCGATCTATCTCTCCCTCCTAACCCTGTTCTCCCGCCTTATCCTCATAAACCCTGACACCCATGCTAATCAAGAAGCTAAGATAGACACAAAATGCTGGAGTAAATCAGAAGGACAGGCAGCATCTCTGGAGAGAAGGAAGGGGTGACGTTTGAGGTCGAGACCCTTCTTCAGTCAAGAATCTATCTAGATCTGCCTTAAAAATATTCATTGACTCCATTGACATGAATGAACCTGTGATCCCAGGTCCAATTTATCACAGGCTCAGCGAGTCAATTGCCTGGGCAATAATCGGGAGATTTCAGGAAGGCAGCATTCTGTTGCTGGATTCCGTGAGGATGTGAACTTGGATTGCAAATGCAATGAGGTTCTCCCAAGAAGATTTTGGCTTCTACATTCGGGTGAGGTCATCTGAATTTTCACTCCAGTCCTTCATGAAAACAGTTTCACACCATTGCTTGAATAAAACTGTTCATTGATGAACCTCTGTCTGTCTCTCTGTTGCACAATCCCCAATCTGCAATCCCAGTTCTCTAACCTGCTAATCATTTGCACACTTCATGAATTCAAAGTTGTCTGCTTATCTGCGGCAAATCCAGTATTTATTCCGAGAACAGAATTGCACATTGGCGTGACTTTTAGTGTTAAAGTACAAAAAATTAACAGGAAAGTTACCTGTACTAGCGGTGATTGAGGATGATGGTAATGGTGTTGCTGTGGTTGTGGCATTTTGACATGGCTCAAATGTTCTAATAATTGTTCCATTGTCAGCACAGATTGCTTTGAAGCACTCCCCAAGGCTATCATTTACATAGTAGATAATATCATTCGGATTATACACCGTGCCATTATATATACAGACACAACCTGTGAAGAGAATTTACAGGATGATTTGAGTACCTTCATGTGTAATATTATTCTAAAATGAATAATTTATTTCATAGGAGAATTAAATGAACACTTGCCACTGCTGTCATTCATGCATTTAATGCCTTCTGATGTGCACAGGCTGAAAAAAAAAAGTGTATTTGTTTTTCTAAGAGTTTAACATGATGGTAGTGAATACAAAAAATGGTGCTTTCATTTATGTGCATTATCAAGCCTTTAGAAATTTCCAACTATTTCATAACTTAAAAGTAAAGCGCTGCTGGATATACATTCAAAACATACTTTGCACATGATTGTGGAATCAACACAGACAGCTAATGGCTGACTATGCAATACACAGAATATTGACTGGCATCACAGGGATACTGCTTGATTAATCACAAGGAGTGGTTTACATTGAAATGCTGTATCAGGCATGCATTTGGAGCAGGAATAGTAAATATATATAGGGCTCTAAAAAATAGCGGAGACAGGGGATATGGGGAGAAGGCAGGAATGGGATACTGATTGGGGATGATCAGCCATGATCACATTAAATGGCGGTGCTGGCTCGAAGGGCCAAATGGCCTACTCCTGCACCTATTGTCTATTGTCTATAGAGTGATACAGAGTGGAAATAGGCCCTTTGGCCCAACTTGCCCACACTGGCCAAAATGTCCTAGCTACACTAGTCCCACTTGCCAGCATTGGGTCCATATCCCTCCAAACCTGTCCCATCCATGTATCTGTCCTAACTGCTTCTTAAATGATGGGATAGTCCCAGCCTCAACTACCTCCTCTGGCAGCTTGTTCCTGACACCCACCACCATTCGTGTGAAAAGGTTATCCCTCAGATACCTATGAAATCTTTTCCCCTCTTGATCTTGATCAATTCCCTTGATCAATTGGCCAAGTGGGCTAAGGAATGGTTGATGGAATTTAACGCAGAAAAATACATCTTATTCAGACATTAAAGTGATATTAGTTCAGTCTAGCATGAAAGTGCTTGTATCATGCTAGATTTACACAGTAGGGAAACAAGCTCATTGAACCACCGATTCTATGTTGACCATCAACCACTATATACACTAATCCTCTATGAATTCCATTTTATTTTTACTTTATCACAGTATAATCGCATAGTTTATGAAAATCAAACAATACCATTTTTCACAGTTATTGGTGGTTTCTACGGTTTCATTAATTTCATAATGCTTTCCATTTTCATAACAGCCACATTCATCAACGCATTTCTTGGTATGTTCGTCGAAGATAGGTGTTTTCTCCGGACATTTAGGATAGCAACCTAAGAAAGAAATCCACATTTATAAGGGTCTTAAGGAGAAATTGAAACTCAGCATAGGGCAGAGATTAGAGTCAACAAGCCAGGAGCTGGGTCGTGTGGCCATCTTTTGGGAGAGAAACTAGTGAATGTTGTGAGTTCAAGTCAGGAGGTATGTGAGTCAAAATCATGATGCCACTCAATAGGACTGGTTAGGCCTGCGTTTGAAGTATCAAGTGCTTGAGATCAGAATGCACTTATTGCAGGAAAAGATTCCTTACTACTGATTCCAACCAGCCCAAATTAGCTTTTGGGGAATCCTGCACCAGCACTCCCAAGTAGCTTTGCACCTCTGATTTCTGAATCCTCTTCCCATTTAGAACGTAGTCTATGCCTTTATTCTCACTACCAAAATGCGTTATACACTGTACTGCCATCCGATAATCTTCGCCCACTCACCAACCTGTATTTTTTTTTCCCCCCCCACCCCCCCCCTTAAAAAACATCCACCTTCTGCAGATTTCCTGCTTTCTCTACTTTCCTGCCCCTCCACCTTTCTTCATATTATCCACAAACTTGGCCACAAAGCCTTCAATTCAAAATCATTAATATAAACCATGAAGAGTAGTGGACCCAGTACCGTCCCCTGCGGAACTCAGCCAGTTACTGGCAGCCAACCAGAAAAAGCCCACTTTATTCCCACTATTTGCCTTCTGCCATCCAGCCAACCTGCTATCCATGCTGTTAAAGAAGGAACTGCAGATGCTGGAGAATCGAGAGTTCCACAAAAAGCTGGAGAAACTCAGCGGATTCCGTATTCCGCATCCGACCTCTTGGTCCTGGGCCTCCTCCACGGCCAGAGTAAGCAACACCGCAAGTTGGAGGAACAGCACCTCATATTCCGCTTGGGGAGTCTGCATACTTTGAGCTTGAACATTGAATTTTCTCAATTCTGTTAACCCTTGCTGTCTCCTCCCCTTCCCACCTCTCCCTCAGCCCTCGGGCCCTGGCATTCCCTCTATCTCTATCTC
This sequence comes from Okamejei kenojei, assembly GCA_035221665.1. Lineage (NCBI taxonomy): Eukaryota > Metazoa > Chordata > Chondrichthyes > Rajiformes > Rajidae > Okamejei > Okamejei kenojei. The sequence continues at coordinate 46,066,950 of CM069148.1, forward strand.
CCTCCCCCACCCTAGTCGCACTAGCTCTCATTTTCACACCACAAACAGCTTACAATGGCTTGTTCTCCTTTATCATCATACTTTTTTGCATATCTTTCATTCATTGTTCTTTATCTCTCCACATCACCGTCTATATATCTCTCGTTTCCTTGATCCCTGACCAGTCTGAAGAAGGGTCTCGACCCGAAACGTCGCCTATCTCCTTCGCTCCTTAGAAGCTGCTGCACCCGCTGAGTTTTTCCAGCTTTTTGTGTAACTGCTATCCATGCTAGTATCTTCCCTCTGATACCATGGGCTCCCATCTTCTTTAGCATCCTTGCCTTATCAAAAGGCCGCCTGAAATTTTATAAACAACATCCACTGACTCTCCTTTGTCTATCCAGCTATTTACTTCCTCAAAGACTTCCAACAGGTTTGTCAGGCAAGATCTCTGCTCCACAAAAGTTGAGCAAGTTTTCTTTGCTTCGAATACTCTGCTCCTGCCTCTGATGCCTATGGGCCTTTTCCACTTTGGCGATTTGTTATGGCAACAACCGGCACTAGATTGTCGCCGACAAGTTTCGCTGGTAGGTCGCCAGAGTCCGCAGTCCTCAGTCGCGCAAAAGTCATAACGTCTTTCTGGTCGTCGCTAAATTTTCAACATGTTGAAAGATTTTCACCGACAGTGAGTTTGACGCGAATGAGCGTAGCTTGATGTAAGTGCTGTCGTAGGTTGTCACCAGGATGATGTAGGTTGTCGCCGGTTTTTCGGCGACCTGCTACGACTATGTCAGTCGGCGGCAGTTGCCTAAAAAATCGCCAAGTGGGACAGGCCCTTTATGTTGTCATTTTTATGCAAACTTGGTTTGAACAAGAAACTGAAAATGGGGAATCTTATAGGAACTTTTCCTGCATGACAGGCATAGGTTGATATTTAACAGCAGAAGAGCGTTTGAGGATTTGTTTAAAAAATACCATAAATATATCTACCTTCAAGCTGTAACGTGGCATTGCAGAGACCTTGAGGGTTGAGGCAACTTTTAAAGCAATGGACTCCACAAGGATGGTAATGCCATTGACACATTTCAGGTTTCGGATTGTAGAAACTGCAGTACATGGCTGAAAGAACAGAACATAGATATTCACTGTACATGAAATTAAGGTATTACATAGTTTTTTTGAGCCATCAGGCTGTTATTTCTATCACCAGTATCTGGTCTCATTTCCTTTCCTTTTATTGCTGCAAATAAACACTTGATTCCCTCAATGTTTCACCCCACTGCTTATGTTTCTGTTGCTCATGACGCTGCAATTCTACTGGGCATCCTATTTCTAACATTCTCCTAAACATCCCTACATCTTTAAATTTAATGATTAGTCATCTCTTTTATCCATGCTATGTCTATGATAGGATCAGTCGGTGGCGGAGTTCCAGCTCATTACCCACATTTGCAATTTGAGTATTGCTTATAGTAAGATTAATTAATTATTATTCACAACTGCAAATATTTAAGTTTCATCGTTATTTGTTTTGTTTTTTAAATTGTGACAGAGCGAAGCTGTGTCCATCTGCAGCATTCACTTTCTGCATTGAGCCATTCTTCGCTTAACAGCTGCTGAGAATGGAGATTTCTGGCACCAAGCAGCAAGTGACATTAATTTCCAAGCTGTATTGATGGGGGGGGGGGGAGTGGGGTTTGTGAAAATTTATGATTTACTTTAATTTCTTTCATAAAGATACAGCATAGAAACAGGCCCTTTTGTCCACTGAGTTCATGCTGACCATCGATCACCTGTTCACAATAGTTCCAATTACCCCACTTTTGTATCCGTTCCCTACACACTTGGGATGACTTTACAACCTACACATCTGCACGTCTTTGGGATGTGGGAAGAATCCAGAGCACCCAGAGGAGAACGTGTGAACTCCACACAGACAGCTCCTGAGGGCAGGTTTGAATCTGGGTCTCTAGTGCTGTGAGGTAGCAGCTCTATCAGAATTGCTTCCATGTACCTCCCCCTCAATAAATGGACATTATTTTCTCTTAAGAACACCGTCAAGTTCACTGCAAATCATGGACATTGACAAGCGATCGCCTGAATAGACACTTTGCAATAATCCTTTTAATCAAAGGAACATACAATCTATAGTATTTTTTAGCATGCAGTAACATTGCATTTGAAAAGACCTTTACTTATGAAAAACCTGTGACAAAAGTAACTTATTATTACAAGTCTGAAATACTCTAGCCCCTAACCTTCCCCTGTTCCCCAAAGACACAATTGTCATTATAACATGGTTTTCTATAATATGAGATTACTTGGGATGCAACAAAAGCTTTGTAGCAGAACTACCTGTGCTAGTATATGCTATCATCAAACAAGACCTGTAAAGTAACAATATAGTGAATTGCCGAGCCTTATAAATGACTGGAGCCATTACATGTTTATGTTTGGGTGATGTTTCGGGTTGAGACCCATCTTCAAACTCTTTCTGAATGTCACTCATTCCTTCTCTCTCGACCCGAGACGTCAACCATTCTATCTTTCCAAAGATGGTGCCTGTCCTGCTGAGTTACTCCAGCATTTTGTGTCTATCTTTGGTTTAAAGCAGCATCTGCAGTTCCTTCCTTCACATGTTATGTTTACAACACTGTTATATTGGTCGTCCAAAGCTGATCATGTTATTACAATTTCCATTCATGATTATAACTTCTGGGGCTAGTACTGTATGAAACTTACGACAGATTTCAGGGGTCCTCCAGTTAACACATATCCCAGCTTCATGACATGCACTCCCATAGGCAGCTACAGCTGTGCAAAAACACTCGCAGTCTCCACCACTGTCACACGAGCAAGAATCATGGACACAAGCTTCAAAATATGGAATCGGGTCAACCTGTTGATGAAGCAGATCACTACGTCAGGTGGCAGTTGGAAGGAAAGACAGCAAGAGAAAACAATTTGTTAAAAATAAATAAATTCACAACCGTCCTGGAACAATTTTCGAAGGTGCGGCCCGTGATTATACTGCACTGCCTCTCTGCCCAGGCTTTACGATGTGGATTCTTAACGCAAGGATCACGATCAGCCACAGCATTGGGACAAGAGGTTCCCAGCTTCCAGGAATTGCCAAACTCAGTCACTTCTGTAACGACGGACTGGCCTCTGGTCATCAAGTCATTGTTGGCATTTCCATCAAAGTTACCACATAAGCCACAGGTATTATGCTGGAATCAAAAAGAAAACCAACCATATATATTCTACTGTGAGTGAAGTCCAGCACAAACTGGAGGAACAGCATCTCATATTTCGCTTGGGCAGCTTACACACACCAGCAGTATGAACATTGACTTCTCTAACTTCAAATGGCCCTTGCTTTCTCCCTCTCTCCATCCCCTCCTCCTTCCCAGTTCTCCTCCAAGTGTTACTGTCTCCCACTACATGTTATCTTTGAACCGCCCACTCCCCTGACATCAGTCTGGAGGTCTCGACCTGAAACGTCACCCATTCTTTCACTCCAGACCTGCTGCCTGTCCCGCTGAGTTAGTCCAGCATCTTCGATTTAAACCAGCATCTGCAGTTCTCCCTACACATATATATCTACTAATACTTAAGTAGTGAGAAGAAAAATTATAGTATATGGATAACTTTATTCATACCTGGTAAGAAGGGTTCAGCTTAATAAAAATACTAGTTTTTTTGTCCCATATTAGAAGTAATCCGGTATTAGTTTCAACTGTAAGGTAAAGTCCCAGAGTGCGGATCGTGAAAGGGATTTTTTTGTTTTCATTTTGTTGAATCAATTCGTGCTTCCCTTCTGCTAACTTCAGTTCAAAATTCTGCATCGGGATGAGACAACAATTCAGCATTGCAGTCGGCAAAAGCACAATTGCGATGGATTTAAATGATTTCTTGGTGTGGAATTGCAAGCAAGAAAACTGAATACCTGGAAAAAAAGCTTGATTGTTTTTGAGCAAGTTGTCCCAGTGGTTCCACAGGGAATATTTTCTGTGATTACGCTGAAGGTTCCATTGCTTTGATTATCTCCGCAGTAGTCCTGCAGATAAATCGTGCAGCAAAAAAAACAGTGTCAGTAATTCAGAAACTGGTGTGAGAAAGGTTCTGTTACTAGTTTGTTAACTTAAATGCAGGCTAGCACAAGGTAAAGTATGGTGATACGGCGGCACTCTGACACAGCGCTAGAGTTGCTGCTTTACAGCGCCAGAGACCCGGGTTCCATTCTGACTACATGCAGACTTTGTCTGTATGGAGTTTGTATGTTTACACTGTGACCTGTGTGGTTTTCTCCGGGTGTTCCAGTTTTCTCCCACATTCCAAAGACGTATAGGTTTGCAGGTTAAATTGGTTTGATAAAATTGTAAATTGTCCCTGTACCCTGCAGGATAGATGTTGGTGCGGGGATCGCTGGTTGACGTGGACTCTGTGGGCCGAAGGGCCTGTTACAGGCTGTATCTCTAAACTAAACTTAAATGTTGGTTTGTTAAGTGTCCACTGTCAACTCCCTCCTCCTTGCACATTCTATCTCGTAATGGTTGGGTTGGGGGGGGGGGGGGAGTTGGATAAAGAGGGTGTGGGGAGAATACTAAAAGCAGATGCAGCTCTAAGATAGTGGATCAGGGGATATGGGAGGAGAAGGCAGTAAACGGGGTCCTGAATTGGATGATCAGCCATGATCACATTGAATGGCGAGCTGTCTCGAAGGGCGAAGCCTCCACCTGCACCTAATGTCTAACGGTCTATAATACATTATTTTTTGTAAAATCAATTTGTGTAGATCAGAGATTGATGGACGGTGTGGACGAGTGGGCCAAAGGCCTGTTTCTGCGCTTAGTTTTCAGTGATTCAGCGACGCGGAGCTTGTGGAGTTGAATAGTGCGGGCAGTTGTCTCAGGTTACAGCAGAACAAGATTCAAGTAGAAAGGTGGCCAGAGCTGCAGCGGAGTTTTAACTCAACAAGTGTGAGGTGATGAAATCTATAGGAAATTCAAGTAAAAGAAGGAAGTGTACAGTAAAATTAATGTTGCCAATTAATAATGATGAACGGGGGACCATAGAGTTACAAGTCCACATTTTATATAGAAAGTGGCACACAAGCTGATATAGTGGTGAAGAAATGTAAAATGCCAGCTTGCCTTCATAGCTCAGATACAGAATATCAAATGTAGGAAGTCTATATTTATAATGAAATAACACAGGGTAGACTGAACGAGGTATGGTGAGTGGATCTGATGACCACTCCTAAGAGGAGATAAGATTGTACTGAAGAGTGCAGAGATAATCACCCGTGTCCTGCTCAGACTAGAGCACTTTAGTTGTGCAGAAAGAATGGATAAGATGGGCTTGTTTTCTGAGGAGCCAAGGAGGGTGGGAGGTGAGCTGACAGACGTAAATAAAATGATGAGCATAGAAATAGTAGATATTCAGCCTCTCTTTCTCATGGTAGAGGTATCAAAAATGGAAGTGAATAGGTTCAAGGTGAGGGGAAGTGGTTTTAAAGGAGGTGGACGTTTTTTTACACAGGGGGCGTTGAACCTGAAACTTCACACCGGATGAGGTGTGGGAAACCGACACACCCACAACCGATCGGAGGCACTGGATAGGCAAAGCACGAGCATAACACACTAGTAAATGGCAAAAATAGATATTATATAAAGGATATTGGTGGGCCGAAGGGCCCATTTCAATGCCATATGAATCTATGACTAATAGTGGCAGCTAAATTCATGTTGATGTTGCCTCATGAAACTGTAATGATGGAACAAGGTTTTTGACCAAATGCCTCCTCATGATAGGAAAGGAGAAAATTCAGCCGGAGGACTATCACAGAATTGTATGCGAGTCCTTGAGAAATGTTACAGACGGCTCCCCTGTCCATCTAATGCTAGGTGCATTGTGCCAACATAAAGAAGGCAGATGAAACCTTACCTGGGCAGCAACATATTCACAATCTCCCTCAAAGTTATAACGACTGCCATCAAATGTGATGTAGTGACCACTACCATATATTTTACAAGATCCAAGGCACTGATTTTGGGAACATATCCAGTTGCCTTTCGTACAGGTGCTAAACAGAACAAGATGAATTGAGAGCAATAATATGATTACTAAGTAAGCTGAGGGACACATTGAGTTATGGTATGGAAATTTCGATCGATTACTCAAATCATAAAAAATAACACACATGAATTTAATCTTGTTGTTTTAAGTAGAGTTGGTTAAGCAATGGGGGGGGGGGGGGGGGGGGGAGGCATGTATGAGTATGAGTACTAAGATCCATAGCAAGACTACTAAACTAGTCTGTGTGTGCTAAGTCCTGAATAATTGGTGGGCAAAATATTTGCATCGTGAGCAAATCTTTCGCCTTTTATGGCGGTGCTGCATTGTTTGCTTTTGCCCAACCCTGCTTGTAAAATGGGTCCGGCCTTTAAAGACACATTCCATGGCAGCCACAGCACAGCAAAGAAGGTGCAAAGGCTGAAGAGCTGCAAGCTGGAACCAAAGCACAGCACTGCTGGAGGACTCTAAGGGTCATTCAGCACTGTGGACCAGTCTCTGCTGCCAAGTAGCATGCAGCACCTTACATTTTGCAGCAGAGAGTTTGCTGACTCTGTTACAGCAAGCTGCATTCAGCTGAATTTCTTTCCAGCATAGACTAGACATTGAGTCATAGAGTCCATTGAGTGAAACAAAATGTAAACAGGGCCCTTAGGCCCAAATAGTCAACTAGTCACAACCAGCCTGCATTTGTCCATAACCCGCCAAACCTGTCCTATCCATGTACCTGTCTAACTGATTCTTAAATGTTTGGGATAAATTAAAAGGATAATTGGGATTAATTGGGATAAATTCTATTAAAAGATCATGATGCATTTACACAGATACGGACTTGGGTAAATATTGCACCATTACTGGGGAGCAAAGCAATTGGTAAAAGATGTTCCAAGCCTAGAACATCTTTTCTATGCAGCATCACACTGATGCACAGCCTATCAGAGGTTACGTGCTCTGTACTAGTTCTGAAATGTAGTTTTGTTGTAGATGGTCATTACCAATTTAGCATGCATGATTAAGGCAAAATGTTTCCACAATTTCTAAAGTACAATAGTTAACGTTAAATCTGTCTGAGCAAAGAGTAATTTCACAATTTTACTATCACATTTGTGAAACACGTAGACAAACATGGTATCATACCAGGTTATATTTAACATTTGAAGATATTTTTTACGGTTTAAAAGTTACCAAGTGTTACAGCTGACTGAAAGTGTGCTTCCTGGATGGTACCGGATATCATTGTGCATACAAGGGCACTTCTCCTCTATCACGCAGGCTCCCATTCCATTGTCCAGGAGCCCCTCAGGACAAACACAACCCGACTCACACTTTTCACTGTACTGTAGAGACCAAGAAGCAGATACACTTTACGGTTAATATGGTTCACTTCTTGCACTGTCATTTTTATCATTGTGTTTGCATTCATCATTTTTTTATTTTAGGCATTTTATGCGTAATTTATGTAGTATCTATGTATAATGTTATTTGTATGTATGTATCTATGTATGTGTAGGAAGGAACTGCAGATGCTGGTTTAAACCGAAGATAAACACAAAAAGCTGGAGTAATGCAGCGGGTCAGACAGCATCTCTGGAGAAAAGGAATCGGTGACGTTTCAGGTTGAGACCCTTCCCCAGACTATGTATGTTTGTCTATGTGCCTGTGGTGTGGCTGTAAGCAAGATTTTCATTGTACCGGTACCTCACCGTACTTGTGCATATGACAATAGACTTGACTCAGGGCCCCGACCACGGGTGAACAAGGGAGGAGGAGGAAGAGGACTGCCTGAACTGAATTGCCTTCCGCCACAGTGAAGAATGCTGCGGTGGATGTCATTGTTGAATTATGTTGTGTATTGTGTCCTTTTTTTAATTGTAATGCATTTCACTGCACCTTATGGTGCATGTGACCAACCAGTTTGAACTTGAACTTGATCAATTGCCTATTAATCCAAATGTCTATCTCAATGTTATTAATTATTTCAATGAAAAGTTATTTTGGCTAACTTATCATTCTTCAGTTCTATAATTTCAATGTTTGGGATATTACCCATATATACATATATACAAACATATATACATACATTATACATGAATATACATACATTCTACATAGATGCTACATAAATTATACATAAAATGTCTAAAAGAAATACATCAAGAAAGGATACTGTTAAGCTTATATATTTTTCATTTCCTCTCATGAAGCTCCTAAAGCCACAGCTTGTACAGTTCTGGTGACTGCATTATGGGAATGGGAAGTTCACAGAGGACACACACAAGGATCTTGAAAGTGAAAGTTTGGATGGGCTGGGATAAAATAAAAAAATACTGGAAAAGCTCGGATCTTTACTTTGCAACATCTATGCTGATTTAACATTTCAGTTCAAATACTTACGTCAGTTCTGGGAAAAAAAGAGAAAAAACGTTAATTTTACATTGCAGAGAATGTGTTGTGTGTAGAGAGATGGGATTATTTTGAATGACTAAAATAGGAAGATATCCATTGTATATTTGTACCCCAAACAGTACTCCAGTGACATTTTAGTGGTTGTCTTGTACTGTACGGGTGTTTTGGAGTGCTTTAATTGTCCAGAGAGCTGCAGAAAGTCACCACAATGACTGAAAAGGCATCCTACAGTAATGGAGTAGGAATCATGGATGGGAAATATATTCATAGTCCAGCACAATTTCTGTTCCGTTCTGTGCCACTGCACCATGATGTCAACAAGATTAGACCACTTTGCTGAAAAGCCCAGGATGGTATATCACAAGAAAATATACAATGTACCTTCAAAAGGCATCTTTCTCACCTTCTACAACCATTCAATTGGCACTTCATAGAATGGCCAAAGGCATTTAAGAGGTTACAATGACTTATATATCAGGATCCATTGCTTATTATTACCCATATCACACATCTGAGCTATGCTTTTACAAAATTGTATTCCTTTCGTTTTGAGTGCCAGCAGGGTTAACAGGGGAATATTTTCTTGTATTCCCCTTTCTTGCGAACGCCTATGGACTTTACGTGTTAAAACAGCGGTAAATATAGTCTTATATTCCCCTGGTCTCACATCCGGGAACTTGGCAATGTGGCGCTGCGTGGGAAATTTAGAATTTGTTCTCGACAAAACAAGCAAAATGGCAGCCTCCTGCGAGAAGAGGTTCGCGACTTTTGACGAACAGCAATTTGACGAGATTTTACAAAACAAAGACAGGCAGAACACGATAGAAGGCAACAATAAGCAGTAACAATATTCAAGGAATATTTGATGGAGAAGGGTCTGAGGAGTTCATATTCAAACGGCCAGACAGGAAATGACTTTGGCGTCCATTTTGCTAAATTTTAGTGGAAGTCCGCCGAGCTGAGATGTTGAGATTTTCCTCTAGATGTCATGATATGGGTAATAATAACAATATTGACTGTCCTCTTTCGGGGGATACGACAAATATTGCCCTCACTAGATCCATATTGCCCTCGTCTTCGACTCGGGCAATATGAATCTACTTCAGGCAATATTTGTGGTATCCCCCTCAAGGCCAGTCAATATTCTATTAATATTAATGTCCTTTTGGTGGTTACATGGTTTCATTGATTTTATTCTGGATAAAGAATGAATTAGCTCCTTCCATTGTGATCAGGAAAAAATTCTTCACCCAGAGAGTTGTGAATTTGTGAAATTCTCTGCCACAGACGGCAGTGGAATTCACTGGATGTTTTCAAGAGAGAGTTAGATTTAGCACTTAGGGCTGAAGGAGTCGTGGGATATGGGGAAAAAGCAGGAACAGGGTACTGATTTAGAAGATCAGCCATGATCATGTTGAATGGCTCGAAGGGCCGAATGGTCTACTCCTGCACCTATTTTTATATGTTTTCTATGTTCTATCTCCTCTAAGCCTACTGCCTCGTCTCCGCTTTCTTCCCTTTTCTCCTACAGATCGAGTGATCACAAGCTAGATTCCCTTGTCATGTTGCCTTTAAAAAAAACCTCTCATAGCACAACAGAGATGTACAGTACCTATCTTCAGGTAAATTCCACAAGCATTTAGGGAATAAATATCAATGAAATGTTGGTGAAACTTTAACAAAAAGATCCAGAAGCCCACGATGTGCATCAAGTTCTGCTTTAAATGCAATGTCATCAATCTTTCTTGACTGTTAAATGTGCCACTACTTGCAAGCAGTGTGGTCTCTCTTGCAACAATACTTCCACATTGGTCTTGAAGCATGTTTTAAATTGCAGTGATCGCCCACAGCAACAGAACAAGATCATTCTTACTTGCAAGAGTTTTACTGGCCCATTAATGCAACAGCACATCAAATAAATGTACAATAATCAATGATACAATAGATTGATTATAATTGATAACCAGGCGCTGGAGTGACTCTTTAGTCACCCTTCAGCACCTAGCTTACCAGCACTAGACTGAGGAAACTACTCCTTGAGTTTTATGTAGATGTAGAATCCAGCTGAGAACTAGACAGAACGATTATAATGTGATGAGTGAGCCTTGTGTTCGTTTGTGAAGCGTAATTGACTGGGGAAGTGGCATTTACTTTTTGGGGGGGCATGATGAAAATTATTATTTGGATATGAAATTTACATTCTTTGGCTGGATGTATTTAATTACCTGATAATGTACTCTTTATGACATCCCAAGGCTCAAATCAGGAGTGTGATGGAATATTATCTGCTTGACTGGATGAACATAGTTGACTGAACATTGGAACAGTACAACACAAGAACAGCTCTCCAGCCAACAATGTCTGGGCCAAGCATGGTACCAACTATAACTACCTACACATAATGCACATCCTTCCATTCCCTGCATATCTACTGTATATACCTACAACAATCTTAGACCCCCCCCCCCCCCACTGAACAACATTGTGGGTATATCTACAACTCAAGGATTGTAGTGGTTCAAGAAAGCAGTTCCCCATCACCTTCTCTGGAGCAACTAGGGATGGGCAATTAAAAGCTGCCGCAGCCTGTGAACCCCATGTCCCTTGATGAATGTAACCAAAAATAAATAAGACAGATAGACACAAAATGCTGGAGTAACTCAGCGGGAGAGGCAGCATCTCTGGATAGAAGAAGCGCGTGACGTTTCAGGTCGAGACCGTTCTTCAGAGAAGGGGTTCAACACAAAACATCACCCATTCCTTCTATTCCAAAACGCTGTCTGTCCCACTGAGTTACTCCAGCATTTAGTGTCATTCTTCAATGTAAACCAGCATCTGCAGTTCCTTCCGACATAAATCAAACAGATATTTCAAAATGATCCAAGGATAGAGCAGAATCTAGTTATAATGCCGATTCAAGAGTCACCTAGTAGTGTGGACCAGATTAGAATTGTGAACATGTGTTTAATCTGTGATTGTACAAATTGTGAAAGTTCATTCTGAAAACTACTTACGCATTCAAGAGCCTTGCTCCCACAAGTCCTTTGACATTCTACCCCTGTTGTGCCTGGGTCAGTTGTATCACAGTTGATGTAGACCTTAGTCGGTGGACACGCTGTAAAGTGGACAGACTTATGAGGATCATGTAATATATGTGAATATTCTTTCTTTAAGACCACAAGATAGTAGGACTTACTTGTCATTCTTGCCTGTAATCTAGTGCACTGAACCTTTCCATTTTTACATACACTGCAACAGAAAAGGAAATCAAATTGCATATGTGCCACATAGTCACCGTAATTGAGTAAAGATGCTCATGGCAACTTGATTTACCAATGTGTATCTCCTATTCTGATCAGTTCTCCAGGGTCTAGGAGGGTGCCCTGATGGAGGCATGGGCATTGGATCGAGGGCACACATTTGTCTTTCTCGTTCATATATGTTCCTTCCTTGCATCCGCATCCATCCACCGGCACATGTTGGATTCCACAAGTGACGTCCTTCTCACTCAGTGAATGACAAGTGCGCTTGCAGCTCTTCATGTCATAACCGTACGTCTGTGTCTCTGGGCAGCTTTTTGTGTAAGAGCCTAAAACAGTTACAGAACATAGGACACATAAGAGCTGAAACCAATCCAGTCAGTATCAAAAACTTTCATTATAAGAACCAAATCTTTCAAGATTCATTATGATCTTGCTAAAGAGGCTCTCATGTGAACATATCTTCCATACTCTGAAATGACTAGTTTTAATTCTGATTATAGTTTATCAATCTCAAAATTCATATCAGAAGCTACATGAAATAAAAACTGAAGATAGACACAAAAAGCAGGACAGCACTTCTGGAGCGAAAGAACGGGTGACGTTTCTGAATGGGTCTGAAGAAGGGTCTCGACCCGAAACATCACCCATTCGTTCTCTCCAGCCTGCCCCACTGAGAAGCTGAGTTACTCCAGCTTTTTGTGTCTATCTTCGGTTTAATACAGAATCTGAAGTTTCTTCCTACACTTAAATAAAAACTAGTGGGAACTATGCTCACGAACAAGCCTGGGCCATTCACGGGCACAGGCTTCCCCACCATCAACAGCATCTCAATGGTCTCAAGAAAGTGATCCCAAGAAGCACCCGAGCCATGCCCACATCTTCCTTCCAGTTTGGGCATGAGGTGCAAAAGCATGGAATTACATCCCACTATCTTCAAGAATCGATGCCTTCCCATAACCATCAGATTGTTAAACAAAAACACAATGCTAACCTACCTTTGACAATGGAACACTATGGACCACTTCTTGCACTGCCATGGATATCTTTGCTAATTGTGTACTTCACTAATGTCCCTTTCTTTCCACTGTCTTGTACGACGTGTATAATATATATATATCTTGTGTTTTTGTCGTCTGAACTACCGTGACTGCTGCAAGCTAGATTTCCATTACATTCACTCTTCACCAAACTTGCACATATGACAGTGAAGAGACTTAACTCCATGTCAGACACTATTTTTAGTTTAAACATCTCATCCTTCTAGTCATATGCCTCCATGTCCTCACTGTTGTATGATTCTAAACTGCTTTGGACCTAAATATCAATTAGGCCATTTCTGCATTTCTGTTTTTTGTATTGCTCCCCTCTTAGATTGGAAGACTTTCCTCCTGCAGAAGTATATAAAACAAGAAAGCGTTGGCTTAAAGTATGTGGTGGGTTTGGAGGAGAGTTGAGAAATAATTTTCTTCCCTCAGAGAATGGTTGGAATCTAGCATGCACTGCCTGACAGATTGTGGAGGCAGAGTCTCTCGTATTTAAGAAGAACTTGGATGAACTTTTGAATTAGCTGTGAGGAGGATGCTAGGAGGCTGATTTGGATGGGTTGGGTGAGTGGATAGGTTGGGTGAGTGGGCAAATGCATGGCAGATGCAGTATAATGTGGATAAATATGAGGTTATCCACTTTGGTGGCAAAAACAGGAAAGTAGACTATTACCTGAATGGTGGCCGATTAGGAAGAGGGGAGATGCAACGAGACCTGGGTGTCATGGTACACCAGTCATTGAAAGTAGGCATGCAGGTGCAGCAGGCAGTGAAGAAAGCGAATGGTATGTTAGCAGTCATAGCAAAAGGATTTGAGTACAAGAGCAGGGAGGTTTTACTGCAGTTGTACAGGTCTTGGTGAGGACACACCTGGAGTATTGCGTACAGTTTTGGTCTCCTAATCTGAGGAAAGACATTCGTGCCATAGAGTGAGTACAGAGATGGTTCACCAGATGGATTCCTGGGGTGGCAACTTTCATATGAAGAAAGACTGGATAGACTCGGCTTCTACACGCTAGAATTTAGAAGATTGAAGGGAGATCTTACAGAGACTTACAAAATTCTTAAGGGGTTGGACAGGCTAGATGCAGGAAGATTGTTCCCGATGTTGGGGAAGTCCAGAACAAGGGGTCACAGTTTAAGGATAAGGGGGAAGTCTTTTAGGACCGAGATGAGAAAATCATTTTTCACACAGATAGTGGTGAATCTGTGGAATTCTCTGCCACAGAAGGTAGTTGAGGCCAGTTCGTTGGCCATATTTAAGAGGGAGTTGGATGTGGCCCTTGTGGCTGAAGGGATCAGGAGGTATGGAGAGAAGGCAGGTACAGGATACTGAGTTGGATGATCAGCCATGATCATATTGAATGGTGGTGCAGGCTAGAAGGGCTGAATGGCCTACTCCTGCACCTATTTTCTATGTTTCTATCACAATGCATAGATGACCATGTGCTGGAAAGTGTATGGGGTGTTCCGTTGCTGAGGTAGGTTTAGGGTTGTGCGGGACAGTTCAAGAATCTGATGGTTGCAGGATAGCAGATAATCCTGAACCTTGTGGTGTTTTAAGCTTATGCTTATATTTATGGTTATGGTTCAAGCTCATGCTTATGGTCAGCATGGGCCAAAGTGCCTGTCCCTATGTTCTTTGACTAAAATTGTTAGCAGGTTACACCTGAGCTAACTCTGCCCTAGTCTCTGAGATTCACTCTCTAAACTACTCTACCTTGCTCTCCTCTTTCAATATACGTTTACAAACCTTCCAATTTAACAAAGTTTTTCATCCTAATAACTCTCCCGGTGGCACAGTGTGAAACATAGGTTTATCATGTTCAACGTGCTATATAGATTCACATTGTTCTTGTGGAAGTTCAACTGGATGAGTGAAGTGAGAGTGATGACGCAATCACGTGGAGTATCTTTAATCAATTACACGAAGGTTCCCGGATGCATGAATTACTGAAAACCCATCTTCAAATAAGATCAATATTCTGTTGCATTGTTGTTTTTGCACGTAACTATTTCTGGAAATAAGTTGTTAAAAGACCTTTGAAAACGGAGTTGGCCATTACTTGTCAAAAGGATCTGCTGTGACCATTCCTTCCTTTGTTAACCTAATATGTCAAAATTGTAAGATCCCACTACACTGTATGAAAATACCAAACGTTTACTCACTGCACACATTTGCTCGCCAGTTGGTTAACATGACTCCTTTGGTCGCACATGCTCGCACATAGGAATATATGGCAGCACACATACAGTCCTCGTTTTGATCACAGTTGCAGCTGTCATATTTACATTTCTAAGGTAAAGGGAAAGTAAAAGGCATGTATTTGGATCACATACTTACAAGGGAGATCAATACTTGAGAGCATAGTTTTAAGGTGAGAGGAGAAAAGTTTAAAGATGAGCAGAGCAAGTTTTTTTATATAGAGAGTGGTGGGGAACTGGAACACGCTGCCAGGGGCGATAGTGGAGGCGGATACCACAGTGGTGTTGAAGAAGCCTTTAAATAGGCACATATGTATGCAGGGAATGAGGGGATATGACTCATATGCAGGCAGATGCGATTAGTTTATCTCGGTATCATGTTCAGCACAGGCACTGTGGGCCGAAGGGCCTGTGCCTATACTGCACTGTTCTATGTTCTATTTTGGAATACAACAAGGGATGTAACAAAAGCAGAAAAGGCCAGAGATACTCAGCAGGTCTATGGAGAGCGAAATGAAATTTCAACACATCTACTATTTTTTTTCTCTCTGCGGCTGCTACCAGACCTGCTGAATGTCTCCAACATCCTCTCTGGTTTGGTTTTGTATTTCTATCCGATGCAGTTTTTTGCTTCATTCACAGAAGGCATGTCATTGAAGACTGCCTCAGATTTACTTCTGTGTGAATGCCCAGCTTTCGGGTGGCATTCCAAGTTACTATGACTCAGTTTCAGAACATTATTTTGCATGAATTATACTTCATCTACACGTGAAGGTTTAAGGGAAGAAAGATCTGAAGCAACCAATTCTTTTTGCACAGTTGAGAAAGACTTGTAGTTCTGTAGGATATAATGAACAAAACACACTTTAAATGAACCCACTTGTAATGCAGGAATAACATCTGCTAATTTTACAATGGCAAACTCTCACATAAAACAAGCAAGGATAAGCAGCTAATTTGTTTAAGCAAAATTGATTGATGAAGAAAAATATCAGGAGACAATGGATAACTGTGTTTTTTTTCCAAAGTAGCATCATTGCAATTGTGTCTGTTAGGGTTCAGAAGAATAAATAGGCCTCTGGTTTACTGTGGCCTTCTGAAGATGGCATTTTTGTTATAACAGCACTCCCTCAGCTATGCAATGGTTGAAGTCAGGGGCAAGTGTGCTACCAAATGAGGTGGTGCTGGCAGCTGCAGCTCAACCTGACTAATGGTTCATTTATTCTACTGAGATACATACAGCAGCAGAGGCCTGGAATCTCCATTGGGTGGCAATTCCATAACTGGTGTAAGTTCAAAGATCCAGGTCCTTGTGTTTGGCAGAAGAGGAACGTTCACTGAAAAAACACTGGTAGCAGTACAGGGAACATTAATGTCTTACCTTGAAGTACTCATTTGGATTGATGGTAGTGTGACAGGGAGAAAATTCTCCTTCAGGCTTTTTCAGAAGGGCGCACCAATATTCAGCATAGTTTTCTGCAAGATAATTTTGGACATGTATCCTGAGTAAAGTGCATTAATATCTCTGCAGTAAAGGTTGGTGGGTTCACTGCGTTAATCATATGCACAGCACATGCCTAAAAGCTGGGCATGGTAGTATTACAGCCATTCCCTTTACCGGCCCGCTGTTGGGATGGCCACACCATACTTCAGCGGCTCCAGGAGAGGGTGAGGCACACAGGATCAGGGTGAAGTCATTACACGGTACAGAGCAGAAACAGGCCCTGCAACCCACCCACCATGTCCAAGTTGACTATTTTCCCCACCTACGCTTGCCTATTTGCCCTCACAGGTTATATCTTCCATAGCGTGCCTATTTAAGTGCTTTTTAAAATAGCTCTTAAATATAGTGATTTTATCTGATTCTATCACTTCCTCTGGCAGCATGTTCCAGAAATGAACTGTCGCTGTCTGTGTAAAAAAAAAACCTACCCCTTAGCTCCCTTTAAAACTCCTTCCTCCACTTTAAATCCATACATGTATTGGGTTATTATTGTCACGTGTACCAAGACATAGTGATAAACATTTTTTCACATGTCGTCCAGGCAAATCATGTCATACCATACACAACAAGTAATTGGTGACCAGCACTAACAGTCTCCAAATGAGGATCAACAGTTCAAGGAAGAGATGAGAATTTAATTTACCCCAGAGGGTGTTGAATCTTTGGAATTTGCCATCCAAGGAAGCTTGATCGTCAAGTATATTCAAGATGGGATCAATGATTTTTTTGGATATTAAGGTCACGCGATAGGAGCAGAATTAGGCCATTCAGCCCATTCAATCATGGCTGATTTATTATTCCGCCCTAACCCCATTCTGCTGCCGTTTTCCCCCATAACCCCTGACACCCATACTAATCAAGAATCTATCTATTTCTGTCTTAAAAATATTCATTGACTTTGCCTCCACAGCCTTCTTTGGCAATGAATTCCACTCGTTCACCACTCTCTGACCAAATAAATTCCTCCTCATCTCCTTCCTAAAGAAACATCCTTGAATTCTAAGGCTATGACCTCTGTTGCCAGACTCTCCCACTAGTGGAAACATCCTCTCCACATCCACGCCTTTCACGATTTATATATGGCATGATTTGCCTGGACAACACGCAAAACAAGGCTTTTCACTGTATCTTTACACACGTGACACGTAAAGAAATCAAAGTATTGCAGTCTGTGCAGGAGGAGCTATGCTGTGGGGACAGCACCTTGGGCATAAGGGGCCAAATGGCCTACTCCTATTTCTTGTGTTCTCACGGTGTTATCAGAGATAATTTACTGGCTGAACTTCCATCAGATCAGCAGAGAACTTGTTCACTGATCATGAAATACCATGTAAGAATGATCAATTAATGGCGGAACATAAATATCTCAGAACAAGCTGGATCTTTCTTTTCTTTGGACAGATTTACATTTCCTGGAAATATTTCTGATGTTTTTTTTAATCTCAGCATTAGTACATAGAATGGTAAAGCACAGGAACAGGCCCTTTGGCCCACAATGTCCGTGCCAAGTATGATGGCAAGAAAAACTAATCTCACCTGCCAGCACATAATCCATATTCCTCCATTCCCTGCATATCCTTATGCCTATCCAAAAGCCTGTTAAATGCCACTATCTGCCTCCACCGCCACCTCTGGCAGAGCATTCGAGGCACATATGACTCTGCGTAAAACATTCACCCCGCACATCTCCTTTAAACTTTGCCGCTCTCACCTTAAAGCTATGCCCTCTTGTCTTTGACATTTCCACACTGCATAAAAAGGTTTTGCCCTACCTTGGCATAAACGAAGGCTTGCTTGAAGAGTGCAGTTTTAGATTTGAAGAGTGAAGACTTCAGATTACCCTAGCCAATCTAGCCCACAGTTATTTAATGTTGTTCTTACGGTTTTCAATGCTAATGGCGCAGGGATCTTCCAGATGATCTGATACAGAGGGGCAGCTATGCTGGGCCTTCCAAGTGTTGGCAAATGGTGTAGCCGTGCCCTCGATCAATCCGTTACTTGCCTTGAAGTCATCCTGCAGAACGTCATTAAAATTCCCACAGAAACCTTGGAGAAGTAAAATGATAATGTCAACGCCACTGGCCTTTTATGTTGACCTTAAAAAAAGATGGTAAGTGTAGCATAGAAGTACGGAGAATATGAAGCTCATCAAAAATGAACAGGAAAGCCACATGGGCCCCATTGTAGCATTGGAAATTTATTTGGAAACAGGAAATACTTTGTTTGAAAGCAAAACAGAAAATGCCGGAAATACTCAGCAGGTCAGGCAGCAATGGTGTAGAATTAAAAAATATAGGCAATTGATTTTTCTTCACAGCTATTGTGCAAGGGATTATTGGCTGGGAACAGCACTGCACAGTACTGTTGAGGCCTACCCTGCTGAGTGTTTCAGGATTTTTTTCTCAGTTATTCACTATTTGCAGCATTTTGCTTTTCAATTAATTTACTTTGAATGGCCTGAGTGACTTATAACAAAGACAGACTTTAGAATATGATGACAAAAGAAACTGCAGACGCTGGAATATAAGATGGAAACAGGTGCCGGAAGAAGCTGTGGGTTGAGCAGCACCTTGGATTTGATGTACCTGGACTTTCAGAAAGCATTTTATCAGGTCCCACATTGGAGATTAGTGGATAAAATTAGGGTACATGGTATTGGGGGTAGAGTGCTGACATGGATAGAAAATTGGTTGGCACGCAGGAATCAAAGAGTAGGGATTACGTGGTCCCTTTCAGAATGGCAGGCAGTGACTAGTAGGGTACCGCAAGGCTCAGTGCTGGGACCGCAGCTATTTAGAAAAGACAAGTGTAGATGTGTCCCAAGAGAGTGCCTGCGGCTCTTTCTTTCACTCGTAGGAAGTGAGAGGAATCAAACGAGTGGGTGTTGAGGCTGTGAACATGTTTTGCCAGGCAATCAGTGTTTGTGGAGGGGAGCTGGTTGGCTCTTTGTTGCAGGAAACAGCAGAGAGACCTTTCACCTTACTGATGGTGATGGAGCAGTGCGAGGACTGGACACCCATGGTGACGAGGAGGCAGTGGTGGGGGGGGGGGGGGGGCAAGGAATTGGAAATTGGCTTCACAGTTGTGGTTTCTGCTGAACGCAAACTATTCAGCCACGGAGATGGGGAGGGATATACTTACCACATGTCTTCCCCTTATAGGATTGGTCCAATGTTATGTAGATTTGCATCCGAGGGACCAGCTGGATCTGTAGTTGCAGACCAAGTTTAGATTCCAGCAGTATGTGGAATGTTGATGGTTTGAACACTGTATAGTTTGCTGCCGGAAAATAAAAACATGAATATGACTGACTGTTTCTATAATTCCTCTTTTCTTCACTGATTATTCCTGATCTTTCTCACTCCATCCATCCCTGTATGGTACCATTAATTGTAAATCATTATGCAATTTCCCCTGCAGTTGAACCGTCACCCACTGTACTATGACCTTATAACATCAATGATAGCTGGATATCATATTGTAAACTGTGTTCACTCATTCACTTCTTGATGCAACTATAGCATTTTAATTGCAAGGCTACAGCATGAGGCTACAATGCAAGGAATTTAGTTTTAATTCATACTCTTAAAATAAAGGGGAGGTCATTTAAGACTGAGGTGAGAAAAAAACGTTTTCTCCCAGAGAGTTGTGAATTTATGGAATTCCCTGTCACAGAGGGCAGTGGAGGCCAAATCACTGGATGGATTTAAGAGAGAGTTAGATAGAGCTCTAGAGGCTAGTGGAGTCAAGGGATATGGGGAGAAGGCAGGCATGGGTTATTGATAGGGGATGATCAGCCATGACCGGCCCTTCGAGCCGGTGCTGGCTCGAAGGGCCGAATGGCCTCCTCCTGCACCTATTTTCTATGCTTCTATGTTTCTATGTTTCTATAATGTCATATTCCATTTGTTGGAGCCTTTAAGCTTAAGTGAGTTTATTATAGTCTAGTTACCTTTAATTATCATCTGCCTTAATGTGGGTGGGATTTTATATGTAGTAGAGATGTGTTCTTTTGTTACAGGAGTCTCGCGCAGACCCGTAGAGTAGAAGCTTTAGTTTTGTGTCGGAGAATGAGGGGAAATAGTTTCTATGATCACGACACACACATACCTTTATAGGAAGAAGCTTTTAAGTGATTTATATGGAATAGCGATTAAGAACGGAAAGTTATGAGTTCTTTCTTTGTTTTGTATTATTTCAATAAATGACTAATTAATCAAGAAACAACGTCTGGAAGATTCATCTTTGCTGCCTTTTGTGTGTCGTGAGTGCGTTAGGCTATACCGTCAAATCATCTCCGACAATTAGTGGCTATCGAAATTGGCTATTGAGAACGTTTTAAAAAGCTGCCATTACATTTAAGTAGATTGGAATATATGGGGCAGGGGATTTGTAATAAAGATGAAAACTTAGAAAATTGAAATAGTAGATAAACTCAAATTAACATTAAAGTTTCTAAAATATATTTATAATGTTTCAAATGGACTAACTATTACCATATGAAATATTCATCTGTTGCTTCCTATTTCAATATGTTAGAATATTAAACAAATGTATTGTTAGGCCATCAGGAGAAATGACTTCTGAATACAAGGATTGAGATGCTGTTTCGTTGCAACAAGTAAATCCTCAAAATTCATTGATTCACTTGTAAAAGATGTTTGATAATATTAAATTAGCAACAAGGTGAGAAAACAAACTTCACCAGATCTTACCTGTTACCAGAGGCAAAGTCATCCTTGCGCCATTCATGATAACATTCCCATCATTTTTAATAACAAGGATCTGAAAAAAATCCCAATAATAATAGATGAACACATGGTGGAAATTGGAAATTTGAATTAATGGATTATTTTTGATCTGCATTCTAACACCTCAGATTATCGCAAATATTTACAATTTTAGAATTGTGCACTAATTCCATTTGTCTGTGTTTCTAAGTCTGTTACATTCTCTGTACCTTCTCTACAACTTCCCAGCAGCTTGTTCCAAATACCTACTGCTCTCTGAAAAATTATCGGTCAGAGCTTCTTTCAAGTTGTCACCTTAAACCTGAGCCCTCTAGTTCTAAACTGCCCTTTCCCGGGAGAAAAATAATCTATCACAGCTATCTATGCTCCTCATCATTTTATAACATCACCCCTTGGTCTAAGATTCATGCAGTAAGAAAGAAAAATCATGCAGTCACAGGAAGAACGTGCAAACTCCGTACGGACAGCACCTGTAGTCATGATCGAACCCGGGTCACTGACGCTGCAAGACAACAAGTCTACACAAAAAGCTGGAGAAACTCAGCGGGTGCAGCAGCATCTAAGGAGCGAAGGAGATAGGCGACGTTTCGGGTCGAGACCCTTCTTCAGACAACAAGTCTACCGCTGCGCCACCGTGCTGCCCAGGCCCAGAAGGGCCATTACTACAATCCCATATGTTTGAAGTGATCAATACGTGATCACCTTCTTTAAATGACATGTTACTGATCTGAATGATCAGTTGTTATAATGAATCCGTTGAATCTCAGTCATCCGCTGATTTATCCACCACAACTCTCTGTGCCAGTTACAATATTGATGACAGTAACTTGCCAAAACTGCTTGCACACTACGTGGAAATATGGCCACCTCTGTCTAGGACAAGAGTAACAATCACACAGTTTCACACGGCTTGGATAGAGTGGATGTGGAGAGAATGTTCCTACGAGTGGGAGAGTCTAGAGGACATAGCCTCAGAAATAAAGGACATTCCTGTAGGAAGGAGATGATGAATTTCTTTAGTCAGAGGGTGGTGAATCTGTGGAATTCATTGCCACAGAAGGCTGTGTAGGCCAATGGATGTTTTTAGGCATAGACAGATAGATTATTGATTAGTACGGATGTCAGGGGTTAAGGGGAGAAGGCAGGAGAATGGGGTTAGAAGGGAGAGATAGATCAGCCATGATTAAATGGTGTAGACTTGATGGGCCGAATGGCCTAATATTGCTCATATCAATTATGACCAGCCAGAATATTAGCCAAGTTGATTGCCATGCTTATATAGGAGTATGTCAGCATTCCCCAGCATCGATGCTGAATGGAGTCTGGGCCATGGTGGCAATTATATGGCGGCAAGCTAACCTTAGATGGCAGAAATCTGCACTTCCAGTGAAGTACCATAAAGTGGATGGTCACACTACAATGGTTTCGTCATGGTTTCAAGTTCCGATGTTTGCCTGGATCCCACTTTCACGTTGCAAAGAATGAACTGCATTCTACCCGTTTGTAACAACTCAAGGTGTGTTTGAAATCTATAAGAATGGGCATCCTCAGATATGGGAATTAAAGTCTTGCCTTGAGAAGGCTGAACAGAAGGTTGTGGAGAGTCAATGAATATTTTTAAGGCAGAGATATAGCATGGGTGTCATGGATTATGGGAAAAAGGTGGGAGAATGGGATTAGGAGGGAGAGATAGATCAGCCATGATTGAATAGCGAAGTAGACTTAAAGGGGCAAATGGTCTAATTCTGCTCCTATCACTTATGATCTTATGAATTTACGAACAATTCCAAAGAGTGAAAGTTACAGAAAGGAAAATATTTGTACAGGAGTAATATTAAAGGGAAGCTTCCGCAATAAGAAAAAAAAAACTCCGGCACGGTAAGTTGTGAGAGAGTTCAGTTTGAGATCAGAAGTTATATTGTCTGAATGTTGTTGTATATCATAGTTAATAATGGGATTAAAAATGAGATGTTGGTGTCTATTGTTAGTGTCATTATCTCTGAAAAGAACTTACATTGTGCTTATGGTCAGTTGAAAACACCACAGTTTTTAGGCAGGTTTCAGTTGCTATTGTTCCACACGGCACTATCTCTCCCAATAAAGTATAAAGTTGTTGATCACAGACCTGTGAACAGAAAAATGTTATGGTGGTTATTGGAGATAGGAAACAGCAATGAGCGAGACAAAAATATGTATTTGGAATCGACTGCAACAATTGCAGTTAATCACTTTAAAATTTCATTAAAAAAAGTGCTTAATTCTGAACCTGGAGGTTTTATAACATCAACCTAATAGTTGTTAAACATTCATTGCATTACCTCTGATTTAGTTACATTCAATGCAGTGTGAACAGATGATCAACAATTTTACAACTATAATATATGTAACGTCATTTAAGATGAACAGTACGTTTTTCCCGATGCTTCAATCTTTGAAAACTATCTATGGCATTGATTGTTTCAATTAGCATTTTAGTTTGTTGTCTTGTCATTTGCACAAGTTCCTCTAGCTCAGGGACAGGTGTTCTTCCTGATTTTCCTTATCAAAAATATATCTTTGCTTGGAAAGGGTTCAAGAGCCAAAATGCCTCTGTTGGAAGAGTTGGTTGCAACATCATGTCCAAACCTGTCCTCTGCAAGCACCTACTCTTACACTCTTCCTAGCAGGGATTGTTGAATGCTAATCAGGAGTTGGAACATTGGCTGGACTTTTGTGCATATGTTGAAAGTAAAAAAAAAACATTTTAAGAGTGTTTATTTTCTAGAAAGTCTTTTGGGAAATAAGTTGAAGAGGATAAATAAAAGTACAACATGCATTAACTGAGTTAGCTTTTGGGTCATTCTCTGAGGTGTATAAAAAAGTAAATTAATTAATTAAGTAAAAAACTATGTAAATTAATGGAGATCAGGCATGTATCAAACTTCTACAAGGAGAGAACACTGAATGGTTGCATCACAGCCTAGATTGTAAATTTGAACTCTCAAGAACAAAGAAGGCTGCAAAAATGTTGGCTTGTTGGTCGGTCCATCATGGGTATCGACCGCCTCACCATTGAAGGGCGTTACAGAAAGCACTGCCTCACAATGGCAGCTCTTATCACCAAATATGCACACCACCCTGGCCACACTGTTGTCTCACTGCTACCTTTGGGAAGAAGGTACAGGAGGAGCTTGAGAACTGTTATCTCCATGTTCAAGAACAGCTCTTCCTCCAACTATCAGGCTCTTGACATCACCCTGGACTTCCCTAACTCCACCTTATCCCAGTCAAAACCCTCTAGGACTTTGCACTATTATTGTTATGCTATGTACTTTGATTTTGATTGTCCAGTTTATTTAGAATAACTGATTATATTATATTTTTATTTTTGTTTTATCATTGCAATTAACGTGCAAGCAAGTAAGAATTGTATGGTTCCGGTCTACAAATAAACACACTTGTCTCGTGACTTCCTGCTGACAGTTGATCATTTCAATTGATCCCGAGTGTTATTCTGCTGCCCGATTAACTGTACTAAACTTTTCTGCTCTCATTACTCTGTACTGACAAGTAGTAATGTTTGATCAAATTTTCCCTGGTGTTTCTCCAAATATGTACTCTTTTTGAGAACTTGTGTATTTGTAGATTTTTTAGTGAGTCAATTGAACTTTTTGCACTTTCTCTTCCTCAGATTTATTGGGTGCGCAACTTGTGACGATCATATGAAGTGAATTCTAGATTAGAACATTATATTTCTTATTCCGTGTTATCACAAAAACCTGGTCATAGTAAAAATTATTCCTTCAACTCCAAATTTCAAAGTTCATATCTGAAGGTATTATCAATATATTTAAATTCTTTAGTACAATATATAGGAATTATGATGGTGTGCCCTCTAAAGTAGTTTAAAGCACAATGCCATGATTTTTGAAAACAGCCAAAAAGGACTGGAACAAACGAGAAAAGTTAAAATATTGACACAACCACAGAAGCAACGAAAACCTTAAATGAAACGATGTAGTGATAACAGATGCGGTGGCCAGGAAAATGTGTTAGGCTTTGGTGAACATGTCATTGGCCAGTCAGTTTAATTTATTGTCACGTATACCAAGGTACAATGAAAAGCTTTTGTTGCTACGTAGCTCAGTGGGAGATGAGTGTGTGTGTGTGTGTGTGTTTGTTAGTGTGTGTGTGTTCCTTTTTTATGTGTGTGTGCTTGTCCCTGCCTGTGCGTGTGTGTGTTTGTGGCTGTCTGTGTGTGTCTTTGTGAGTGTGTATGTGCGGGGCTGCGTGTGTGTGTCTGTGTGTTTGTATGCGTATGTTTGTGTGTGTTTGTATGTGTGTGTTTGTTAGTGTATGTTTGTGTGTGTGTGTGCTTGTGCGTGTTTGTGTGTGTGTTTGTGGCTGTATGTGTGTGTGTTTGTGAGTTTGTGTGTGTGTGTCTATGTGTGTGTTTGTGTGTGTTGCTTGTTTGTTTGTGTGTGTTTGTGTTTATGTGTGTGTGTGTGTGTGTGTGTGTGTGTGTGTGTGTGTGTGTGTGTGTGTGTGTGTCGTGTGTGTATATGTGTGTGTGTGTGTATATGTGTGTGTGTGTGTGTGTATCTGTGTGTGTTGTGTGTGTGTGTGTGTGTGTATCTGTGTGTGTGTGTGTGTGTGTGTGTGTGTGTGTGTGTGTGTGTGTGTGTGTGTATCTGTGTGTGTGTGTATGTGTGTGTGTGATGAACAGATGGAGTGAATGCAGGAATTTAAAAAAAAATTGGTGTATATGGGTTCAGAGAGCATTGAAAGAATGTCAGCAGTGAGAGGACCAGGATAGATTTTTCTAGAGGGATATAAAATTATGAGGTCATAGATAAGGTGAACAGCAACAGTCTTTTCCCAAGGTCGGCTAGTCGAAAACTAATGGACATAGCTTTCAGGTGAGAGAGTGAATAGATAAGTGGTACCCGAGGGACAAGGTTTCCACAGTTGGTAGTGTGAGCACGGACATAGGCCAGGGGTCGGTGAATGGGACTAGCTCACTTCAGCAACTTTGTCAGCATGGATGCGTTGGCTGAAGGGCCTGATTCCGTGATATAGCTCTCTGATTCCATTACTCTATTAGAGAAAGGCACAGAGGAGGTGGCTACCTGAAAGTGGAGAATTCAATGTTCTTGCCATTGGGTTTAGTTTAGTTTAGTTTAGAGATACAGCGTGGAAGCAGGCCCTTCAGACCATCAAGCCTGTGCTGACCAGCGATCTCCGCACACTTACACTATCCTACACACACTACTGGTCAATTTACAATTATACCAAGTCAATTAACCTACAAACCAGTATGTCCTTGGAGTGTGGAAGGAAACCAGAGATCCTTAATAAAACCTGCACAGGTCACTGGGGAAAATGTACAAACTCCTTACAGACATGAACCCGTAGTCAGGATCGAACCCGGGTCTCTGGTGCTGTAAGGCAGTAGCTCTAACGCCGTGCCATCATCTACCCAGGCAGAATAGGAGGTGCTTTCCGCTAGTTTGTATTTGGCTTCACCCTGGCAGTGGTGGAGGATGGAGAGAGGCGGGTGTGTGGGAATGGGAAGAGGAATTAATATGGCTTGTAATCAGGAGCTCGGTGTGGCCTTGGTGGACCGATAGATTTTTTTTTTTTTTGTAAAATATTTTTATTAGAAGTAAATACATATTAAGAAGGAATAACATAAAATCAAAAAAGAAGAAACATATTATTCGTCACATACATTCTTAATATTTTTAAAGTTTACAGTTGTTCTTATTTATACTTCTATACTTTTTATTATTTTATAACAGAAAGAAAATAGTAGAGAGAAATAATAAAAATAAATAAAATACAAGTAGAAAATCGATAAAATGAGTGGAGTATTAAGCAAGATATTCTTCATTGGAGATATATCCGTGGTCTATTGTATATAGTTCTTCATCTATTCCTTCATTCAGGCGGACCGATAGATTTACCGTGATATAATATGCACACGGACACATTAGGACATCTTTGACTAGACATTTAAAATTGAAAAGATTTTATTACCTTGGAAAGAATGTAATAGCAGTCACCATGAAATGTGTATTTCATGCCATCAAAAGTGGCAACGTGTGCTCCACCCTCAAATGAGCACACACCAGGACAAGGCATGTTTTTGCATAGCCATTTGCCGCCATTGCAGACACTTGAATGAAAAGGGACAAAGAATTTGTTAAGTTTAATAAAGTTGTCCGATATAAGGCGATTCGTTATTTTTTACAATTAAGATTTGATGCTGGTTATACCATTCTTCACACTCAGATGAAATCAGGGTGCCTGGATTGTAGTGTTTGCCTTTCAGTGTACATTTGCAGTCTTTCACCTTGATGCATCCAGAGTCAGAGTAATCGTCAAGGACCATTCCTGAAAGAAGAGAAGTCTGTAACTGTTGCTGTGGGTTTTCAATGGCTATTGATATTGGTTGATTATGGACAAGTGTACCGAGATACAGTGAAGGATTTTGCGAGCTGTCCATCAAATCACACTATGCATGAGTATAATCGAGTACCACAAGCACAAGACAAAAATAGCAGAATGCAGTGCAATGTTACAGCATTATAGGGTTACAGTGAAAGTGCACCTTCATTCATGAGAGGACCGTTTGGTTGTCTGATAACAGTGGGGAAGAAGCTGTTCCTGAATCTAGTGGTCCATGCTTACCAGCTTTTGCCTGATGGGAGGGGGGGGGGGAGGGGAGGGAATGACCAGAGTATGAGTGGTCCTTGATTGTGTTGGTTGCTTCCAACATGAAGTGTCGATAGAATCGATGGGGAGGAGGCTGGTTTGTGTGATGGACTGGACCACTTCCAAAACTATCTGCAATTTCTTGCAGACTTATGCAGAAATCCATGGAAGAACCTTCTAATGTTTTGTGGGACTATGGGCTTGTTGAGGTCAGAGTTTATGAAATTGATAAACAGAACAGAGAGTACAGGGTGACCGCTGGTCAGCGTGGACTTGGTGGGCTGAAGGGCCTGTTTCCATGTTGTATCTCTAAACTAAACTAAACCGAACTAAACACTTTGTCATTCATTCTTAAAGTAACTAAGGTTGGAATGCTGCAGGGAACACTCATATTAAAGATTCCTTGCCTTGTAATTTGAGTTCTATGCATTATGAAGTGACTGATCAGGTCAAGAGTGTTTAGTTGACATATGCACTGACCAGAGCTATGAACCTCTTACACATTACACAATACACTTTAGCACAACTATTCAGACAGTAACCATCCTGGATGTTATCTTGCTGTCTGGATTGGTTGCAATTGTGATGTTTGATATTGGTGGTGCTTGGAGTTTACTTTTTCCCCAAATTCACCTGGAAGTTGGTGCATTTGTTCCTGTGGAATTTCTGAGGCAACGGTGCGTCTACACAGCTGCTGTGACTATTGCCAGGTCCATATGGTGTTTGATCACCCAGAGACATTTTATTTGGCACTTCACTGCCCAGTCAGTAAAGGAAACATTGCAGTTTTTTGGCCTCAGGGTTCCCTAACCAGCTGAGAGAGGCCACAAAAACTGTGATTTACAGCATCAGCATCACATCAAGAATGCGATGGTTTACAAACTGATGGCAATTTGGATTCTCAACATGGTTTCATAGTAACAGGCAAGACAAGTGGATCTAGCTGGGTTGGCTAACTTAGTCGACATGGACAAGATGACTCTGGGACTCTAACCTGGTTAATGACATCGAAGGAGGCCATTTGTCCCATCAAGTTGTGCTGCCTCTCGGCATTTCACCAGACCCACTTTCCTGTAACCGATTATCTCTCACATGCCATGTTCCATCAACTCCCACTTCCCCCAGCTGCCTATTTAGAGTGACCCATTACTATGGAAGGAAACTGGAACATCCATGAGAAAGGCATGCGATCACAGGGAGAGCATGCAAACTCCACACCATCAGTGAGTAGTAGGGTCAGGGCCATAGGAAAGGCTTTTGCAGCTGTGAAGATTCTGCACTAATGTGCCTTGCCAGCGTGTGATCTGTCATTCTGTGTGTTCTGAGGTGGTTGATCAGACCAAGAGCGAAGGATGGTTATTTGTCATATATACCTGGAAGGAGCAATTAAATTCCTACTTGCCACAGCTTTACAGACACAACCATCATTTAAGATGCAAGCAAGCACCAAATTACAAGCATTTTATTGGAAAAGATGGGCCACAATTGCTTACCTGGGGGGCAGAAGCAACCATCCATATAGTGTTCCTCACACAAGATGCTCGTGTCGAGGTGAGAACAAGAGTCCATGCAGGGAGAACCACTTTCCTTGTAGATCATGTTTAAAGGGCACTTCATTGCTGCAGAGGAACAAGCAATGTTGAAATGCTAAACTGGGGTACGTTCTGGTATTACTCATATAAAACAAATAAGGTTGCATCTTAAGAAGCCAGGAGCAGGCCTTGATAAAAGAACAAAAATGGAGACACAAAAGACAGTAGACGTTGGATTCTGGAGCAAACCTTGAGCAGCTGGAAGGACACAGTGGGCTAGACAGCATCTGTGGGGCGAATGGATGGACAACATTTTGGGTTAAGACTCTCAATCTGGACTGAAAGAGTAGAGGGGAGATAGCCAGTAAAAGAGGTTGTGGTGGGTAGGGTAAGAGGTGGCAAACAATATGTGGATACAGGTGAGGAGAGGTTGGCAGATAGAGTTGGGTGAGGGGAAAAAGGGGGAAGTGTGGACATAGCAACAGAGTGGGTAAGAGGTGAAGGCAACAAAAGGGTGCAGATAATGGAACCTGTTAGAAAAGAAAGGTGACAGAATCTATGAGGAAATTGAACCAAATAAGGAGGATGGTGGACAGACAGGAACGAAGGAGGGAGAGGATTAGGGAACCATAAAGGAGAAAACATTCTCCCCGGACTAAAACTGAAATGCAGAATGTATCCTGCTCAGCAAAATAGGATTAATATGTTGCGTTCCCCTCTGACAGATGGTGCTGGTATTTAGAATGAGCTGCCAGAGGAAGTGTCAAAGGTGAGATATTAAAAGATGTTCGGACAGGCTCATGGATGGAAACGGTTTAGAAGGATATGGCTAAATGCAGGGAAATGAGATCAGCTCAGGTCAGAAATTTGGTCAGCATGGACTAGTTGGGTAGAATGGCCTGAGTTCTTGATGCTGCACTATATTATGACTCCAATTGCTGTTGCAAATCATCCATTTCACATAATAATGGTGGGATCTGAGATACCAAGAATTATGAATATAAACAATAAGCACAGAAAAAGACTCGTTCATTTACCAGCACTTGGTCAGTAACCTTCTACTCCTTGCAGATTGAAGTGCTTGTCCAGATAAGTGTTACGCGAGTCTCTGCCTCTACAACCACTTCATGAAGTACTTTCCAGATTCCAACCACTTTCCTGGTAAAAATATTTTCCTCGGATTTCCACTCACCACGTTTCTCCTCACATTAAAGCTATCCCTTCTGGTTTTAGGCACCTCTTTTGTTGGGAAAAGTTCATCATTTCAACCCTAGAAGGCATCTTAGTGCGGGCAAGGGATTAGTGTAGATGGGCAAAAAGGCTGTCATGGACGTGGTGGGCCAGATCTGTGGGCCAGAGGACCTGTATCTGTGCTGCACGACTCCATGGGACTACTTTATCTACATAACGACAGGTTACACAGCTCTGAGATGCAGAGGGTCTAGATGTCCAAGTGCATGATTTATATGTGCATATACTGTGACTAATTTGGAAAGCAAAGACAATGTTTTAATTTTATTGCAAGGAGAATTGAATGCAGAAGTTGGCAACGTTGCTTCGATTATTGGAAGAATGGAAGGGGACTTGGTTGAAACAATGTCGTTCCTGAGGGATTCTCACAGGGTGAATATGCGGAGGGATTGCCGTTTTAAAACTCAGCGTCACCTATTTTAAGACTAAAATGAGGTGAATTCTTCTCTAAAGAAAGGTCTCGACACGAAACATTGCCTACTCCTTTTCTCCATAGATGCTGCCTCACCCGCTGAGTTTCTCCAGCATTTTTTGTCTACTTTTGAATTCTTCTCTCGGTGTTGGAACATTTGGAAGCAGGGTCTGCAAAGCTAGATAGGCTCTTGATAAGCAAAGGGGGAGACAAAAGATGAGACAGGAATGGGGAATTTTGGTTACAAACAGATGAGCCATGATCTTATTAAACAATGGAGCAAACTAGAGGAGCTAAGTAATGAACTCCTGCTGCTAGTTTGTATGTTCATATATAAATACTTAGACCCTTGCTCCTCTGTAGCCTTTATATAATCACTGCTTGCTCTTTGACCTCTGCCAACTTGGCTCTATCCTGCAAATGAATAAATAGCATTCAGCAGCTTTTATCGTTCAACCTGATTAATATTTCACTTACGGCAGAATGTTTCTGTCCTCCAGTTTTCTGGCTTGCCTCCAGCATGAGAGCATTGCCGTGAATATTCGGAGATGGTACTGCACAGGCAGAAGGAGTCCAAAACTTTGTCGCAGCTACACATGTCCTGCATGCAGGCCTGTATGTAGTGCTCGTTGTTTAAGCGGGATGTACAGTCTGCAAACGTGCGTTTTGAGAGGAGATTTTCACAGGCCTCCCTCTGAAAAACAGCATGGTAAAATATTGGAGATCATCGTCTGAAACAACAGCAGCCATAATGGAGAAGGTTTACTAGTTCTATACAGGTGGGTTTAAACTAAACAGTGGGGGTGTGGAGTCATTAACATGGAAATGTAAGCATGCAGTTAATGGGAGAGTGTAGGAAAGGAGACCTGGGTGTGCTTGTACATCAGTCACTGAGAGTAAGCATGCAGGTACAGCAGGCAGTGAAGAATGGCATGTTGAACTTCATTGCAAGAGGATTTGAGTTTAGGAGCAACGAGCTCCTACTGGAGTTGTACAGGGCCTGGTGAGACCGCACCTGTAGTATTGTGTGCAATTTTGGTCTCCTAATTTGGGGAAGGACATTATTGCTATTGAGGGAGTGCAGCGTAGGTTCACCAAGTTAATTCCCGGGATGGCGGGACTGACATATGATGAAGAAATTGGTCGACTGTGTTTGTATTCACTGGAATTTAAAGGATGAGAAGGGATCTTCTAGAAACATAAAATTCTTAAAGGATTAGACAGGCTTGATGCAAGAAAAATGTTCCCGATGTTGGGGTAATCCAGAACCAGGGGTTACAGTTTAAGAATAAGGGGCAAGCCATTTAGGATTGAGATGAGGAAAAACCTCTTCACCCAGAGAATTGTGTATCTGTGGAATTCACTGCCACAGAAGGCTGAGGCTAATTCACTGGATGTTTTCAAGAGATAGCTAGATTTAGCTCTTAGGGCTAAAGGAATCAAGGGATATGGGAAAAAGCAGGAACGGGGTACTGAATTTAGATGATCAGCCATGCAGGTTTTCTCCGAGATCTTCGGTTTTCTCCTCCACTCCAAAGATGTTCAGGTTTGTAGGTTAATTGACTTGGTATCAATGCAAAATTGTCCCTCGTGTGTGTAGGATTGTGTTGTTTTGCGGGGAATGCTGGTCGGTGCAGAGTCGGTGAGCGAAGGGCCTGTTTCCATGCTGTATCTCTAAACTAAACTAAACTGACATTGGAGGGATTTGTATATCCATCAATGAATGCTGTGGTATTCAGCAAATTGTTGTGTGTCATGGCACAGCTAAATATGGCAGCAAAACTTGGGCAAATTATTATCTATCTACACACTGTATTTGCTCAGGAAATCACCACATCTGGAGAGGCATACACATCTATCTCCACCGAAGATAGACACAAAAAGCTGGAGTAACTCAGCGGGACAGGCAGCATCTCTGGAGAGAAGGAAAGAGTGACGTTTCTGGTCGTGACCCTTCTTCAAATTTGACCCGAAACAGTCACCCATTCCTCTCCAGAGATGCTGCCTGTCCCGTTGAGTTACTCCAGCTTTTAGTGTCTATTTTTGGTTTAAACCAGCATCTGCAGTTCTTTCTGACACATATCTCTCTCCACCACTTTATATGGAGGGGCTGTTGTGAAATTCCAGATAGTGCAAAGGGACTTTTATATGTGTTATTAATTTAAGCTTACTTTTAACTCCTTTTTCAATATGTAAACTCCTTTTATAAACATATTAGGAATATCAATTAATATTTAGACATTCTGAGTGTTTTCAAAGATATTATTGTTCAGGCTAAGTCTGAAGGCTGTCAATGTTTGTCACTGAATGCTAAGGCAGGGTGTTTGACCCGTGATGTCCCTTACACCACAGAAGATCTTTTCAACATGCACGTCCCCAATGGATGGAATAGTCCACACAATTTCTGAAAGTTCCCACCGGGAGTGTCACCAGACGTAAGTTTGCATGTGTTTTACTGACTATTATTCTAGCTGCTTGTTGGGTCTGTGAATTTATGGGTGTGAATATAGTTTCAAATGGTGATTTTGGATGAGATATATGTGGTACATATATTAGTATGTATTGTTTTATTTGATCTTATCTTTATCTCCATGATGAATGTGAAATTTCCAGAAATGGTTCCCAGGAATAATTTCCAGAAGTACTTCCTTGTAAAGTTTAACATTTTACCTGCTCACACTTCCTGCCTTAAAGGGGTTTCTCAGATAAACTACTTGGCTTCTGCAGATGTCTTCATTGAACCAATACCTTGACTAGATTTACGAGGATGTTGCCAGGTCTAAAGGGTCTGAGCTATAGGCAGAGGTTGAGTGGGCTGGGACTCTATTCCTTGGAGAGCAGGAGGATGAGAGGTGATCTTATAAAGGTGTATAAGATCATGAGAGGAATAGATCGGGTAGATGCACAGAGTTTCTAGCCCAGGGTAGGCGACTCAAGGACTGAAGGACATAGTTTTAAGGTGAAGGGGAAAAGATTTAATAGGAAACTGATGGATAACCTTTTCACACAAAGGGTGGTGGGTGTATGGAACAAGCTGCCAGAGGAGGTAGTTGAAGCAGGGACTACCCCAACATTTAAGAAACAGTTAGACAGGCACATGGATAGGACAGTTTGAGGGATATGAACCAAATATTGGCAGGTTGACTAGTGTAGCTGAGACATATTTTGGCCGGTGTGGGTAAGTTGGGCCAAAGGGCCTGTTTTCACATTTTATGACTCTCTATGACCTTGTGTTTGCAAGTGGGTTGTTCATTTTAAATGTACTTGACTTGCAGCCTTTTCTTATGGAATGGAGAGGTTGAGAAAGGATGGAGAGAAAAATGACTTTTCCGATCCTAGATTCAAAATACAACCCTTTCAAACCCCTCAGTGAATTCTTACGTATTGTTCACACAGCGCACGGGTTCCCATCGCATGCTCGTCGAAATCTTGACATATCTCGTTTGGCAGATGTATTTTCTGCAGGTTTCCGAAGTGAATGGGTGAACGCTTCAGACCTGCAATTTATGAAGACACAGCAAGTAACATGTAGAGCTGCACAATGAACAAGTTATTTTCCCAATGTAGTAAAAAAAAGACTCAAGTTCTTGACTTACCATCTGCGATGAACTCGTTGTAAACAGGAATCCCATTATAATCTCCACAAAGCCCACAGGTTTGATTGTGATATTTTATATCGAGCTCAACCTAAAATAATGAATAATAAGGTGATCAGTATTTTGCCAATACTTAATGGACATATCACATTCCTTATTGATGACCTTATTTTGTACACGTCTGAAGTAGTTGTCCTCTGGTTTGGGAAAAGAACCTCATGGAGGTAATAATTCAGGCAACGGCATTTAGCCCAGCTCGTTTGTTAAATGTTGTAATAATTCTGGACACACTATTGACATTGTAAAATTAAATATGTTTTCCTAAATCATATTTATAAATAAAACATCTGGAAGAAAAGATTTTATATACCCAGGCAAAAAACTAAGATTATTTTTCAAATGTGGACATGCACAAAAATCTAGTAACATAGAACAGTACAGCACAGGAACAGAGCCATCAGCCCAACATCTGTGTCAAGCATGATGCCATATTAAACTAGTCCTTTCTGCCAGCACATGCTCCATATCCCTCCAATTCCTACATATACAGATGCCTCTCCAAAATCCTCTTAACTGTCACTACCATATCTGCCTCTACCTCACGCTGCCTCAGCAAGGCCAGCAGCATGATCAAGGACGAGTCGCATCCTGGCCACTTCCTCTTCTTCCCTCTCCCATCAGGCAAAAGGTAAAGAAGTGTGAAAACACACACCTCTAGATACAGGGACAGCTTGTCAGGGAACCATGAACCTATGGTCCTCAATTCCCCTACTCTGGGCAAGAGATTCTGTGCATCTACCGATCTATTCCTCCCATGATTTTAAACACAAATGTATATCTTTTACAGGATAAATATCCTGTAGTACAATAGAGACTATGGGATATTTTGTATGCTCGAGAAATATTCTCAGAGATTCAAAGTGCATGGATCATGGTCCAGCAGTGCCCAAGCACAGTTCATGTAATTTTGAATAGGTTATGGCACAAACAATGTATCTCTGTTCTCTATTGCTTGGAACATTGAACATTGAAGAGTGCAGCAAGGAGCAGGTCCTTCGGCCCACATTGTCCATACTGAACATTGATGCTAAGTTAATCAAATCACCTCTACTGGCAACTGATCCTTATCCCTCTATTCCACGCAGATCCATGCACTTCAATAGATTACAGCAAGGTCATTGTTTATGGAATCTCTCTCCAGCCTTCACACTTACCATAAGAGCATCTTCTCTATTCCACATTAGAGTTATCCCAGATTTTCCGTAGACTTTAATGTACTGAGTGTTCTGTTCTACATACACACCAGGCCCAAAGTAAGGGAGCGAAACTCTGGAAAAAAAAAATCAGTTAAAAATACATTATCAGACTTCCGTCTTAAAGCCACACTGAAGTGATTAAGCATGGAATCAGGCCAGGCACGTGCCGTCAGGGTAGGCACTGCCTAACCTGAAGAAAATTATGAAATGGCAATTATTAAATATAAATAGTAAAGGCATGGGAGAATTATGCCTATCTAAGAGATTGATCTCCTAGGTAGGCATAATTCTCCGTGCCTTTCATCCGCGGCACTTGTAACACGGGAAGCTCTGTGCAGCCCACGTGCCGTCAGCGCTGCCTGAGCCGTCAGTTTCAAGGGGAGCTGAAGGCAGCAGAAATTCTGCCTTTGCAGCACAGCACAGGCGCAGCAGCCTACTGCACATGCCCAGCGCGAGTTGCTTGGCGGGATTTTCAAATATGGATTGCCATTATTTTAATAGTATCTCAGGAAACAAAGAGTGCAGAATGGACTTAATGTACCAATAACGTGGTAAGTGCATTTCTTGGTGCTTTATGTTTTTAAATGCTGTATTTCCCGGGGTGGGGAGAGAGCTCCGTTCAGTGTTTGGGGAGTCTGGCGTTGTGAAGGAGGGGATTGGGGTCAGTAACCCACTTGCCACGTTCCGGTCTGAGTGCAGGTAGATGGGACTAGGTGAGAGTAAGTGTTCGGCACGGAGTAAAAGGGCCGAGATGGCCTGTTTCCATGCTGTAATTGCTATATGGTTTTATTGTGGCAGGGGAGTAAATTAGCTAGGGTGGCTGCCGCAGCGCTCCGGGCATGGACAGCAGAACTGGCCGCCACTTCCGAGGAAGGAAGCAGCTCGGGTGACTGACTTTGAGCGGCCGCCGGGACCCGACAGCAGAACCGGCTGCCACTTCAGCCCCTTCTGCTGGTCCCCACTCACCTCTGGCAATGCTCTCCATCTGAACATCTCTCACCTGCCGCTCGCCAGCCGGCTTCCCGCAAATCTTTAAATTCCGACAGAGCGTTCACAGGACCAGTTGAGGTTACTTGGCTGTGGGAATTTAAGCATTTGCGGGACGCGGTTGACATGAGCGAAGCCGGCGAACGGCAGGTGAGAGATGTTCAGATGGAGAGCACTGCCAGAGGTGAGCGGGCCGGCAGAAGGTGCTGAAGTGGCAGCCGGTTCTGCTGTCGGGTCCCGGCGGCCGCTCGCACCCGAGCTGCTTCTATCCCTGGAAATGGTGGCCAGTTCTGCTGTCCATGCCCGGAGCGCTGCGGCAGAGGTGAGTGAGTTACTGATATGATCTCTGACCCCCTCCTTCTCAACACTCCTGCCCTCAATGCCCCTCCTGCCCCTCCTGCCCACTCCTGAACGCAATGAAATTTCGTTCAGACCGAAAGGTCTGAATGACAATAAAGGATACTTTGACTTTGACTTTGACTCTTTATCCCCGGCACAGACTCTCCACACGCTGTGAAAGGAACTCTCCCTCCAAATGGACCCTTGAATTAGTATTGTCATTCAATAAGATGACATTCAATGATTCAACGACCCGGTGTGCTCCCGTTTTTCCCACCATCTCTCCACCTGCCTTCATCCCCCGTCCCCCACCCATTCAGTAATTAAAAAATGAAGGAGATTGAGAAGACTTGGGAAAATTGAATTGTTACTTTTTGAAAAATTTTTACGAAGAGAACAATCTGCGCATGCGCGGTTTAAGATTTTTTTTTAAGCCGGCTGACTGCCTACCCTGAGTAATTACTCACGGCACGTGCCTGAATAAGGCCCTTCAGCCCGCCATGCCGACCATCCAGTTTACATCCAGCTCTTTTTCCAAACTTGGTTCATATTTTTCTGTGGCTTGTTGATTTAAGTGCTCAAGTTCTCAAATGTTATGAGAGTCTCTGTCATTGTGGAACCACTTGCACAGTGTGTCCAAGGCTCCAACCAAACTCTGGGTGAAAAATTCTCCCTCAAATTCTTTTAAACCTCTAACCCATTTCTTCAACCTTTACTTTCTGGTCTAAGACTCTTTTGCAATGGCGAAAGGTTCATTATGACCAATGATGCGAATGACCCTCTTCATTTTTTTATACCTCCATAAATTCGCTCTTAGCTCCAAAGAAAATAAATGTTCCATCCTAAGTAACATCCTATGAATCTCTTCTGCACTTTCTCTAGTATGATCACATTGTTTCTATGGTGTATATCTGTTGCCTAACTAATGTCTTAAACAAACTAGTTTGTTTCTACGTGTGTGTGTGTGTGTGTGTGTGTATATCTGTTGTATGTGTGTGTATGTGGTCTCGGAACTATGCCAAAACGGTACATGATAGCGCTACAATTTTTGGACCACCTTACTCACAATTGTCTTGTGGTGTCTGTTTTTAAATCAAGTTTGATATTGATATTATATTTTACGATTTATTCACATTTTTAACTTTACAAAATCCCACTTTGAGAAAAATGTCTTCCATCTGCAGTGGCAGTTACAGCTATGACGTTACAATGCGATTGTAGCCCTGCCTGCTACAATGTTGCAATCCAGTACACTGAGTCCTGGCAGCCCTAGAAAGTGCAATTGGATTTTTTTAAAGTTTAAAATGAGAGAGGGTGAATAAGGGGAAATGAGCTCCGCCTGCACAGTTGGGAGCTATGGGTGAGTGGTGGAATATTGCGTTGGGGGAACGGGTTGTATTGGGGGAACGGGTGAGTGGTGGAATATTGCGTTGGGGAAAGGGTTGCGTTGGGGGACCATGCCTCCCGTGTTACAGGGACCCAACCGGACCCATTTGGTCTAGTGTCATATAAAGTTATATCATAACCTCCATGCTCTTATATTCAATTTTCTGGCCAATTAAGACAAGTATCATGTATGCCTCCTTAATTAACGTATCTACTGTGCGGCTACATTGGGGATTCCTTGGTCATTGAAGACCCAACTTGAGTATAAACACTTCCAAGGACTATATGGGGTCCATGGTCTGTATCAGCACCACATATTTGATCTGATCCCATGTTAAATAAAATTTATGTCAGAGTTATGAGATGAAAACTTTCTCTATTTAAGGATCTATTTATTCAACAAAATACGGGTCGCCTCAGCATTCGTTCAATAAGGCAGATCCTTATCATTCCCATTTCTACCACATTTTTTTTATCTGCACTTTCTCTGCAGCTGTAACACTATTTTCTGTATTCCATTTATTTCCTCTTTTGCATGTCCTGGTACTCAAGTCTGATCATTTTAAGTATTATAAGCATGTGAAGGCTATGGACCTTATGCAATAAATGGGATTAGTATAGATGGGTGGAATGGTCAGCATGGACATGACAGATCGAAAGGCCTGTTCCTGTGGCGTACAACGCTATGACTAGCACAATATGTGCAAGCTGAATTGAGATCAGGTGGGGAAATGATACTTGAAGCATCGGAAAGAAGCAGCCTGAGAAACGTATTTTTCACACTTCATTACAACATAGAAAGAGTATTACAGTCACATAGGACAGGTCCTGTCTAGTACACCGGGTTAATGCTGTGCTAACTAATTTTAACTGAATTAGCTTTCTTGTAGATCATTGAGGTTAAGTAGCTTGGCTCACAAGGAACAATGACCATTTGAGAAAAGTTTGTGGTTCCACAAATTTGTTCCCTTACAACTAAACCTGTTTCTGCCCCAGCTGAATTATTCTTTTTGTTTTATGGCCAGGGGAAATAGCCAAAAGTGCAAATTACAATTATCTAATATATATCCCAAATTAATAGGAAGGAAGTCCAATGAGTCACAGAATGAGATTGCTATTCATCACCACAGACAAAAAATCCATGCCAATGACAAGACAGAAAGCAAAAGAAGGGAGAGCAGGAGAGAGAACTTTTAAAAATAAAAAGCCGTGTATCAGCATGGTTCGCCCACAAAGGCTCTGCAAGGCTTCTCAACTACTGACACGAAACACACATTCAATAGAAAATAATTGTCTCACTTACATGTCTTCATTGATGACTATAAATTTTGGTGTCATGTAAATCACAATATCCTTGATCTTTGCTGTGATGCCATGTATTTTGGGATGTCCCTTATAAATGGTACGTTTAATATGAACGGAGAACTCTTTACTTTGTGAGTTACAGTCAGTCACAAAATTATAGTTACACGTTCCTGGAAATTGGTAAACGTCTCCATCGAAGGTCTTAAAGTGATTGTTCCCCCAGGTGCTGCAGACATGGTCCCGATGGTTCGGTAATCTGGCTGTGAAATGAAATGTTTCAAATTTAGTAACGACCGAGAAAAACATAGACTGAGAAATAACTACAATCTGAGTACAGATTACAAAATTAAATAAAGGAAAAACCGACACAAGCAATTACTGAAATCTTGAGTTAAAAAAAATACAAACTGCTAGAGTAATTGAAGAAGGGCTGCAACCTGAGATATTGCCTGCCCATACAGATGTGTAGGGAGGAACTGCAGATGCTTGTTTAAAGCGAAGATAGACACAAAAAGCTGAAGTGACTCAGCGGGTTAGACAGCATCTCTGGAGAAAAGAAATAGGTAATGTTTCCCATTCCTTTTCTCCAGAGATGCTGTCTGACCTGCTGAGTTACCCAAGCTTTTTGTGCCTATCTTCCCTTACACAGATGCTGCCTGACCCATTGACTTACAGCAGTTTGCTTTTTGCAAAAGACAGAACAATTTCATTATTCCCTTCCAATCCCTAAAATCTACAATGCTCCACATTAAATAAATCCCGAATAGTTAGTGACAAATTAAAATTATTATCGCACTGCAACAAATTAAATGTTCAAAACTAATTCTCACCATGTTTGATTTCCACACAGAATGTATATGAAATGGCCCAACTCAGCAACCATATCGTGAAACTCCAAATGGCCATCGTGAGCCGATCAGGATGTGCAACTTAAAGGCGCAAATAACACAATGCTGCACCTTTTAAACCATTTTCGAGGGTCATAAAGTTTATTGTAGGGTGTGTTTATGAAGAGCATGTTAGTCTTCCTCGTGCTAGTGTATGTATGTGGCTACTTATGGGTGGAGTTTACATGGGAACCCTTGTGCATCGCAACTACTCAGGCGGTGTCAAACCACCGGCCCGCGGGCCGCATCCGGCCCCAATGTATCTTTGGTCCAACCTGGCCTGGGGGATGATTTGGGGAAATGATTTGCCCGGTTCGCCTACACTTTGTTCTCCGGTGAGCGGATCCCAGCGCTGAGTCTCCGCCCCCCCCCCCCCCCGTGCCCGCGCACCACCATCCGCTTCAATGGGAGCCGACCAAAGATACTTGAGGAGCGACCAGCCGCACTCGCTCCCGTGACCAGCCGTGTTTCACCCAGGTCCCAGCGCCCGCCGCCTATCTCCAACCTCTCAAGAAGCTCCACACGGACTCATTTAATAAGTCTCACGGACAACAGATAAAAAAAGAAAGCGTTCTCAATGTCAAGTGAAACATTTAGTGGACCTGCCACTAAACTTCACCCAGTGCTTCTCTCCAGAGATGCTGCCTGTCCGCTGAGTTACCCCAGCATTTTGTGTCTATCTTGAAGTAAACAGCAAGTGCAAAAAATAGCATTGTTTTTTCTCTCGCTCATCACTCTCAACTTTCTTGTAGCCTACGACTGTAAGTTAATACCAATCATAAAAGTAATGCTTGCTAGACAATCTTCTTCATAAGAAACAACATTCGTAAAGTGAACCACTTTGTAGTTGCAGCAGAGACTGTTGCACATGAGAGCAGGTTGATAAAACGAAGGGAACGAAAGCTGTGGGAGCGTGCATGCGTGCGTTTGTGCGCGCGTTTGTAAGTGCACAACTGATCCAACCCGCACTAAGTCGCATTTTGCAGAATCCGGCCCGTGACCTAAAATGAGTTTGACAACCCTGATCTACTCCCATTCACTCTCACTGGATGTCTGGAGCTCAGAATGGTGCTCATGCCTGTACATTGGCCATCTATTGAAGACTGAGAACATATCTTGCACTTGTTTAATGCTGCCACATGACAAGACGGTCTGTGCTTGGTGCAGGGAAATCTTAAGGTCATAGGTTCATAAGTGATAGGAACAGAATTAGGCCATTTGGCCCATCAAATCTGCTCCACCATTCAATCATGGCTGATCTATCCCTCTCTCATAACCCCATTTTCCTGCCTTCTTCCCATAACCTGACACCTGTACTAATCAAAAGTCTATCTATCTCTGCCTTAAAAATGTCCATTGCGGCCTTCACAGCCTTCTGTGGCAAAGAATTCCACAGATCCACTACCCTCTAACAAACAAAATTCCGCCTCATCTTCCTAAAGGGACGTCATTTAATTCTGCGGCTATGACCTCTAGTCCTAGACTCCCCCACTAGTGGAAACATCCTCTCCACATCCGCTCTATCCAAGCCCTTCACTATTCTATGACAATCATACTGTCGGTCGTACAGCATGGAAACATACTCTTTGGCCAAACTTGGCCATCCTTACCAAGGTGCCTACCTACACATATTCCTCCACGCAGCTGGTCATGGTTGTGGTACCTTAATAAGAACATGAAAATGAGTAACAGGAGGAGGTCCCTCAGCCTCTCCAGCCTGCGCCACCATTCAATAAAATTGTGGCTCATTCAACTATAACTCCAACAACATGTGGTAATCATAATATTCTATCTTATCCTGTACCTCTCCACCTCCTCCCTTCAAACTGATCCAGTGATTTTGCTGTCAGGGCCTTTTGAGGAGAGTTCCAAAGACCCATCACCAACTAAGAGAAA
This sequence comes from Okamejei kenojei, assembly GCA_035221665.1. Taxonomy (NCBI): domain Eukaryota; kingdom Metazoa; phylum Chordata; class Chondrichthyes; order Rajiformes; family Rajidae; genus Okamejei; species Okamejei kenojei. The sequence continues at coordinate 46,109,722 of CM069148.1, forward strand.
CAAGTTCACATATTTTTTGTTTGTAAAGAGGCAGCACAGTGGCACAGTTAGAGTTGCTGCCTCACAGCGCCAGAGACCCGGGTTCGATCCTGACTACGGGTGCTGTCTGTATGGAATTTGTACGTTCTCCCTGTGACCATGTAGGCTTTGTCCGGGTGCTCCTGTTTCCTCCCACATCCCAAAGATAAGCAAGTTTGTAGGTTATTTGCTTCTGTAAATTGCACCCTCGTGGGATAGAACTAATGTACGGGTGATTGATGGGTGGCATGGACTGTGTGGGCCGAAGGGCCTGCTTCCATGCTGTATCGCAAAGCTAAACTAAACTAAACTTGCAGGAGGAAACATTTACCTCAGATCCCCTTCACCTTAAGCCTATGCCCTCTTCGTTTTAATGCCCGTACCATGAGAAAAAAAATCATGAGATACACCTTATCTGTGCCTGTTATAATTTTATGCCAGCTCTCAGCCTGCACTCCAGGGAAATCAAGCCCAGCCTATCCAACCTCTAACCATATCTACAGTGCTCCACTCCAGGAAATATCAGAGTGAGTCTCCTCTGCATTCTCTCCAGCGCAACCACACCCTCTCCATAGTGCAGTGACCAAATCAGCATCTAATACTCTTAGGTAGACACAAAATGCTGGAGTAACTCAGCGGGACAGGCAGCATCTCTGGAGAGAAGGACTGAGTGACGTTTCGGGTCAAGACCCTTCCTCAGACTGATGTCCAATACTCTGAGAGCAGCCTATCCTGTAATATGCAAAGTTGTACATAATATCCCAACTTTTATATTCTGTGCACCAATCTATGAAGGAAGCATGCTTTTTTCACCATCTTATAATCTGTGCTGTTACTTTCAAAGAGCTATAGACCTGAACCCTAAGCTCTCTTTGCTCATCTAAGGACCTAAGCATGTTGATGAACCCTGTTTGACTTTCCAAAACACCTCACACTAGTCAGATTAAATTCTATCTGCCACCACTTGGGCCAACTTTCCATCTGATGTGCATCCTGCTGTGACATTAGACAAACTTCCTTGTTATCCACAATGCCAACTTACTAATTATACTTTGTACATTTCCATCTAAGTTGTAAATGTACCTCACAATTAGCAAAGGTTCCAACCCTGATCCCTGCAAATCATCACGAGCCACAGACTTCCAGTTAGAAAGTCATCCTTCCACGACCACCCTCTGTTTTCTATCAATGACACAATATTGAATCCAATGAATCAGATTGCCTTGGATCCCATGTGCCCTAACTTTCTGGAGCAACCTTCCACAGGGACTCATTGAATGCCTCACTAAAGTCCATATAGACTGAAGAAGGGTCTCGACCCGAAACGTCGCCTATCTCCTTCGCTCCTTAGATGCTGCTGCACCCGCTGAGTTTCTCCAGCTTTTTGTGTACCCTCCATATAGACAATGCCTACTGGCCTGACTTCAATAATCTCCCTTGTTGCTTCTTCAAAAAACTCAATTCAATGAAATACGAATTCCCCTGCACAAATCCATGCTGACTATCTCTAATCAGACTCTCCCTTTTCAATTGTACATCAATCCTATCTGCAATAATATCCTATCCCCTATCCCCTATCATGATGTAATGTTCACTGGCATGCAATTGCCTGCTTTATCCCTGCTGACCATTTTACATAAAATAATGACGTCTACTATCTTCCAGTCTTCTGGCATCTCACCTGTGACTAATAAAGATGGAAACATATCCTGCAATGCTCCAACTACGCTCGCCATAGAAACCTGAGCTGGATCCCATCAGGCCCAGGAGTTTATCTACCTCTATGTGTGTCCATGATAGGAATGCTTTCCCCTTCTCATTACTGATCTTATTACTGACCTACTCCAGATTATCCACATGGCCCTATTTGACCTAATTTCTTTATTAAAATTATGAAAGGTAGAGATGCTCCTAACCTTTTTCCCAGGATGGAAATAGTCAAAATTGTCAATTTTGGTAGGTTTTATGGAATGAGCCGCCAGAGGAGGTAGTCGAGGCAGGGACTATCCCTGTTATCAATCCCTAATGTCAGTTGAGGAGATGGTAGATGCACTGCACGACCACCCTCTGTTTTCTATCAATGACAATTCCGGGATTATCATCAAGCCTCAAGGAAGGAATGGCAATATACTTCCATTCCAAAATAAAAACGCAAAATATGGAAAATAAGGCCACAATCTGGCCTTTTGGTCCACAAATCAATGTGACCATGGTAGATCATCCCAGTTCTATTCCATGTCCCAGCTTTCTCCCCATTTCCGCATTATCATTTTACCCCAGGTAATTGTATGTGGCCCTTTCTTAAATATATTTAATAATTTACCATCAACTCCTAACTGCGGAAGATAAATCTGTTATATCATCACTCTGGGTGAAAACATTGCTAATTTCAGCTTTAAATGGCTCATCCCATGCCCTGAAGCCATGTCCATTGGTCCTGGGCTCCAGACATCTGCAACATGGCATCTGCATCCAAGAAGTCCAACCATTGGGAATATCTGTACATGGCCTTCCCAGTCCTGTTAAACGTGGTAGGTTGATGTGAGGCTAGATCTCTGGAAGTATTTAAGATGGAAAGATGTTGTCAAGCTAGAAAGGGTACAGAGAAGGTTTACGAGGATGTTGCCAGGACTAGAGGGTCTGAGCTATAAGGTTGAGTAGGCTTGGACTCTTGCCCAGAGTAGGTGAATCGAGGACCAGAGGACATAGGTTTAAGGTGAAGGGGTAAAGATTTAATAGGAATCTGAGGGGTAGCTTTTTCACACAAAGGATGTATGGAACAAGCTGCCAGAGGAGGTAGTTGAGGCAGGGACTATCCCAATGTTTCAGAAACAGTTAGACAGGTACATGGATAGAACAGGATTGGCGGATTATGGGCCAAATGCTGGCAGGTGGGACTAGGGGAAATTGGGCTGAAGGGTCTGTTTCCATGCCGTACCACTCTATGACTCTATGATTAAGACACCACTTCAAACAGGGTAAGGAATCCTCCTGGTGATTACCCCCTACCCTCCTCCAGCGACTGAAGAGACAGTTCTGCCCACATGTCGATCGAAGCATGAAAAGAAGCATCGAGGGCACAGAATGCTCTCAGAGCGCGGGACCATTTTGGTGGTCATTGATAGTGTTGTGTTAGTAACACCACTGACTGAGATGGCCGAGTGCTTCCAACATAAACCATCAGCGCATATCCATTCTTTGTACATTCAAGTGATGTCATATTTGCAGCCTGAACCATAATTTGATAGACCGTCACTAACTGCCCTTGTGAATGTGCTGGTGAGCTGCTTTCTTGAATCAATGCAATCCTTGAAGTGTGTGTGTACCAGCTTTGGGGGTATACCCATGCCTTGGGGAGGGTGACCCAATCACAGTGCAGGAACAGCAATTTATTTCCAACTCAACTGGTGTGAGGTTAGGAGGGCATCTTCCAGTGGTGGTGTTCCCATGATTGTGCTGCCCCTGCTCTTCTAGCTGGCGGAGGTTGTGGGTTTGTAAGGTGCTTTCTAATGCCCTTGTCCTACTTAGGAAACCTGAACGGAAACCTCTGGAGACTTTGCGCCCCACCCAAGGTTTCCGTGTGGTTCCCAGAGGTTCCCGGAAGTTTTTGTCCTCCGGCAACCACCTTCAACTAGCATCGCAACTGGCTTCGACTAAAAAATTACCAATTTTAAAACGGAAACCACTTTCGACCATTAGGGAGACTGACAAAAAACCCCTGGAACCTCCGGGAACCGCACGGAAACCTTGGGTGAGACGCAAGGTCTCCAGAGGTTTCCGTTCAGGTTTCCTAAGTGGGACCGGGCCATAAGGAGCTTTGGTGAGTTACAGAGAAACATAGAAAATAGGTGCAGGCGGAGGCCTCGACTACCCAGTACAGCCATTCATTGTGATCATGGCTGATCGTCCCCAATCAATAACCCGTGACTGCCTTCTCCCCATATCCCTTGATTCCACTAGCCCCTAGAGCTCTATCTAACTCTCTCTTAAATCCTAGTTGTTGCAATGCACCCTGTAGACAGTGCAAACTGTTACTACTATGGGTGGGTGGTGGAGTGAATGAATAGTTGTGGATGATGTGCCTATCAAGTGGGCGGTTATGTCCTGTATGGTGTCAATCATCTTGCATGTTATTGAAGGTGCATTTATCCAGGAGATCGGAGAGTTTCCTGACCTGAACCTTACAGATGGTGACCTGTTACTCACATAATTCCTAGTCCTAGACCTGCTCTTGTAGCCCCATTGTGTATGTGAGTATTTGATGAGAGTCCGAAGAGTCTCGACACGAACAGTCACCTATTACCTTTCCCGGGAGATGCTGTCTGACCCGCTGAGTTACTCCAGCTTTTTGAGTCTATCTTTGATAAGAGTGGGATAGTGTAGAGCCTACTCTTCCAGTGAGTTGTTTAATTATCTGCCAAAATACACAACCAGATGTGGCAGAACTGTAGAGCTCAGATGTTACCTGTTGGTTGTGAGATTGCTTTGTTCTGTCTGAAGAAGCAGAGTTGGCACAGTCAGTTGGCAGACCCACCCGGCCTCTCCTGCCAGGAGCTAGGAGTGTTTTTTCGGGTATGCCAGAGGTTGAGGGGTAACCTGATAGAAATATGTAAAATTATTAGAGACATAGATAGGGGAGACCGTCAGAACCTTTTTCCCAGGGTGGAAATGTCAAAGACTAGTGAGCACAGCTTTAAGGTGAGAGCAGCAAGGTTTAAAGGCAGTGTGCGGGGCAAGTTTTTTTACCCAGATGGTGATGGGAGCTTGGAGCTGCCAGGGGTGTGGGTGGAGACAGATATGATAGTGGTGATTAAGAGGTTGCTAGATAGGCACATGGATATGCAGGGAATGGTGGGGTATGGATCATGTGCAGGCAGATGAGATTAGTTTATCTTCAAGATGGACACCAAATGCTGGAGTAACTTAGCAGGACAGGCAGCATTTCTGGATAGCTGGGTGACGTTTCGAGTTGAGACCCTTCTTCAGATTGAGAGTCAGGGGAAACATCGAAACATAGAAACTAGGTGCAGGAGGAGGCCATTCGGCCCTTCGAGCCAGCACCACCATTCATTGTGATCATGGCTGACCATGGCTTGGGAGTAGGAAACGGGAGATATGGAAGGGTAAGGTGTGAATATGAGAGTTCAAAAAGGGACGAAGATCAAGAAACATGTAGAATAGATCATAGTTTGCTCGGGGAAGGTGATTATTTGACGCAGACATTGTGGGCTGATAGATCTGTCCCTGTGCTGTACTGATTTATTTTCTATGTTCTAGTGATTTGGCAGTGGTGGGTTGGGAGCAGGGTGGAATCTTCCTTTGGCTAAATTATTTGATTCACCCTATTCTGGCAAATGTCAATGTCACCATCTCTCAGTGCTGCATGTGCATGCACAACATACTTCTGCCACATGACCCAGTTTGTTAAATGTTGCAAGCCGCAGTTACAGTCTGTGTATGTACTTTGAACGGCAAATTGTCAACACTGTAGAAATCTATAGGAAAGAACTGCAGATGTTGGTTTAAACCGAAGATAGACACAAAAAGCTGGAGTAACTCAGTGGGTCAGACAGCATCGCTAGAGAAAAGGAATAGGTGACATTTCGGGTCGACACCCTTCTTCACACTGTCTCAACCTGAAATGTCACCCATTCCTTTTCTCCAGAGATGCGGTCTGACCGGCTGAGTTATTCCAGCTTTTTGTGTCTAACTTCTGAAGAAATCTATGCTGCCCTATTTCTCGTCAAAATGGTAAGTAGCAGGTTTGACTACATTTAAAATTAATCTTTTTGGTCAAAAGTGCCCTAAAGGTCATGAGTATTGTTGTAGCCTTTTAAACTCAGTTAATTACCCTCTCCTTTCCTCTCTCCTTCTTACACTGTGAGTTTATCACTCAACTGTGGGTCCTGAATGTAGATATAGACTGTGATTTAAATTTTAGTCAGCTTCCTTCATCATTTCAACAAAATGACATGAGATAAAGGTTTATTGAATGTGAATTTTTCAATGATTAATATATTCATTAAGGTGAGAAATGACAGTGAAGGGACTACTTCCTCATTTTTGTCTCCTGTAAATACTTTGAGGCCAACTGAAGCGTTAGTATGATTCAGAATAAAGCTAAAGTTGGATGATCAGCCATGATCATATTGAATGGCGGTGCAGGCTCGAAGGGCCGAATGGCCTGCTCCTGCACCTAATTTCTATGTTTCTATGTTTACCCCACTATTCTTCCATCATATTCCTCAGGGCAGTTGCAATATTGGTTGGATTCTCAACAAAGAGCACAAAAAATAACTTCTGAAATATTTCCCTCTCTCCATACTTACATTTCCTCTGACCCTTAGATTGTCAACAATGAGATTAGTGTAGATTGCCGAATAGGTTGGCATGGATGTGATGGGCCGAAGGACCTGCGTTGGTGCTATATAATTAATACCAAGAGTTTCGGAATGCTTAATCCTAACTTCTCGTCACTAACTGAGTTTGGGCATTTAACTTGGTCACAGCAGGTGGTCAGTTTGGATGAGGTTCAAACTAGATTCTAGGAGTGAGTGAGTAGTGTGATAAAATTGTCTTGGAACACCCCAAAACTAAATAAAATTCTGAATAGATTTGTCATAAAGATTCCGTATTTATTTCAATGCCATTTTCGATATTAATAAAATAAACATAAGTGCATGTCACCCAAGGGCTGGCCTGGTTCCTCCCTGGAACCCTGTGTGCTTACCAGCTGTTGTGCAATGGACTTGTTTGCTATACGCACTATGAACATCCTGGACCACATGCAAACACGCAGTACACAGACTGAAAATAACTTAACCCTAACCTATTTTTAAAGGTAATTAAACGAAATGTACCAAACCGGGTTCAATGTCAGTAAGAACAGTAAAAATATTTTGATGTCCATTGCATCCACCAGCTATCATGTTACATAACATTTAGAAGTGCATTTTATTAGTTCATTAATCTTAATCTTTCGCCCAAGATGTGGTAATTCCCCAATCCAAATTCCCTGTAGAAAAGGGCTATAAGGGTGGCGTAACTGTCGAGTTACTGCCTTACAGCGCCAGAGACCTGGGTTCGGTCCTGACTACGAGTCTGCGCGGAGTTTGTACGTTCTAACCCGTGACCTGCGTGGGGTTTTTCTTCGAGATTTTCGGTTTCGTCCCCACATTCCAAAGTTGTACAGATTTGCAGGTTAATTGGCTTGGTTATAAATGTAAAATTGTCCCTAGTGTATGTAAGGTAGTGTTAATATGTGGAGATCACTGGTCGGTACGGACCCGGTGGGCCGAAGGACTTGTTTGCGTGCTGTATCTCTAAACTAAAACTAAAAAACATCTGGAGGAACAGCACCTCATATTCCACCTGGGTAATTTCCAACTCAGCAGTGTGAACATTGAATTCTCAAATTTTAGGTAACAACCCCCCACTCCCAACTTTTTTCCCTCTCTTCCCTGATCCAGGGAAGAAAGGAAAATGGGTGCAAATGGGTGCAAATCACACTATCCTGCTCTCTTACCCCTTCCCTCTGTACCGTTCCACCTCTATCCCTCCCCCTGACCATGTTTAACATCCTTTCTCCTTTTGTTTCCTTTTTATCTCAAGCATTTGTCCACCTATCTGCCAATCAACGCCCCCCCCACCTGTATCCACCTTTCATTTGTCAGACTTTGCCAGTCCCACTTGCCCTACCTTCATCTCTCTAACAGCTTTCACCCCCTCCATTATAATCAGTCTGAAGAAGGGTCTAGACCCAAAACACCACCTCTCCACGTCCTTCAGAGAAGGTGTCTGACTCGTTGACTTTCTCCACCTTTTTGTTTTATTTTTGGAAACCAGCATCTACAGTTCCTTGCTTCTCACTGCACATACTGATCAATGTTTGGACCTTACACTCCAATCCCAGCAAGATATTTTCTAAATATTTTGACAGGATGGTAAGATACCAGAGATGGGAAATCTAGGGAACGTTGAGTCAAAGTCAAAGTCAAAAGAGTTTATTGTCATGTGTCCCTGACAGGACAATGAAATTATTTCTTTGCATAGCACAACAGAACATAGTAGGCATTGACTACAGTTATATACTTAAATACACACATTAATTAATAAATTAATAAAGTGCAAATACCAGATAGAGGGGTATTAATGTTCAGAGTTTTGTCCGAGCCAGGTTTAATAGCCTGATGGCGGTGGGGAAGTACCTATTCCTGAACCGGGTTGTTGCAGTTCTCAGGCTCCTGTACCTTCTACCCAAAGGTAGCAGGGAGATGGGTGTGTGGCCAGGGTGGTGTGGGTCCTTGATGATGCTGCCAGCCTTTTTGAGGCAACGGCTGTGGTAGATCCCCTCGATGGAAGGAAGGTCAGAGCCGATGATGGACTGGGCAGTGTTTACTACTTTTTGTAGTCTTTTCCTCTCCATGGCACTCAAGTTGCCGAACCAAGCCACGATGCAACCAGTCAGCAAGCTCTCTACTGTGCACCTGTAGAGGTTAGAGAGAGTCCTCCTTGACAGACCGACTCTCCGTAATCTTCTCAGGAAGTAGAGGCGCTGATGAGCTTTCTTAATAATTGCATCTGTGTTCTCGGACCAGGAAAGATCTTCACAGATGTGCACACCCAGGAATTTGAAGCTCTTGACCCTTTCAACCATCCACCCGTTGATATAAACAGGACTGTGGGTCCCCATCCTACTCCTTCCAAAGTCCACAATCAGTTCCTTGGTTTTGCTGGTGTTGAGGGCCAGGTTATTGTGCTGGCACCATATGGACAGTCGCTCGATCTCTCTTCTGTACTCCGACTCATCCCCATCAGTGATACGTCCCACTATAGTGGTGTCGTCAGCGAACTTGATGATGGGGTTCGCACTATGACCGGCTACGCAGTCATGAGTATAGAGTGAGTACAGCAGGGGGCTGAGCAAGCAGCCTTGAGGTGCTCCCGTCCTGAGAAGGTAGTATGAGGCCATTTATAGTACCTCATATCTCTAGAATTTGTGTTTCCTGCAAATTTACACTGATTCTATCCCAAAATTATGTGGGTGTTAATTACTGGGGCAACGGTGAAGGTGCATAGAGAGCCAGCAGTGAGGGAAGCATTATTTGGTGAGCAGGAAGTCATGGAGTCATAGATTCATAAAGTGATACAGTGTGGAAACAGGCCCTTTGGCCTAACTTGCCCACACCGGCCAACATGCCCCAGCTACTCTAGTCCCGTCTGCGTGTGTTTTGTCCATATCCCTCCAAACCTGTCCTATCCATGTATCTGTCTAACAGTTTCTTAAATTTTGGGATAGTCCCTGCCTCAACTGGCACCTTGTTCCATACACCCACCACCCTTTGTGTGAAAAGGTTACTCCTCAGATTCCTATTAAATGATTTCCCCTTCACCTTAAACCTATGTCCCCTGGTCCTCGATTCACCTACTCTGGGCAAGAGGCTGTGCATCTCCCCGATCTATTCCTCCCATGATTTCATACATTTTATACATCAAATAGGAAGGGTTTGGTCATAAATGATTAGTTAATTCGGGGAGAGTCCAGGCACGTGTGCGCCTACAGAAAGAACCCTCGGAGCAACCAGGAATGGTAAGGAAGATCCATAATCTAATTCCCACAGTCCATGCCACTGCCAATTGCATAGGGAACAACAAGGGAGGAACAAAAACTAGGAATTCAATTAAAATCAGTCTGAACGCTATCACGAGTTGTAGTTTGGTCAGCTGTCTATTGGTTGACAGATCTGAAGGAGTAGCACAGAAGACAGGTGTTCCCACATCACAGAAACTGGTTTCGGACCTCACACCAAATAGAACTGCACTGTGGGAACAAGCACTATCTGAATGAAATGGAGCTAGTAAAAAGCGAGGTTGCAATATTTATATTTGTAGCGTTGGTAGGTGGATTGGGAAAACCCGTTGGTTGCATAGTTAAATAAATCAGAATTATATCCTGATAGAACTATATGGCATGGACACAAGCCCTATGACCTAACTCATCTATGCCAATCCAGTTGTTTTACCAAGCAAGTCTCACTTGCTTGCACCTGTCCCATCTTCCTCAAAAGCTTTCTTGTCTACTTGATAAAGTCACAGCTCTACCCCACCTCTACCACCTCCACTGGCAGCTCATTTCATGTACACAACACCTCCTGTGTAATATGGGCCAAACACCGGCAGGTGGGACTAGCATAAATGGGACAGGTTGGTCCATATGGACAGGTTGGGCCGAAGGGCCTGTTGACACACTGTATGACTCTATGACTCTAACAATTAGCTTGCAGCTTGAAACAGCCTCTGTCAGGATAACTAACTGTCCCAACCTTCACTAGGGATGTTGTTGTGTAATTAGTCCTTCCAGGGCTGGCTGATGAGCTCTCAGCTGTGATGTTAAATGTTGGCAGTTGCAAGAGCTGCAATTCTGAGCACCTTCTGCTCCTAAAACAGTGGCACCATGAGGGAAGACGTGCCACCATCTCTTTATTTTTAGAAGTTTAAAGAGATTCAGCATGTTACCAAATGCACTAACAAACTTGAACAGATGTACTGGAGAAAGTGTCCTGACTGGTTGCATCGTAGGCTGAAACATACATTCCGATGATACAGGAATGCAAGAAGCCTGGACCAACATGAGCACAACTCTCCCCATGTAGAACCACCCACGTGAGGCAGTGCTTGAAGAGGGCGGCATCTATCATCAATGATCCCCACCATGCCCTCTTCTCACTGCCACCATTAGGCAGGAGATATAGAAGCCTGAGATCCCACTCCACAGAGTACAAAATCCTTAAATGCATTAACATTCAGATGGATCTTACGATGGATGACCATAGCTCTCTGAAAGTTGCAACACGGGTAGATAGGGTGGTAAAGAAAACATACCGTACGTGTGGCCCATTGGTTTTTGACATTGAGTATGAGAGTCAAGAACTCATGTTGCAGCTTTATGGTTAGGGGTATTGTGTGCAAATCTGGTCTCCCCATTGCAGGAAGGATGTGCAGGCTTTGGAGAAGGTACAGAAAAAGTTCACCAGGATGTTGGGTGGATTATAGCTACGAGGAACAGTTGGACAAACTTGGATTGTTTTCTCTGGCGAGTACAAGGGAAGACCTGATAGAAATATACAAAATTATGAGAGGCACAGACAGGGAAGATAGTCGGAACCTTTTACCCAAGGTGGAAATCTCAAAGATGAGAGCGCTTGGGTCTGTGGTAAAGTTTAAAGATGATGTGCGAGGCAAGGTTTTTTATACAGAGATAGTGGGCGCCTAGAATGTGCTGCCAGGGTGGTGGTGAGAAAAATCCTGACAGTGACATTTAAGGGACCTTAAAGTCAGCCACATGAACTTGCAGGGAATGAAGATAAATGGATCATTTGCAGACAGATGGGATCTCCTCAAGGTATGCATACTTTGAAGAAGTTCTCCTCTCTCCGACGAGAGTTCTGTAATATCCTTTCCTGCGGCTCCTCCTCTGTGATTCTCTGAGTAGAGTCTCTGACTATGGCATATCCTTAAAGCTATGCCCTCCAGTCTTTGACATTTTCAGCTTCGGAAAAAAATTTCTGACTGTCTACACTATCTATGCCTCTCTTAATTTTATACATTTCTATCAGATCTGCCCTCAAACCCAATAGAAAATAATGCAAGTCTGCCAACTTCTTGTAACTACTTTGGTTATCCACTTTGGTGGCAAAAAGAGGAAAGTAGACTATTATTTGAATGGTGGCCGATTAGAAAAAGGGGAGATGCCACGAGACCTGGGTGTCATGGTACACCAGTCATTGAAAGTAGGCATGCAGTTGTGGCAGGCAGTGAAGAAAGCGAATGGTATGTTAGCATTCATAGCAAAAGGATTTGAGTATAGGAGCAGGGAGGTTCTACTGCAGTTGTACAGGTTCTTGGTGAGACCACACCTGGAGTATTGCGTACAGTTTTGGTCTCCTAATCTGAGGAAAGACATTCTTGCCGTAGAGGGAGTACAGAGAAGGTTCACCAGACTGATTCCTGGGATGTCAGGACTTTCATATGAAGAAAGATTGGATAGACTCGGCATGTACTCGCTAGAATTTGGGGGGATCTCATAGAAACTTACAAAATTCTTAAGGAATTGGACAGGCTAGATGCAGTAAGATTGTTCCTGATGTTGGGGAAGTCCAGAACAAGGGGTCACAGTTTCAGGATAAGGGGGAAGTCTTTTAGGACCGAGATGAGAAAAACATTTTTCACACAGAGGGTGAATCTCTGGAATTCTCTGCCACAGAAGGTAGTTGAGGCCAGTTCATTGGCTATATTTAAGAGGGAGTTAGATGTGGCCCTTGTGGCTAAAGGGATCAGGGGGTATGGAGAGAAGGCAGGTACGGGATACTGAGTTGGATGATCAGCCATGATCATATTGAAAGGCGGTGCAGGCTCGAAGGGCCGAATGGCCTACCCCTGCACCTATTTTCTATGTTTCTAACTCATACCTCTCATTGAAAGTGGCAGATCAGGAGCAGGTTGCGCAAGCCTCTGCAATTCTGGGCAATATCCATATTGTAGTGCAGAGGGTGTATACAGATTCACCGGGATGCTGTTTGGGATGGAGCCTTTTAGTTACAGTATGAGGAGAGAACTGGTTAGACTGGGTTTGTTTTCTTTGGAGAAGAGGAGGGAGTGGGGCTGCTGATAAATAGGTGTAGATAAGGTTGGCATGAGGAAGCACTTCTCCATAACAGAAGTGTCAAATGCTAGAGGGCAAGGAGAAGAATTTTATTGGGGGACTGAGCAACTATTTTTCCATCCTGAGAGTGTTTGGAATCTGGGGGTGATGAAAGTGAGTTTTCTGGATGAGTATCTTAAGTTTCCAAGGCATTGAGGAATACAGATCATGCCGGTAAATGACGTTAGTGTAGATTGGTAATTGGTGATCAGCATGGCCAGAGTAGACCGAAGGGCCTGCTATTGTTTTGTAGGACTCTATGGCTTTATCAATAATGGCAGAGAAGAAGGGAATGGTGACTTCTCTTCCTCATCGGGACTTCTCTTCCTTCAATCCGGGACATTGCGTGCAAACGTTGCTTGTCCAAGGCCAACAGCATTAGAACAGACCCCACACATCTCCATCACGGACTGTTCACTCTGCTGCCCTCAGGCAAAAGGTATCGCAGTATAAGGAGCAGAATGGCCTGGCCTAGTTGAGGGACTACGTGAATAGAAGCCCGTACAGCCGTTGGTGCGTCAATCTTCAAAGCAGCGGAATGAATTCACAGCTAACAATGACTGAAGTATAACGGTAAGATGATAAAACTAGAACTACCAGATGAGATCTATGAGGGTGGGAGCGGACGGCACGTAGTCCCTCAACTCGACTCCTCATAAAATAAAGATCAAACTTCAAACTGGTAAGTTCTCGTTTAATCTTACTATTTTACTTCGGAGTCACGTGAGTGACTACGTGAAGACTTCAAAGCACTGTGAATTCACGCCGCAGACCCAAATCCGACGTTCACACTGCCTGGATTGACTCAAAGTCGTTAGCAATCAATCATGCATCAATAATAACATTTGTTAAATGAATAACAGTTTATTTACAAACAAAATCATGAGAAACCCCTCTAACTCAGGGGAAACTATAACAGTACTGAAAACAGAATCATCAAACACCCCGAGCCTTGAAATCGGCTTGTGATAAAACCTCTGAAAAGTTAGCTCACTGGACCATCCTGCGGCCACGAGGATATGGTCTATTGGCAAGTCCATCGCCCTTGCCGCGGAAGTTGATGCCGCCCTGGTGGAATGAGATTTGAATTTATCAGTATCAATTCCAGCACTTGCCAGGACCTGCTTTAGCCACCTTGAAATTGTTTGCACCGACACGTTACTGTGTGGTTTTTTGTGACTAATAAACAAAGCCGACTCTGTTCCTCTCAGAGGTTGAGTAATCTCAATGTAACGTGATAAAATGTGAGACTACACAAGCGATCATCTGCGGGGTATGCTGAAAAACACAATCTTACATCCTGTTTTGCCTCTTCTATTATGTTTAAGCAAATCATAGACATAAAATATAATGGCATCTGCCGACACATGCATTCTATCCAGCCGTAGCTTTTGCAATGTTTGTACACGTTGAGCTGAAACCAACGCCATAAGCATGACCACCTTAATAGTTAATTTGGCTATAGATAGGCTTGTAACCGGAGCCCACTGGCGAAGAACCATAAGAACCTCACTCACATTCCAAATCCCAGCATACCTGGGTTTAGGAGGATTAGAATTGAAAACTCCCTTCATGAATCGTGAAACTAACGGATGTGTCCCTATTGTATGTAATTCTGCATTCATAGGTAAATAAGAAGACAGAGCACTTCTGGCTGAATTGATCGCACTATAACTTAATTTTTGGTCGAAATAAAGAGTTGACAAAAACTCCAATACGTCCGTGATCCCTGCAGTGTGATATACAATATTCTGCTGTAGGCAGAATTGCTCCCACTTCTTAATATAGGTGATATATTGCTGCTGTGTACTATCCCTGCAGGCCGACGTGAGAACATCCACAGTCCGATGAGACAGTCCTCTCCTCAGGTATGGCCTTAAAATCTGCAAATTAACAGATCAATACGATCATATAAAGGATGTTGATCCCCAGTGACTGGATTTACCAGTAGATTTTTATTCTTGGGAATAAGCATGTAAGGCTCCCTAGCCATTTGTAATACAACGGGAAACCATGCTTGTGTAGGCCAATCTGGCACTACCAATACCCCTGAAGCGGAGTCCTCCTTGATCTTTTGCAAACATCTGCTGATGAGACAGAATGGAGGAAATACATACACAAACATTCCTCCCCAATGCAGCGAAAACGCATCCACTGCTACTGCCCCAAAATCTGGTTCCCATGAAACATATCTAGGTAACTGATAATTTAATCGAGATGCAAACAAGTGAATATCTGGCAATCCATACTGAACAATCATTTGGTTAAATACATCCTGATTTAACATCCATTCAATGTTGTCATTAAACTGACGTGACCTAGTGTCAGCTACCGTGTTGAACCTTCCTGGCAAATAAAGTGCTGAAAGCCAGATATTTTGGTCAATACACCAGCTCCAAATCTGGTTAGCCAGTCTATCACAAGACTGTGACTTAACTCCACCCATGTGGTTTACATATGCCGCTGCTGTGGTGTTGTCAATCTGAACCTGCACATGCAGATCCCTCCTTGTAGAACAATAAGCTTTGAGCCCATACCAGGTGCCCAACAACTCTAAATAATTAATCCCTCTTAGTTGAAGAAGCGATGTCTCATCCGCATTCCATCTGCCTCCACAACTAGAAGACATATCTGTTGCACCCCAACCCAGTGCACTTACATCAGTCTGTAATATCAATGACGGTGGTTCCACCAAAACCTTCCTAAAACTTGTTGAAACATTTGCTATCCACCATTGTATGTCAGCAATCGCCCCAGCTGACAGCTGCATAGGCCTATCAAAATGGCCCCTTTGTATTCTCGGTGCCTGTTCCTTTGATCGTTGTAATTGTTGATGATGCAGAGGACCATACTGCACAGCTGGAAAAGCTGCCACCAACTTCCCAATTAACCTGGCTACTTGTCTAATCGAAGGCCTTTGTTCCCCAACGAGATTAACACAGTCCTCAATTAACTGATTCAATTTATCCCAGGGCAAAGTTACCAACATGTGATTGGAATTAATGGTAAATCCCAGATAATCAATAATTTGGACTGGTGATAATTTAGATTTATCTGGGTGAATCACAAATCCCATTTGTTCAAAAGTGATTTTAACAACTGAAACTGATGATTGAGTTTCAGCATGAGTCTTTCCAACAATCAGAATATCATCTAAGTAGGCCATTACCACATGCCCCTTAGCTCTAAATAACGCTAACACAGGTTTTACCAATTTAGTAAATAATCTAGGAGCTGAAGTTAATCCATTCGGCAATGCCCTGAAGTGCCACAGCTGAGTCATCCAAATAAATTTCAAATATCTTCTATCATCCTCATGAATAGACACTGAGTAATACGCATCCTTTAAATCAATAGTTGCCATATAACACCCTTTGGACACTAGATGTTTGGCCGTGATAAAGGTTTCCATTTTGAAATGCCTATAACAAACAAACTTGTTCAAACTCGATCAATCCAAAATAATTCTACACCCCCCAGTCTTTTTAGATCTGGGAAATATATTTGACACAAATTGTCGACTTTGATAGACAGAAGGCTCAATTACCCCTTTCTTATGTAACGACTGAATCTCTGCTTGAATAAGCACATTTTCTTCATCTGAAAAAATAAGTTTACGACTAGGAAAATGTTGATTATGTAGACTGTCCTTAGAGTAAAATTCAATTTTCACCCCTTCAATACTACTAAGTATGAACAAATCTGATGTCAACTGCTGCCATTGTTTGAGAAACAATTTTAACCTTCCCCCAATTTGAACAGGAACATTAATTAATTCATCGTCTGTTGATGTTTTCATTACCTGCATCTTTCCTTGCGGACCTTGTTGTCCTCGTCCTCTTGTGGAGAAAGGCACCTTCCCCTTCATGCTGGGAGCCTGCCAGTTCCGAAATTGAAGACCTGAACGGCTCGTTCCTTCTCCTGCATCCACATTAGTTCCTTTCCAATACGGAGAAAACCTTTTGCCCTGCTTGCCAGCTGGCTTAATGACGGCCATAGTTTTAACATCTTCATGACATTCTTTGACCCTTTTTGCAAGGTTACCACCAAACAACAGATTTTGTGGTGGTACACTGGTCGGTTTGCACAAACTCGCCAAATTCGGATTAGCACTGGCCTAATAGCAGCCCTCCTGATATTATTAATTTCAAAAATGCATTACAAAGGAATCCCAGTTCGTCCTGGTGTGCTTCAACCATATTGCTTGTATCAATAACTTTCACCACAGCTGTAATATCTGCTGACAACAGATTAAGCACTTTTTAAAAACTTCATCTCCTGGGCCCTAGCAGGCATACCCATCTGTGACCAAATTTGGTGATTAACCACCGGTACCTTCAGGAGATCACAATAACAGGAGCTTTATAGTTTTTTTTGCTACTTCATCCATAGCTAGCTCATGTAACTGGTGGGAGAGCATATACTGAATTGCTTCGGCCAATTCTACATCAATCGCCTCTCCTGCCTCTCTAGGCTCAGCAAACTTCCCAGCAATGTTCGGAATTACCTCCAACCCAACTCCTTTACTGCTCTCCCCCAGCATAGAATCAGTGTCAGCAAACTGCACTGATAGAACATCCTCCTCACAGGCAGGATAGTTCTGCAGCCCTGAAACAGGTGCTGCTAGCACAAGCTCTCCATCAGCCCAGACTCTCCATCAGCCTGGCTTGGGCACCACTCCTCCTCACGGAGCTGGTCCCTGTCGAGCATTCTTTTGTAATAAAATCTCGACGTGGGAGAGCCGTGAGCAAACGGACTCTCCTATGGAGGGTATAACCTCCATTCCCGACTCATCTACGGGCCTAACAGCCTTGCCAGTGGCCTTCCGCCCTGCTGGCAAGCCTTCACTGCCCCCCGGCAGTGGGTCCGCAACCACTGGCTGTGTAGCCAGCACCGGACCAGGTGTACCAGACGGGCCTCCTTCTACAACACTCTCCTGGTCACTCTCCTTTCTACCCCCGGAGCGCCTCGCCGACACCTTATTCACTTTCTGCAACATTCTCTAAGAACTCCAAACCGTCGCAGAAAATTACCTGTAGTAAAAATTTTTAAAAACCTTGCCTCCGTTTTTAAACTTACCGCTTGGAAGAGCGCTGCTGCTCCAACCGGCCGACTGCACCAGCGTCTGACGTCATGGCGCACCAACGGCTGTACGGGCTTCTATTCACGTAGTCACCCACGTGACTCTGAAGTAAAATAGACACACACTCTTTTGCATCGAGTAAGAACCAGTGGACATAGGTTGAAGATGCATGGGGAAAAATTGAATAGGAACCTGAGGAGCAACTTTTTCACACAGGGTGGTGGGTATATAGAATGAGCTGCCAGAGGATGTAGTTGAGGCAGGTACAATAACAACATTTATAAGATACTAGATCAAGTGGGACCCGTTGGGACCCGTCCCACAAGGCAATATTCCACCACTGGCCCATAGCCGCCAACTGCGCAGGCGCGGCTGAGGGGTTCCCGTTGTGATGCCAGAGATCCCCGTTGTGACGCGAGTCATGGCGACCCTCCACAACTGCGCCTTGCCATCCCCCTTCCTACCCCTATCCTCCTCCATTCCCCCTCATCCCCAGCACTCCCTCCCGCTCTGCTTCACCTTCCCTCTTCTTTCCCCTCTTCTCCTCCCCTCCCCCACTCCCTCACCTCTCCCTCCCTCTCATTTCCCCTACCCCCAGTCACTCCCTCCCTCTATAACCCCTCCCCCCTGCCTACCCCCCTCTTATCACTCAATCTCCCACCTCCCCCACTCCTCACCTCCCCCTATACCAACCCCACCCATTCTCCCTCATCACCTCCCTCACTGCCTTCCCCCCCCCCCTGCCCCCAACTCCCTGCCTCCCCCAATCCCCCCCTCCCCCCTCCTCTGCTGCTTCCCCAATGCAATATTCCACTAAACAGCACATGCGTGGCTGCCACGTTCAAAGTTGGGCCGTTGTCAGATTAAATTAAGTTAAAGTTAATAAAGTAAATAGAGGACCTGTGGTGGCGTTTGTAAAGTAGAAGGAAATTCACCCGTGGAGCCGTTGGGTCCCCGTTGTGAGGCCAGGCAAGTACACACAAAAAAAAGAAACATGGCGATTTAAAAAAAATGAAATTCGGGATCCCATTGTGACTTGATAAAAACACACCCGAAGACAATTGTGAGGAAGGTGGTCCAATATTTGTAGCGCTATTGTGTACCATTTTAGCATAGTTCCAGGAGCATGCACGCACACAGAATCGCAAACCCGATGAGGTTTTAGTAATATGTTGGGTTCCTGTCACATGGGAGGCCTGGTCCCCCAGCACAGCCTGTTTCTCCAACGCAATATTTGACCACTCACTCATGGGAGGCCTGGTCCCCTAACGCAACCCATTCCCCAACGTAAGATTCCACCACTCACCCATAGCCCCCAACTGTGCATATCGGCTCATTTTTAATGCAATATTCGACCACTCACCCATAGCACCCAAGGGAGGCCTGGTCCCCCAATGCAACCCGTTCCCCAACATAGTCCCCAACTGTGCAGGTCAGCTCATTATTTCATCCCCTTTCATTTTAAACTTTAAAAAAATGCAATTGCACTGACATTTTTTTATTCCTTAATGCAATGTAGGTGCCACCAACAAGGCCATTAAACTTTGCTGTGGCTTTGCAATCACATATGTGCTGGGTTAGGCTGGAAGATTCTTCCCCTGAAGGACATTTGCTATCAAGGACTGGGATCGCAACATTGTAGCTGGTAGGGGAATGTTGACCACAAAGCTGGTAACTGCCAGTTCAGATTGGAAGAAATCTTTCTCAAAGTGGAATTTTGTAAAGCTAAAAATGTTAATAACTTGTAAAATATAACATCAATCTGAACGAAACTTGTTGAAACCATACCACAAGAAAATTGTGAGTAAGGTGGTGCAAAAATGTTAGTGTATCGTTTTGGTGTAATTTTGGGATCACACTCACACGCTCACAGACAGGCGGACATCCAAACAAGATGAGAGGTTTAGTAATATACTAGACCAAGTGGGACCCGTTGGGTCCCTGTCACACGGTCCCCCAATGCAACCCATTCCTCAACGTAATATTCCACCACTCACCCATAGCCCCCACGTTCACCCATATGGAAAGGTTTATGGGCCAAACGCTGACAGGTGGGATAAAAGAAGATGGGACATTTTGGTTGGCAAGGACAATTTAGGCTGAAGGGCCTGTTTCCGTGCTGTATGATTCTATGACTCAAAGTGTATAAAATGATGAGAGGTCTGTGCGGAGTGGATATTGGGAGCATGAAGGGGTGAAGTTAGACGTCAGGAAGAAAAATAAAAGGGAAAGAATTGTGACAGGAGGCAAAACCTGCGACATGTAGCTGGAATTGGGAATGCACTGCCTGTAGACATGATGGACACAGAGTCAATTGGGAGAAGGATTCAGAAAGAATCTGTGCTTGCAACCAGTGATTGCTCTGTTCAAAACCTAGTGGGACACAGTGGTACACAGTGCTTCTTCTATGAAATGATAAACAATAGTGCGATGGAAGTGTACTTTATTCCTTCATAACGAAAAAGCTGCTGCCTGCTCATCTCAGTGCTAATGAGTTCTCTCATGATGACAGCTGAATCAGTATGAATTTTAATGGACTCTACAAAACAGGAGGCCATTCAGCCCAAAGAGTGCATGCCAGCTCCCGGTGACATCTGCCCCATTCCCCTATTTCCTCTTTTCTCCGACAGCTCTGCAACTTCCTTCACACCTCCCATCTCCCCTTTTTGACTCTTTTTCTCCTTACCAAGGAGTGATCTGCAATGGCCATTTAACCCTCTCGAAAGTCTTTAGGATGTGGGTGGAATCTGGAACACCCAGAGGAAAACCACTGGGCCACAAGACAGCACCCGAGGTCAGGACTGAACTGGGGTTCTTGATTCTGTAGAGTTTGAGTTCCCCTTGCTATGTTAACCTGCCACCCTTGCTCTGCCACTATCTCCGATGGAAAGAGCCAACTAACTTATACCTAGTTAGCTATACAATGGGTTGGTATTTAGTCGAAATATGCTTACACTGATATTATTTTCAAGTGAATAAATTAGTCGTATTATTTTCAAATTAATAAATTAATCATGTTTAGTTTTGTAAACATTTAGACTTATTTTGCAGTTATCGCCTCAACTATTTCTCTGATAAAATATTCAGTTGTACAATTTACATTGGTTTCTATTGTTTGGCTTCAAGAGTGCAAACACCTTTATGAGTAAATGATACAATGGTTGCTATTTGTACAAATTGTCACCCATTCCCAAACAGGATCCAGAAACAGGAACACGACATGATGCAGAGAAGTTTAAATTACTATCTATTTATACTGAGGTGTGGTGAGGGCATTGACGAAAAGAGAGTGACTCAGACTGAAATGTTTAATTGCTTGCTTTTGTTGCATTAATAGTGTAGTCATAGTCCTAGAGGGTCATAGTCTTACCGGGTGGAAACAGGCGCTTCGGCCCAATTGCCGACACCGCCTAACATGTCCCATCTACACGTCCCACCTGCCTGCATTTGTCCCATATCCCTCTAACTTCGTAACCCGTGCATTCCCTCTCTCTCCATTATTCCCCAAATTAAGTCGCACTAGCTTCTCGTTCTCATCTAGCAAACAGCTAAAAATGACCTGTTTCCTTTATCATTGTTACATTTATGCATATCGTTCATTCATTTGCTCTACATCTATGTACATCACCATCTATATCTATTGTTTTCCTTCCCCCGACTATCAGGCTGAAGGTTCTCGACCCGAAACATCACCCATTCCTTCTCTCCAGAAATGCTGTCAGTCCCGCTGAGTTACTCCAGCACTTTGTGTCTATCCATATACCTGTATACAGTGGCTTGCAAAAGTATTCATACCCCTTGAACTTTTCCACATTTTGTCACGTTAGAACCACAAACGTAAATGTATTTTATTGGGATGTTATGTGATAGACGAACACAAAGTGGTGCATAATTGTGAAGTTGAAGGAAAATGATACATGGATTCCGGATTTTATTACAAATAAAAAACTGAAAAGTGTGGCGTGCAAAAGTATTCAGCCCCCCTGAGTCAATACTTTGGAGAACCACCTTTCGCTGCAATTACAGCTGCAAGTCTTTTGGGATATGTCTCTACCAGCTTTGCACATCTAGAGACTGACATTTTTGCCCATTCTTCTTTGCAAAATAGCTCAAGCTCAGTCAGAATGTATGGAGCGCGTCTGTGAACAGCAATTTTCAAGTCTTGCCAGAGATTCTCAATTGGATTGAGGTCTGGACTTTGACTGGGCCATTCTAACACATGAATATGCTTTGATCTAAACCATTCCATTGTAGCTCTTGCTGTATGTTTAGGGTCGTTGTCCTGCTGGAAGGTGAGCCTCCGCCCCAGTCTCAAGTCTTTTGCAAACTCTAACAGGTTTTCTTCCAAGAATGCTCTGTATTTGGTTCCATCCATCTTCCCATCAACTCTGACCAGCTTCACTGTCCCTGCTGAAGAAAAGCATCCCCACAGCGTGATACTGCCACCACCATGTTTCACAGTGGGGATGGTGTGTTCAGGGTGATGTGCAGTGTTAGTTTTCCGCCACACATAGTGTTTTGCATTTAGGCCAAAAACTTCAATGTTGGTCTCATCAGACCAGAGCACCTTCCTCCATATGGTTGCTAAGTCCCCCACATGGCTTATGGCAAACTGCAAACGGGACTTCTTATGGCTTTGTTTCAACGATGGTTTTCTTCTTGCCACTCTTCCATAAAGGCCCGATTTGTGGAGTGCACGACTAATAGTTGTCCTGTGGACAGACTCTCCCACCTGAGCTGTGGATCTCTGCAGCTCCTCCAGAGTTACCATGGGCCTCTTGGCTGCTTCTCTGATCAATGCTCTCCTTGCCCGGCCTGTCAGTTTAGGTGGAAGGCCATATCTTGGTAGGTTTGCAGTTGTGCCATACTCTTTCCATTTTCGGATGATGGATTGAACAGTGCTCCGTGAGATGTTCAAAGCTTGGGATATTTTTTTATAACCTAACCCTGCTTTAAACTTCTCCACAACTTTATCCCTGACCTGTCTGGTGTGTTCGTCGGACTTCATGATGCTGTTTGTTCACTAATGTTCTCTAACAAACCTCTGAGTCCTTCACAGAACAGCTGTATTTATACTGAGATTAGATTACACACAAGTGGACTTTATTTACTAATTAGGTGACTTCTGAAGGCAATTGGTTGCACTGGATTTTGTTTAGGAGTATCAGAGTAAAGGGGGCTGAATACTTTTGCACGCCAAACTTTTCAGTTTTCTATTTGTAAAAAAATTTGAAAACCATGTAACGTTTCCCTTTCACTTCACAATTATGCGCCACTTTGTGTTGGTCTATCACATAAAATCCCAATAAAGTACATTTACGTTTGTGGTTGTAACGTGACAAAATGTGGAAAAGTTCAAGGGGTATGAATACTTTTGCAAGCCACTGTAAATGTTTCTTAAATGTTGTGATAGTATCTGTCTAAATTACCTCCTCCGGCAGCTCAGTCCATCCATCTTCCACCCTTTGTGTAAAAAAGTTACCCCTTAGGTACCAATTAACTTCCCGGTTGCGGTGGCGCTGCAAGTCGGCTGGCTCGCCTGCAGCGGGTTCGTTGTTTCGACTTCTTTAGTTTTTTTTAGTCTGTCCAAAAGTATGTTTTAGTGTTTCTCTGTGTGTCTTGTGTGGGGGTGTGTGGGTGGTGGAGGGAGATAGGGGGAATCTGTTTTCTGGCACCTACCTCGATGGAGATGCAACTTTCTTCCTTGTTGCTTCTTCGCAACCACCCCCCCCCCCCCCCCCCCCCGCAGCCTTACAGCTGGTTTGTTGCGGCTTTTAACGTCGCCGGGGGTCGCTGGAGAAGAGCTCCGACTGCTGGCCTGCAGCCTCAGTCTGCGGAGCGTCTGGCGGCAGGTGTGGAGCGGACTTTACCATCGTGGAGCGGGCGATCCCTTGCCGGGGGTCACTGGTGAAGAGCACCAACTGCCAGCCTGCGGCCTACAACATCTGGAAGCCGCAGTCTCCCGTAAGGAGGTGGCCGATTGTGAGCTCCGGGCCGCGGGGTGCGCTCGACCTGAACATTGGGCCATCCGTAGTGGCGACTACGAAGGGTCAGGGCTCCGAGGACGCGTGAACAAGGGAGGAGGAGGAGGACTGTGTGATCTGTATTGCCTTCCACCACAGTGAAGAATGCTGTGGTGGATGTCTCTGTTGAATTATGTTGTGTATTATGTCCTTTTTTAATTGTAACGCTGCATGGAAAATTATATTTCACTGCACCTTATATGGTGCATGTGACAAATAAATTTGAACTTGAACGTAAATAATTTCCCCTCACTTTGAACCTATGTCTTTGATTCCCCTGGGCAAGAGGCACTGTGCATTTACCCGATCTATTCCTCTCATGATATTGTGCACATCTATAAGATCACTGATCATCATCCTGTGCTCCAAGGAATAGAATCCTCGGCTGCACAATCTCTCCCTATAGCTCAGGTCCCCGAGTTCTGGCAAAATCCTCTTTAAACTTCTCTACACTCGTTACCAGCTTGACAGCATCCATTCTATAACATGTGCCCAAAATGTACCTGCTCTCCTTGATCCTTCTGTCCTGCAACACTCGCCAGGGCCTTCCCATTCACTGTATAGGTCCTGCCCATGTTTGACTTCCCAAAATGTAACACCTCACATTTCTCTGTATTAAATACCATCAACCATTCCCCATCCCACCTGCCCAGCTGATCAAGGTCATGCTGCAATTTTTGAAAGCCATCTTCACTACCTACGATATGACCCACTTTTGTGTCATCTGCAAACTTGCTAATCATGCCATGTACAATATTATCCAAATCATTCATTTGGATGACAAACAGCAATGAACCCAGCACCGAACCCTGAGGCATACCACTAGTCACAGGCCTCCAGTTCATGAAGCAACCTTCCACCATCACACTCTGCTTTCTTCCATGAAGCTAATTTTCTATCCATTCAGCCATCTCTCCTTGGATCCTACGTGCCCTAACCTTCCAGAGCAGCTTACCATGTGTAACCTTGTCGAATGCCTTGCTGAAATCCATATATACTGTATGACTACCGCAGCTCTGCCCTCATCAACCTTTTTGGTCACATCTTGAAAATACTCAATCAGATTTGTGATGCACGACCTCCCATGTATAAAACCATGCTGACTATCCCTAATCAGCCCTTGTCCATCGAAACACATGTATATCTTATTCCTCAGTAATCACAGTTTATCCATAGGTACTTCCTGAACTATTGTTAATATTGGTGGGTGTTTTGGCTGTTCACAATAGCTTTGCAAATGGATTCGGTATTGCATGTGAGAAATGGCTCTAACTATTACTCTAAATAAAGTATAGGATGGAACACACGGTTATTGCAAAGCAGATGGAATAAGAGATAACATGTTGATGTGATGTGCCAGAGATTGGCTTGCTAACAAGAGGCAGGCAGCAATCGATCTTTTTCTGGTTGATGAGATCCAATGAGCAATGTATCACTGAAGTTTTCATATAAATTTCAAAAATTACTTGGATGATGGCACGATAGGTTTAAACACTCAATTTTCAGGTTTACACAAAACTAAATTGGAAACTAACTTGTAAAGAGATCATAATCCTTGGGCATCCACATCTCCGATGACCTGTTCAGGGCCAAGTACATGGATGTAATCATGAAGAAGATGCTCCAACCCCTCTACATTTAAGAAGTTTAAAGAGATTTGCCTCGTCACTGAATACTCCAACAGACTTCTAGTGGGAGTGTCTAGGACAAGAGGTCATAGCCTCAGAATGAAAGGACGTTCCTTTCGGAAGATGAGGTGGAATTTCTTTAGTCAGAAGGTGGTGAATCTGTGGAATTCATTGCCACAGATGGCTGTGCAGGCCAAATCAATTGATATTTTCATGCCAGAGATAGATAGATTCTTGATTAGCACGGGTGTCAGGGGTTATGGGGAGAAGGCAGGACAATGGGGTTAGGAAGGAAAGATAGATCAGCCATGATTGAATGGCAGAGTAGACTTGATAGGCCACATGGCCTAATTCTGGTCTTATCACTTATGAACTTCTACGGATGCCCTGTAGGAAGTATCATGCTGGGTTGCATCATAGCCTGATACAGCAACTCCAATGCACAAGAATGCAATAGACTGAAAAGAGTGGTGGACTCAGCCTGGCCCAACACGATCACTGCCCTACCCTCCATCAAGAGGATGTGCATGAGGCACCAAGCGAAAAAGATGGCATCTATCATCAAGGATCCCCTCCATCCATGCCATGCCCTCGTCATGCTGCTGTCAAGTCCCACCCCACCAGGTTTAGGAACAGCGGCTGTCCTACAACCATCAGATCCTTGAATCAATCTACACAAGCCTAATCTTACCTTTGCGTTGGAACACTATGGGCAACCTTTTGCACTACCATGAATTTGTTTTTTAATTGTGTTTTTTTGCACTAATGTTTTGGTTTCTGCAATCATTTTATTTTCACTGTCTTGCTGAATTTGTCTGTAAACAGTCCTTCCCGGTGAGGCAGAGATTCACCTGCACCTCCTCCAACCTCATCGAATGCATTTAGTGATCTCGGCGTGGCCTCCTCTACGTCGATGGGACAAACATAGACGAGTTGGTGTGGTCTCACTAGGGCCCTGCACAACTGCAGAAGGACCTCTTTGCTCCTATACTCAAATAGTGAATTATGAAGGCCAACATGCCATTAGGTTTCTTCACTGTCTGCTGTAGCTGCAAGCTTACTTTCAGTGACTGATGAACAAGATCACGTTGTACTTCCCCTTTTCCAAACTTGATACCATTCAGATAATAATCTGCCTTCACGTTCTTGCCACCAAAGCGGATAACCTCACATTTATCCACATTAAACTGCATCTGCCATGCATCTACCCACTCACCCAACCTGTCCAAGTCACCCTGCATCCTCATAGCATCTCACAGTTACACTTCCCCCCAACTTTGTGTAATCTGCAAATTTGCGAATGTTACTAAATCCCTTCATCTAAATCATTAATATATATTGTAAATAGCTGCGGTCCCAGCTCCGAGCCTTGCGGTACCCCACTAGTCACTGCCTGACATTCTGAAAGGGACCTGTTAATCCTTACTCTTTGTTTCCTGTCTGCCAACCAATTTTCTATCCATGTCAAAACTTTACCCCCAATACCATGTGCTCTAATTTTGCCCACTAATCTCGTATGTGGGACTTTATCAAAAGCTTTCTGAAAGTCCAGGTACGCTACATCCACTTCCTTGTCCATTTTCCTAGTTACATCCTCAAAAAAGTCCAGTAGAGCTAATAGGACTTGATGTTTCAATCCCTGTAGTAAGTCGGCACTCTTGATATTGGCAGTGGGATTGGAGTGGTGAAAGGTAGGGTAGGTATGTGATTGGGGTCGTTTGAACCCTCCTTCTTTGACATTTCAGTGATATGCCCACAACATCTCCGGAGGGCTCAACGGTGATACCTGCCATCCCAGTTACACCCCCCTCAGTTCCATACCCTCCTGTCTTCATCTTGCAGCCCAATTGTTGTCTTTCCTTTTAATCCAAAGCCAATTGCTGCTTTTTCTGCAGAATTTGATAATGATTTGATTGCTTGTTGGAGGGAGCGACCCCTCACCCCCATTTTCTTTAATAGCCTTGTCATAGATGTAGCGACAAATCACCTGCATCCCACTTCGACAGGGAAAATCTTGGTTTTCCAGCCATTCTGGGCAGCTTCAGTTGCCAGTTCAGAGTACTTGGTTTTTTTCCTCTCATAAGCTTCTTCAACACCATCTTCCCATGGAACTGTCAATTCCACAATGTATGCCAACTTGGCTGTTGTCCACCACAGGACCATGTCTGGCCGGAGTGTTGTAACCACAATGTCTGGGGGGGAAACACAAGCTTTTTTTTCCAAGTCCACGTCCATTTTCCAATCCCGAGCAGCCTGCAGAATGCTTGCATCCTTTGATGTTATCTGGTGCTCTGGAGGTTGGCCTGCTGGTACAAATGTTGTGAAGTGGACATTTCCTGCTGATGTTTGTGGGGAAGCATTTGTGATCGTTCGCCTCTGTTCCAGGATTGGTGCCAGCCGTCTGAGAACTTGGTTATGCCGCCAAGTATAACGCCCTTGGGCGAGGCTCATAGTGCATCCTGTTAAAACGTGCCTTAGTGATGCAGGTGCTTGGCAAAGGGAGCAAGCGGGGTCTTCTCCGAACCACTGCTTCAGGTTCTGGGGTGATGGTAGAACATCATAAGTGGCTGTGATGACAAAACTTAGCCGAGATCTCTCCATTTGCTAGCTGTCACGCCAGCTAAGTTTCCTCTTTTCCAGGCTCTCCCAGTTAGTCCATTGGCCCTGCTTGGCCATTGAGACGGCCTTGGCATGTCGCTCTGCCTCCTCCCATCTTCTCATCTCCTCCACCATGAGCCGTCTCTTCAGCACTGAGGTTGCCTTGTGCCATTTTTGATGAACTTTTGGGACGAGCCCGAGCCCGAGCCCGGCTCTCCCGTGTTGGTCTTGGCCAACCACATCCCGGAAATGAAGAGCAGACCTAGCACTCTGAATGGCTTGAAATCGAGTCCACTTCCTCCCCGTTGCCACACGGGGGGCCGCTGTTCAAATAACAGTATCTTCAGATCAACGAGGGTCATGACCAACCTTGCTTTAGTGCATTCGAACTCTTCCACAAGTGTTGCAATGGGTAATTCCAATTTGCCACTTCCGTACAGTCCGATAGCACTTAAGCATCGTGGAAGTCTAAGCCACTGTTTTCCAGCTTTTCCACTTTGTTGATGGGGATTTCATACATAGTTAAAGGCCACATGATTCTTGGTAGTATGCCAAATTGGAAGCACCACAGCTTGAGTTTTCCTGGTAGCAAGGTCTTGTTGATGCGAGCTATGTGCATGATGGTATCCTTTTTCAGTTGTTCAAGCTGCTCGGTGTCCTTGAGCTTTGCATCATGCCATCGGCCCAAACTCTTCACTGGCATTTCTGAAACAGTTGGAACAGGTATTCCGTTAATATGAAATCTTTGATCCTTGACTTGACCTTTGACAATGGAGATGCTTCTGCACTTGCTGGGCTTAATCTTCATCCTTGCCCATGTTTGGGGGACCTCCCGAAGCAGGTGAAAGACCTGCATGAGGAAGCCAAGGCTATAGGCCTGATCAAGGTGCCAAGCACCTCTAAAACCCACTATCAACAGCGGCAGCACCCCTACACACCCACCAGACATCGGTACTATGGAAGACCATCTGGTGGTGAAAGCTCGAAGGCCGGCCCACCTGCACAGCGGTCTTTCAGACCATGGCCCAGCCCGGCCTTCATGGAAAAATGCGCCAACGCCACAACGCAGCAACACAAAACCAGAAGAAAACAAGTGCGGAGACAACCCACACAACACCGGTAACCATGGAGGAAGGTGGGTCTGGTTGTCTTAAAAAACATTGCATGTCCGATTCATCAAAAGTTGGGGGACGGTTGCACTTGTTTCATCATGTGTGCTGCACTTTTACCTCTGAACTTTTACATACTCGGAAGTATTCAGAATTACAAAATTGAATTTGTATACGAACTACCGTCCCAGTTCAGCATACGCCTAGCAGGAAGTTCATACTTCACAAAAAGAGAGAACAGCAGGCCATGCTGAACTGTTAAGACTAAACACAAAAGTGCTGGAGTTCTGGCCACCCTTCATTTCGATGCAGGATTGAGTTACAGTGCCATTATTGTGCAAGGAGTGCCCTATCTAATATCTGGGCAGTGGGAGTGATCACCGGGCTATAGGATCACACCCACTAGTACCTAAACGAATGAGGGGTATTTGTACTCTATCCCCCCCAGGCCCAGATACACCCATATATGGGACATAGGTAGTACACCATGTTACGAGGATGGACACCAATATCGGGGCTCACTCTGGACAAACTAATATCCTAGATGGGAATGATTATGGCACTTGGATCAGCACAACGGGTCCAGTCCTTACACAAGCTAGTATAGGACGTCATGCTGTCACAAATGGCAGATAACCAGCTACATACAGGGGTACTTAAACAAGACTGACCCGGTTCCTCTGGCCAATATTAGAGTTCTGGCCTATCCAGCAGATAGTCGGCCCTGCATAGTGACACATATTTTCCAATATATAGTCTCCAAGACACTTATGGGCACGGAGAGAGCTTTCTCATTAGCCATAAATGCCCTCACCTAAGGTCACAGTGCAAACCATATCCAGATGGTTAGGGTGGTATTACGTGCAGTGGTGGATACTAATGTTTCAAATCTCACTCCACCAGGGCTGCATCTACATCGGACGCTAGGATGATGGGAGTTCCTATGGACCACATCCTTGCCACAGCGGGGGAGCAATGAACGCATTCAATGCTTTATAATAAACCCGTGGCCGATCCTGAGACGTTTGCAGGGAAAAATTAAGTTCTGTAAAATAAATTACCCAATGTGGGGCATATTATTTTAGGTATGAATAATACCTTTATTGTTTTTTCAGCACAGTGTCATGTGTGAAATACGTTCATCCTCCTTCCCAGAATGGCAGTGTGTGAGCATGGTCTTGTTACAGGGCATGAAATCACAGAGCTTTGAAATCTTCACGTAGTCACTCACGTGACTCCGAAGTAAAATAGTAAGATTAAATGAGAACTTACCAGTTTGAAGTTTGATCTTTATTTTATGAGGAGTTACGATGAGGGATTACGTGCCCTCCGCTCCCAAAACCCTCTATTATAAAGTTCAACTGGTATGGAAGTTCTCTCTTATCTTACTATATTAGTCTACTCTGGTATCTGTGATTTCACACCGCTGCTTTGAAGAATGTCGCGCATGCGTGCTGGCGGGGTCTTCACGTAATCCCTCATCGTAACTGCTCATAAAATAAAGATCAAACTTCAAACTGGTAAGTTCTCATTTAATCTTACTATTATATTATATAAGTAAGATATTAAATTGCTTGATTCTGCCTTTCTATTCATTCCTTCGTCTAATAAATCTGGGGTTAGAGTTTGATATCCTTGTATATATTTTTTCAAATAATCTTGAATTTGAAGATATTTGAAATATTGATTACTTTTCAAATTATATTTTAGTTGTAATTGCTGGAATGATAAAAGTTTTCCCATTTCATACACATCTCCCATCATTTTAATTCCTATTCTTTCAACTTGAATAAACGTTTTATCAGTAATAGATGGTTTGAATGAGGGATTATTAGCTATTGGAGAAAGAAGCGATAATTTTCTTGATTTTAAAGTTAATTTTATTTGTTTCCAAATTCGTATTATACTGTGAATAATTGGATTCTTCTTATATATTATATTGCTCAGTTTCATTGGGGAAAGAAGGATCGCTCCTATATTATAAGGGGAACAATCCTCTTTCTCCATTCTTATCCAATCTACCTGTTGGGCAGAACTGTCCAACCAGTAGATTATATTTTAAATATTCACTGCCCAATAGTAATACAATAGGCTAGGGAGTGTCAGTTCCCCTGATTCTTTAGATTTACACGTGATTTCTTTGAATTCTGTGTGATTTATAATCCCATATGAAGTTTATAATATCAGAATCTAGTTTTTTAAAGAATTTTTTTGGTAAGTATATTGGTATTGATTGAAATAGGTACAGTATTTTTGGTAAGAAGATCATTTTTATCGCATTTATTCTGCCTATTAAAGACATCGGCAGTGTTTTCCAAAATTTTATCAACCCATTTAATTTAGTTAATAAAGGCATATAGTTTGCGTTGAGTAGTGATTTATATTTCCTAGTAATTTGGATGCCCAAATAATTAACTTTTTCTGTTGCAATTCTAAAAGGGAATTTCAACAGATGTGTCGGCTCTTGAGGTTTTATCGTCATAATTTCGCTTTTGTTCCAGTTTATTCTATATCCTGAAAAAGAACCAAATTCCTCTATTAAATTTAGTATAATGAGATTTTATTATTTGAGTGTTTGGTATAATACCCATGAATATTCGGATGACTTCTTATACTTTCTGCTAAAGGCTCTATCACTAGTGCAAATAGCAGGGGCGATAGTGCGCACCTCTGCCTATTGCCCCTTGCTAATTGGAATTTTGGGGATAATATATTATTAGTCAATATTCTAGCCGTCAGCTTATCGTATAATAATTTTACCCATTAGATAAAGTTATCTCCCATGTTAATTTTTAGCAATGCTTTGAATAAATATTGCCATACTACTTATCAAAAGCTTTTTCTGCATCCAATGAAATAATTGCTAGGTCTTCTTCAATATTATGTGAGTACATTATATTAAACAGCCATCTCATATTGTTAAATGAGTATCTCTTTGGTATAAACCCTGTTTGGTCCGGGTTTATTAGTTTGCTAACATATTTACTCAATCTTCTCGCTAGCGTCTTTGCTAATATTTTTTTATCTGTATTTAGGAGTGCTATGGCTCTATATGAGCCTGGGTCTTCTAGATCTTTATCCTTTTTTGATATTAGTGTAATAGTTGACTCAGTTAGTGTTTCTGGTAGTTTATTTTCTTTAAAAGCATGTATATATAAATCTTGCAGGCGTGGAGAAATTATCTCGTAGAATCCTTTATAGAATTCATTACTAAAGCCATCTGGTCCTGGCGTTTTGCCATTCTTCAACAAATTTCTTGTTTCTTCTATTTCCTGAAGTGTAATCTGAGCTCCTAATCCCTCTTGTTCCACCATATTTAATTTTGGAAGATTACAATTGTCTAAGAAATTTGTAATTTGAGTATTATTTGCAGAGGTTTTCGATGTATATAAATGTTGATAAAATTGAGCAAATCTTTTATTAATATCTTTAGGTAATGTTAGTAATTCCCCTTTGTCTGATTTAATTTTAGTAATTGTATTTTCTGTTTCCCGTTTTTTTCAGTTGGCGTGCTAAGAGTTTATGTGGTTTATCACCAAATTCGAAATTTTCTTGTTTTGTAATTCGAAATAATCTTATTATTCTGGCCGATAAAATTTTATTTAATTTATATTTTAGTATTGTTATCTTATTATGTTTATCTATAGTTGGTTCTTTGGCATTTTCTAAATCTAATTGTCTAATTTCTTGTTCTAACTGCAATTGTTCAGTGTTATTCTTTTTATTTTGGAAAGCTTGTTATGAAATTATAGTTCCTCTAATAAATGCCTTAAAAGTTTCCCATAATAAGGAAGATGAAGTGTCTGGTGTATCATTTGTCTCAAAAAAGAATATCATCTGCTCTTTTAAATATGTGCAACCTTGTGAGTTGCTTAAAATTTGGGGGTTAAACCTCCAGAACGATTTTTTATCAGGCGTTCCTTCTAATTTTAAAGAAAAAGTTAACGGGGAATGATCAGAAATAATACTATTATGATATTTAGAATTATATGTATATGGAATTAATTTTGTGTCCACTAAGAAATAATCAATACGTGAATATGTTTTGTGTACCGTTGAATAAAATAGTGAGATTAAATGAGAACTTACCAGTTCGAAGTTTGATCTGTATTTTATGAGGAGTTACGATGAGGGATTACGTGTAGGCCCCGTCCAGCACGCATGCGCAACATTCTTCAACGCAGCGGTGTGGATTCACAGAAAAAACACAACAATTGAAATAAATTTAGTAAAGAAAAAATAAGAACTTAATTACCAGTTGATCTGTATAATAGAGGGTGGGAGCGGAGAATACGTAATCCCTCATCGTAACTCCTCATAAAATACAGATCAAACTTCGAACTGGTAAGTTCTCATTTAATCTCACTATTTTATTTCGGAGTCACGTGAGTGACTACGTGAAGACTTCAAAGCTCTGTGATTCCGAACCGTGTACCAGCTCATGCTTCACTCACTGTCTGAAGGAGGGAGGAAGTATGTTATCACAATCAACAATAACCTGTTTGTGAACAGAAAAGGTTTATTAATGACAACAAAAAACAGAGAGCTCCCCCGGGCTTAAATTAAATATTATCTGCAGACTCTAGAATTCTGTCTACAAATGTAGCAGGTTCTGCCAGCAGCTTATTATAAAACCTTTGGAAAGTTCCTTCCGAGGACCATCCTGCTCTGGCCAGAATATGGTCCATAGGCACGTCCATTTGCCTAGCCGCAGACGTAGATGCAGCCCTGGTGGAGTGAGATTTGTAAACATTAGTATTGACTCCCGTGGACTTAAGCACATGCTGGAGCCACCTTGAAATGGTTTGGCTCGTCACCTGACCATGAGGCTTCTTGTGGCTTATCCATAAGGCTTTTTCTCTCCCTCTTAAGTTGTATGTTGTGTCTATGTAATTTGCGAGATGGGTCTTGGCACACAGCCGTGGGTCGGATGAATATGCCCGGAACTCCATGACTGGAGGCATGGTACCTGGACTAGTTTGTTTGACCAGTCCCTGAATATGGAATGTGAAACAGTCCAATGACTCTGTCATGCTGTCCAGCCTCAGAAGGTGGAGGGACTGTACCCTTTGAGCTGACACTAGTGCCATGAGCATGACTGATTTCAGAGTAAGTTGTTCCAGCGTGAGTGACCTGGGTGGTGGCCATCCCCTAAGGTACGTCAGCACAATGCTGACATCCCAGATCTGAGTGTACCTTGGTCTGGAGGAATTAGTGTTAAAAATGCCCCTCAAGATTTTGACCACTAGTGGATGGGACCCCAAAGCCTGTTGCCCTGCTGCTGGAACCAAATAAGCTGACAACGCACTCCTGGCTGTATTGAAGGCGCTGTAGCTGAGTCCTTCCCGATGTAATCCAACCAGGAACTCCACAACACTGGTGGCTGTAGCTGTTGAGTAGGTAGTTCCTGTTTTGGAGCAATACCATTCCCATTTTCTTACATTGGTCAGGTATTGTCTCCTGGTGGACTCCCGGTGGGATGCGGTCATCATGTTGATGGCGTCCTCAGACAGTCCCAGGCCCAGTAGAGGTCTTTTTAGAATCTGCAAGCCAGGAGATTGACTCTGTCATGGCACGGGTGACTAATGCCTGACACTGGGTGGATTAATAATTCTGGACTGCTGGGAATTCCAACGGTGTTTCGACAGCCATGTCGAGGGCCACTGGGAACCATGGCTGTGTAGGCCAGTTAGGTATTATCAAGATTCCTGAAGCGGAATCCAATTGAATCTTGCGCAATACCCGACTGATGAGGCAGAAGGGAGGAAAAGCATAAAATAACATTTTCCCCCAATACAGCGTGAATGCATCAACTGCTGCTGTCTCAGGGTCTGGTTCCCAAGCGACATACGTTGGTACCTGGAGATTCAGCCTGGATGCAAATAGATCGATATCTGGTGTACCATATTGCTTTGTAATTTCAGCAAATACTTTGGGATTTAACATCCATTCGATGTTATCGTTAAATTTGCATGACCTGGTGTCTGCCACTGTATTTTGCTTACCTGGTAGGTAAGTTTGCTGATAACCAAAATATGTCTTTTGACACACCATTGCCAGATTAGATTGACCAAATTGTCACACGATATCGACTTTACACCACCCATGTGGTTGATATAAGCCACCACCATGGTATTATATAATTGCAACCGGACATGTGCATGATGCGTATTAGATTAATATGCTTTTAAACCATAAAACGCGACAAACATTTCTAAGTAGTTGATACCCCGTGTCTGTAGGCAGGATGATTCAGAATTAGTCCATCTGCCCCCTGTGCTGGATTGCATGTTAGTTGCTCCCCAGCCCAAAGCACTGGCATCCGCTTGAATGGTTAATACTGGGTTGGTGATTATTATGGGACTGGAACTGAGCCTAACGTTCCTTGTCCACCATTGTAACTCTGGAATGGATTCAGCAGTTAAATTCATAACTCGGTCAAAGTGATCTGAGTTTTGCTTTAGTGCGTGCACTTTTGCTCTTTGCAAATTTTGATAGTGCAAAGCTCCAAATTGTACAGCTGGAAAAGCTGCTACCATTTTACCAATAACTCTGGCTACCTGCCGTATGGTTGACTGATGTTTATCCATTAGTTCACTGCAAGATAGTGCCAATTCTGATGCTTTCCCCTTCGGCAGAGTTACAATCATGCGAACAGTATCAATCGTAAATCCAAGATTGTCCATGGTAGTGGACGGTGTAAAATTGGATTTATCTGGATGTATGACAAACCCCAAAGTTTCAAACAAAGGTTTGGTGGCTGCTACTGCCAAAATAGCTGTCTCCAAGGTTTTCCCTACTATTAAAATGTCATCTAAGTACGCCATGACTATATGCTTTTGTTTCCTCAATAATGTCAAAGCGAGTTGTAAGATTTTAGTGAACAACCTTGGAGCGGAGGTTAGTCCATTTGGTAAGGCTTTAAATTGCCATAGCTGTTTCATCCAGATAAACTTTAAGTATTTACGATGTTCCTTGTGTATGGGTACTGAGTAGTAGGCATCTTTTAAATCAATGCTTGCTAGAAAGTAACCTCTAGAAATCAATAGTCTGGCTGTTCAAAAGTTTCCATCTTGAAATGTATATACTTAACAGACTTGTTTAAAGTAGTTAACTCAATGATGATGCGACATCCACCATCTTTTTTAGTTTTAGTGAAAATATTAGACACAAATTCCAAAGGTTCATGTTTTGTTCTTTCAATGACACCTTTTGCTAGTAGCCTCATCAGTTCAGCTTGCCCTCTTGTTTCTCTTTGACTGAGAGGGTGAATACCCTTTGGGGTATATGCTGTACTGGCGGAATGTTTTCATGAACAAAGTCAATTTTATAGCCATGAATGCTGCTGAGTATATACTTGCCATTAGTGATGGATTCCCATGCATCCAAAAACAAGTGCAATCTTCCCCCTGTTAGTATAGAGCCCCTACTGCCCATATGCTGAGAGGAACCAAACCCACCTACCTCCATGGTTACTGGTGCTTCTTCTGCCTCTTCGCTGGATGATGAGGTCTCTGCTGGGCTGTAGAGGGCTGCTGTTGATGTTGATGTTGAGTTGATGTTGATGTTGTTGGGGGTGGCGCATTTTCCATGGGGTCCGCTCTGGGCCCTGGCCTAAAAAAGGCTTACGGGGAATGGTTGCAGACCAGTCGCATATGGTGGTCGACGACTGGTGGACGCCTTGGAGTACTGCCGCCTGGGTTTGTTAGGTCTGCTCGGTCCCAAACCTGCCCTCACGAGAACAAAGGTCTCTGTTGAGCGTCCACCACTCTCAGCAATCAATGAATGTCGTGAAATGCTCCCCACCTACTGGCACAAGGGACTTCTTAACATCTAGTCCTGTGTATTTGATTCTGAAAATCTGGACTTATCCAGTGACTGCTGTGAAAGGACAGCTGACAACATGGGAAAGTCCATGTGACAGCTTGGAGAGATAGCTGACAGGAGGGAACAGACTCCAATGGGGCCGTCATGGGCTAGCTCCCCATGACAGCAGTCTCCAAAGCTGTTTCAGCTAGTTGGAGACACCCGCTAAATGCTAACAAAAAGTAAATTAAAAGAAATACCCCTAGAGCCTGCGAGAGCGGGGGCGCAAGATGGCTCACCGATTGATAACACGGTTACAGACCCAGGAACGGAAACGACCACGGACAAGGAGAGCAGGCACATGAGACATCCACAACAGCTGCGGGACACAAACTTCAGGTGTGCATCTGTGGTTGGGAGAAAAGAACATCAATGATGGGCTTGAAGATCCACCAAGGGAGGAAAAAGTGCTTGAGAGAGCAGAGACATGGGCCTCGCATTGACCAGTACTTCTTACGAAGCAACCAGTCAAATCAGTCGAATGAAGCACAGCGACGGGACACAAACCAAAGTTCGCAGAGCATCAGCACCCATGTCACTGAAGAGGGTGATACAAGCACAGAAATGCCGGTGGAGGAGCCCACGCAACAACTACAAAGACCTCCATTGGAGGAAAGATCAAAGGGCATAAACCTGGAGTGAAGTGGCCCAAAGCTGTTGAAAAGAAAGAGTGGGAGACGGTCAACAGTGACCTTATACATATCTTGGAGCAACAAGTGGGCACAGCAGTGGAAAAGCTTGAAAGGATGGGCAACATAATCTACAGCTATGGAGAAGAACGGTTTGGGGTGAGTAAAGGGAGAGGAGGAAAGAAGTTACCAACACCAATCAAGTCCAGGAGGCAGCAGGAGATCGAGAGGCTAATCAGAGAGAGGAGACAGTTGAAAAAGCAATGGAAAAAAGCAACTGACGCAGAGAGAGCAGGTCTCATGCTACTCCAAGAGGACATCAAGAGCCGATTGGCAACCTTTGCGAAAAGCAGAGAACATGAGGAAACTTCGCAAGAATAAAGAACACACAAGAACACGGTTCTACAAAGAACCTTTCAAGTTCATCAAAGACCTCTTCGCAAAGGAAAAAAAGTGGAAACTTTGAAAACATCAAAAACAAGAATTGGAGGAACACCTGGAAAAGGCCCACCAAGACACGAAAAGGCATAAGAAGTTAGTCATCCCACATGACATCCCACCTATTCAACCACCTGAATTCAACCTGGACACCAGCCCTCCGAAATGGAAAGAGGTAGAGAACACTGTCCGGCGAGCAAGAGCAGCATCAGCTCCGGGGCCAAACGGAGTACCATACAAGCTCTACAAGAACGCACCGGATGTGTTACGCTTTCTATGGAAGCTCATGAGGGTGGTGTGGAAGAAGCAAACAATACCTAAGGTGTGGCGAAGGGCCGGCGGCATACTAATACCTAAAGAAAAGGATGCATCAGACATCAGCCAATTCCGCCAATATGTCTCCTCAACGTCGAGGGAAAAATATTTTTCAGCATTGTATTACAAAGGCTATCCACCTATCTGGTAACAAACAAGTAAACATTGATACATCTGTACAGAAAGCAGGAATTCCAGGTTTTTCGGGCTGCTTGGAGCATACAAGCATGATCTGGCACCAGATCCAAGCAGCTAAGAAGGACAAGAGAGACCTACATGTGATCTTCCTCGATCTGGCCAATGCATTTGGTTCAGTTCCACATGAACTCCTTTGGGAATCTTTTGCCTTTTTCCATGTACCAGAGCTCATCACCACACTGGTCAAGAACTATTTCCAAGACCTGCAGCTGTGCTTCACAACAGCTGAATTCAGTACAACATGGCAGCACTTGGAAGTAGGCATCATGGCAGGCTGCACAGTCTCACCCTTGGCCTTTTACAATGGCCAAGGAAGTCATCATCAGGGCCCTCAAAATGGGTGGTGGGGCGGTGAACGAACCAGAGCTGGGCTCCGTCTGCCACCCATCAGGGCATACATGGACGATATGACAACAATAACCACTACTGCAGCATGCACCAAGCGGCTACTTGGAAAGCTGCAGAGAACATCAAGTGGGCCCGCATGAAATCAAACCAAGTAAGTCTCAGCATTCATAGTTAAGGGGGTGCTTAGAACCACAAAGGTTCTGCATGACGACCTAATAAACAGTGTCTGAGCACCAGTAAAAAGCTGGGGATGGTACAACGCAAGTCTCAAGGACAAAGAGCATGCAACAGCTAAGCAAGAAATTGTCAACGGCCTGGAGATCATCAATCAGACTACTGCCTGGGAAACTGAAGCTCTGGTGCCTACAGTTTGGACCTCGGACAATGTGGCCACTGACCGTTTATGAAGCTCCAAAACAACTGTGGAGAAGATGGAGCGAACCATAACTTCATACGCGAAGAAATGGCTCGGTGTCCCACAATGTCTAACTAACCGGCTATGGCAAAGGGGTCCTGGAACTACCTCTCACTAGTCTAACAGAGGAATACAAGTGTTCCAAAGTAAGACTCCCACACACTCTCATCAGTGCTGTTGCGCCGCCCCTAGTAACCCCGGAAGTGGACGCCATCTGCCACCCATCAGGGCATACATGGACGATATGACAACATACGCAGCATGCACCAAGCGGCTACTTGCAAGCTGCAGGAGAACATCAAGTGGCCCGAATGAAAATCAAACAAGTAAGTCCTCGAAGCATCTCCATAAGTTAAGGGGTGCTTAGAGACACAAGGTTCTGCATCGGTGACGACCTAATACCAACAGTGTCTGAGCATCCAGTAAAAAGCCTGGGCAGATGGTACAACGCAAGTCTCAAGGACAAAGAGCAGGTGCAACAGCTAAGGCAAGAAATTGTCAACGGCCTGGAGATCATCAATCAGACCCTACTGCCTGGGAAACTGAAGCTCTGGTGCCTACAGTTTGGACTCCTTCCTCGGACAATGTGGCCACTGACCGTTTATGAAGCTCCAATAACAACTGTGGAGAAGATGGAGCGAACCATAACTTCATACGCGAAGAAATGGCTCGGTGTCCCACAATGTCTAACTAACCGGCCTCTATGGCAAAGGGTCCTGGAACTACCTCTCACTAGTCTAACAGAGGAATACAAGTGTTCCAAAGTAAGACTCCAGATGACACTGAGGGACTCTAGAGACAAGACCATCAGTGCTGTTGCGCCGCCCCTAGTAACCGGCCGGAAGTGGACGCCATCTGATGCAGTACAGCAAGCTTCATCAGCCCTGAGGCACAAAGACGTCGTGGGGCAAGTGCAGCAGGGAAGAGGAGGCTTTGGCCTTACGACAAGTAAACCAACTTGGCGAAAGGCCACAACATCAGAGCGGAGGACATTAGTGGTTGAGGAGGTTGCGGCGACAGGAGGAGGCCGCAAGAAGTGCAAAGGGCGGTCTCGCTTGCTAAACAGGGGCAATGGATGCAGTGGGAAGGTGTGGAGCGGAGGAAGATCAGCTGGAAAGACCTATGGGAAATGGAATCAAGCAAGATCAGCTTCATCATCAGAGCGACATACGACGTCCTTCCATCACCAAAGAACCTCAATCAGTGGTACGGCGAGGATCCAACCTGTGCCCTCTGCCCAACTCCAGCGACCCTCAAACACATCATGGTAGGCTGCAAGACCAGCCTCACGCAAGGGAGATACACATGGAGGCATAATCAGGTATTAAAAAGCCTGGCAACAGCCCTTGAGAACAGGCTGTGTGCGACCAACTCCTTGCCTCCGAGAGCAAGCAACCCCTCCCACTTAAGGGCGACAACCTTTGTCCGAGAAGGACAGAAAACACCGAAACATCCTTCCACTAGATCAGAAGAAGGAAACCTATGCAGGGCCCGTGACTGGAGGATGCTGGCGGACATCGGCC
Organism: Okamejei kenojei; assembly: GCA_035221665.1. Taxonomy (NCBI): domain Eukaryota; kingdom Metazoa; phylum Chordata; class Chondrichthyes; order Rajiformes; family Rajidae; genus Okamejei; species Okamejei kenojei. The sequence continues at coordinate 46,150,613 of CM069148.1, forward strand.
GACAACTAATCTTTCCACCCTGAAATTGCTTCAACCAACCTCAGGCCAGATTTGGTGTTCTGGTCCCTTTCACAGAAGACTGCTTACATCATAGAGCTCACAGTTCCATGGGAGAACTCTGTTGTGGAGGCCTATGAGCGTAAGAAGCTGCGCCACACAGAGCTTGCAGCAGAGGCAAGGCAGCGTGGCTGGAACATCAACGTTTATCCAGTTGAAGTGGGATGCAGAGGATTTGTTGCGTCATCTACCACAGACTGCTGAAGGAGCTTGGAATCCACGGTCAGCTCTGCAGAAGACCATAAGATCACTCTCAGACGCGGCTGAAAGAAGCAGCTGTTGGATTTGGCCCAAGCGGAAAGACCCATGCTGGGCCCCAAATGCGTCATGGTGAATCTTTGAGGCAATTTGACACGGGACACACGCTGAGGGCTGATCATCCTGCAGCGGGCCGCCCTTGTGGAGGGTGTATAGTGATAAAAGGCCGAAACACCCAGTGATGCAAGGGTACACTACTGATGATGTGTCCTGTGCCCAGCTGTCCTGAAGGTTACCCAGGCCAAGATATACGTATATGTACCCCCCCCCCCCCCCCCCCCCCCCCTGATGTTGAGCGTCCACCACTCTCAGCAATCAATGAATGTCGTGAAATGCTCCCCACCTACTGGCACAAGGGACTTCTTAACATCTAGTCCTGTGTATTTGATTCCAAAGTAGTTAAGTCAATGATGATGCGACATCCACCATCTTTTTTAGTTTTAGTGAAAATAAGGTTCATGTTTTGTTCTTTCAATGACACCTTTTGCTAGTAGCCTCATCAGTCCAGCTTGATCCTCTTGTTTCTCTTTGACTGAGAGGGTGAATACCCTTTGGGGTATATGCTGTACTGGCGGAATGTTTTCATGAACAAAGTCAATTTTATAGCCATGAATGCTGCTGAGTATATACTTGCCATTAGTGATGGATTCCCATGCATCCAAAAACAAGTGCAATCTTCCCCCTGTTAGTATAGAGCCCCTACTGCCCATATGCTGAGAGGAACCAAACCCACCTACCTCCATGGTTACTGGTGCTTCTTCTGCCTCTTCGCTGGATGATGAGGTCTCTGCTGGGCTGTAGAGGGCTGCTGTTGATGTTGATGTTGAGTTGATGTTGATGTTGTTGGGGGTGGCGCATTTTCCATGGGGTCCGCTCTGGGCCCTGGCCTAAAAAAGGCTTACAGGGAATGGTTGCAGACCAGTCGCATATGGTGGTCGACGACTGGTGGACGCCTTGGGGTACTGCCGCCTGGGTTTGTTAGGTCTGCTCGGTCCCAAACCTGCCCTCACGAGAACAAAGGTCTTGGATTCTTCCTCTAGGTCTTTCACCTTTTTCGGAAGGTCCTTTCCAAAGAGCAGAATTGGAGGTTCTGAACCCGCTGTTTTGCAAAGTCCCGCAAATTTAGGGTTGAGGGCAGGCTTGATGATTTCCTTCCGTAAATTGTTTATCTCATATTGAGTGGTGCACAGCAGAGCTAATGTGTCTTGCTGATTTGTGGAGATGTCCACACCATCAATGGACCGAGCATATGATGTTATTACTGCAGTCAGGAATTTAAGGATTTTCTGGAGCTTCAACTCCAGGTTCCTGATGTTCTGCCCCAAATGTCCCCAAATTGGGCTGTTTACAGCTGGTACATTCAATGATGTACAATTTTCTGGGGCTGTATATTGTTCAAGAGCCTCATTGACCACCCATTCTTGTAGGGGTTTTGAGGACAGGTGGTGAATGCTGGCTGCAAGTTTCGGCTCTAAGGGCCGACCCGCTCGTGGAATGACCACGTACGGTTGACCACACCCAACAGCTCTTCCTGATCCTGTACACCCTGCGGACTCCGGACATCTTCAGCCAGTGACCCCTCTTCTTGACCAGCCCAGACCTGGTCGCCAATGCTGCCTTCAAAAGAAGGTGAAGCAATGGCCAGTGCCGTAAAGGGCACTGCGGGAGTGCCTGAGCTCCCTTGGCGAGTCTGCTGCAGCTCTCTCAGCAGATCTCGCTGGAGCAATTGCTCCATAAGCCGTTCCATTCAGCTTAGGCGGCTGCCTGTGCCGCTCTCCAGCGGTGTGGCATCTTCATCCGAATCGTCGGATACTACCGCCCGGTTCTGGCTGCAGGTTCCTCCAGCCCGCAGCTCAGGCTGCACTAGCGGTGCTGGGCTCGGCTCCGTAGTTAATCCTGCTGCCTCTTGCCCCCCCTCCAAAGAACATTCCGCAATGGAAGACGAACGGGGGCGAGCTGCAGATTTCTTCCCTCTGGTCTTGCTCATTCTCCTGGAACATAAAGCAGACCACAGTGAAAATACACACGGCCACGGTAAAACCTACCTGTGGCCCGACTTTTCAATTTGTAGCGGGAGCGCCTTGAACTCCAGTTCGTCACGGGTGCACTGCATGAACGCTAATGTCGCGAATGCGTGCTGGACGGCGTCTTCACGTAGTCACTCCAGTGACTCCGAAATAAAATGAATATTCCCTACCTACTGGGTTAGCGATCCTCCATACATCTGTTATGTTGCTATTTTTCAAGTATGTATTTAGGAGTTCACTAATTTTAGATTTTACTTCGGAGTCACGTGAGTGACTACGTGAATAGAACCCCGTACAGCCGTTGGTGCGTCATGACGTCAGACGCATTGGTGCAGTCGGCCGGTTGGAGCAGCAGCGCTCCAGAGCATCATTTTCTGAGCTGTTGGAGGTCGTTTGGGGTAATGTTGCAGACAATGAAGAAGGTGTCGGCGAGGCGCTCCGAAGATAGGAAGGAAAGTGACCAGGAGAGTGTTGTTGATGGAGGCCCGTCTGGTACACCTGGTCCGGTGCTGGCTACACAGCCAGTGGTTGTGGACCCACTGCCTGTGAGCAGTGGAGGCTTGCCAATAGGGCGGAAGACCACTGGCAAGTCTGATAGGCCCGTAGACCCTGAGTCGGGCCTATCTTTTAAATCAATGCTTGCTAGAAAGTAACCTCTAGAAATCAATAGTCTGGCTGTTTCAAAAGTTTCCATCTTGAAATGTATATACTTAACAGACTTGTTTAAAGTAGTTAAGTCAATGATGATGCGACATCCACCATCTTTTTTAGTTTAAGTGAAAATATTAGACACAAATTCCAAAGGTTCATGTTTTGTTTTTTCAATGACACCTTTTGCTAGTAGCCTCATCAGTTCAGCTTGACCCTCTTGTTTCTCTTTGACTGAGAGGGTGAATACCCTTTGGGGTATATGCTGAACTGGCGGAATGTTTTCATGAACAAAGTCAATTTTATAGCCATGAATGCTGCTGAGTATATACTTGCCATTAGTGATGGATTCCCATGCATCCAAAAACAAGTGCAATCTTCCCCCTGTTAGTATAGAGCCCCTACTGCTCATATGCTGAGAGGAACCAGACCCACCTACCTCCATGGTTACTGGTGCTTCTTCTGCCTCGTCGCTGGATGATGAGATCTCTGCTGGGCTGTAGAGGGCTGCTGTTGATGTTGCTGTTGATGTTGATGTTGTTGTGGGTGGCGCATTTTAAATGGGGTTCGCTCTGGGCCCTGGCCTAAAAAAGGCTTATGGGGAATGGTTGCGGACCCCGAGCTTTCACCAGTCGCATATGATGGTCGACGACTGGTGGACGCCGTGGGGTACTGCCGCCTGGTTTTGTTAGGTCTGCTCGGTCCCAAACCTGCCCTCACGAGACCAAAGGTCTTGGATTCTTCCTCTAGGTCTTTCACCTTTTTCGGAAGGTCCTTTCCAAAGAGCAGAATTGCGGTGTTTTGCAAAGTCCCGCAAATTTAGGGTTGAGGGCAGGCTTGATGATTTTCTTCTGTAAATTGTTTATCTCATATTGAGTGGTGCACAGCAGAGCTAATGTATCTTGCTGATTTGTGGAGATGTCCACACCATCAATGAACCGAGCATATGATGTTATTCCTGCAGTCAGGAATTTAAGGATTTTCTGGAGCTTCAACTCCAGGTTCCTGATGTTCTTCCCCAAATGTCCCCAAATTTGGCTGTTTACAGCTGGTACATTCAATGATGTACAATTTTCTGGGGCTGTATATAATTCAAGAGCCTCGTTGACCACCTGTTCTTGTAGGGGTTTTGAGGACAGGTGGTCAATGCTGGCTGCAAGTTTCAGCTCTAAAGGCCAACCCGCTTGTGGAATGGCCATGTAGCAGTTGACCACACCCAGCAGCTCTTCCTGATCCTGTACGCCCTGCGTACTCCGGACATCTTCAGCCAGCAACCCCTCTTCTTGACCAACTCAGACCTGGTCGCCAATGCTGCCTTCAAAAGAAGGTGAAGCAATGGTCAGGGTCAGTGCCGTAATGGGCACTGCGGGAGTGCCTGAGCTCCCTTGGCGAGTCTGCTGCTGCTCTCTCAGCAGATCTCGCTGGAGCAATTGCTCCATAAGCCGTTCCATTCGGCTTAAGCGGCTGCCTGTGCCGCTCTCGAGCGGTGTGGCATCTTCATCTGAATTGTCAGATACTACCGCCCAGTTCTGGCTGCAGTTACCTCCAGCCCGCTGCTCAGGCTGCACTAGCGGTGCTGGGCTCGGCTCGGTAGTTAATCCTGCCGCCTCTTGCCCCCCTCCAAAGAACATTCCTCAATGGAAGACGAACGGGGGCGAGCTGCAGGTGTCTTCCCTCTGGTCTTGCTCATTCTCCTGGAACATAATGCAGACCACAGAGAAAATACACACGGCCACAGTAAAACTTATCTGTCGGCCCGACTTTTCAATTTGTAGCGGGAGCGCCTTGAACTCCCGTTCGTCGTGGGTGCACTGCATGAACGCTAATGTCGCGCATGCGTGCTGGACGGGGTCTTCACGTAGTCACTCACGTGACTCCGAAATAAAATGAATATTCCCTACCTACTGGGTTAGCGATCCTCCATACATCTGTTATGTTGGTATTTTTCATGTATGTATTTAGGAATTCACTAGTTTTAGATTTTATGTTAATCCTTTTTTGTTTTGCTGATTTATCCAGATATGGATCTAAAACACAATTCAAATCTCCCCCTATTATCACAATTTGATAGTTAAGTTCTGAAATTGTATCCAGAATTTTACTAAAGAATTGGGGGTTGTCAAAATTAGGAGCATAAATATTTATCAAAGTAAGTAGAGTAGAATGAATTTCTCCCATGACTATGACATACCTCCCCTCTTTATCTGCTATGGTATTCTTTAATTTAAATGGTATACCTTTACGAATAATAGTAGCCGTGCCTCTAGATTTAGAAGTAAATGATGAGTAGTATGTTTGCCCAATCCAATTTGCCTTCAGTCTTATCTGTGTTTGATGTTTCAGATGGGTTTCTTATAAAAAAATGATATCATTGTTGAGAGCTTTTAATTGGGCAAAGATCTTACCCCTTTTCAAAGATTCAAAGAGGAGGAAGTACTGACACTTTTGAAAAATATAAAAGTGGATAAGTCTCCAGGTCCTGACAGGATATTCCCTAGGACATTGAGGGAAGTTAGTGTAGAAATAGCAGGAGCTATGACAGAAATATTTCAAATGTCATTAGAAACGGGAATAGTGCCGGAGGATTGGCGTACTGCGCATGTTGTTCCATTGTTTAAAAAGGGTTCAAAGAATAAACCTAGCAATTATAGACCTATTAGTTTGACGTCAGTGGTGGGCAAATTAATGGAAAGGATACTTAGAGATAATATATATAAGCATCTGGATAAACAGGGTCTGATCAGGAACAGTCAACATGGATTTGTGCCTGGAAGGTCATGTTTGACAAACCTTCTTGAATTTTTTGAAGCGGTAACTAGGGAAATTGATGAGGGTAAAGCAGTGGATGTTGTTCTATATGGATTTCAGTAAGGCCTTTGACAAGGTTCCCCATGGAAGGTTGGTTTCAGAAGGTTCAATCTTTGGGTGTTAATGGCGGAGTAGCAAGATGGATTCAACAGTGGCTGAATGGGAGATGTCAGAGAGTAATGGTGGATGGCTGTTTGTCAGGTTGGAAGCCGGTGACCAGTGGGGTGCCTCATGGATCTGTGTTGGGTCCACTGTTGTTTGTCATGTACATCAATGATCTGGATGATGGGGTGGAAAATTGGATAAGTAAGTATGCAGATGATACTAAGATAGGTGGTGTTGTGGATAATGAAGTAGATTTTCAAAGTCTACAGAGAGATTTGGGCCATTTGGAAAAGTGGGCTGAAAGATGGCAGATGGAGTTTAATGCTGATAAGTGTGAAGTGCTACATCTTGGCAGGACAAATCAAAATAGGACGTACATGGTAAATGGTAGGGAATTGAGGAATGCTGTGGAACAGAGGGATCTAGGAATAACTGTGCATAGTTCCCTGACGGTGGAATCGCATGTAGATAGGGTGGTAAAGAAAGCCTTTGGTGTGCTGGCCTTTATAAATCAGAGCATTGAATATAGGAGTAGGGAAGTAATGTTAAAATTGTACAAGGCATTGGTAAGACCAATTCTGGAGTATGGTGTACAATTTTGGTCGCCTAGTTATAGGAAGGATGTCAACAAAATAGAGAGAGTACAGAGGAGATTTACTAGGATGTTGCCAGGGTTCCAGCAACTATGTTACAGAGAAAGGTTGAACAAGTTAGGTCTTTATTCTTTGGAGCGCAGAAGGTTAAGGGGGGACTTGATTGAGGTCTTTAAAATGATGAAAGGGATAGACAGAGTTGACGTGGATACGTTTTTCCCATTGAGGGTAGGGAAGTTTCAAACAAGAGGGCATGACATGAGAATTAAGGGACAGAGGTTTCGGGGTAACGTGAGGGGGAACTTCTTTACTCAGAGGGTGGTGGCTGTGTGGAATCAGCTTCCAGCAGAAGTGGTGGAGGCAGGATCGATTTTAACATTTAAGAGTAAAGTGGATAGGTATATGGACGTGAAGGGAATGGAGGGGTATGGTCTGAGTGCAGGTAGATGGGACTAGGGGAAAACAAATGGTCGGCACGGACTGGAAGGGCCGAGAGGGCCTGTTTCCGTGCTGTAATTGTTATATGGTTATATGGTTATATGGTTTTAATTGGTTCATTAGCGCCCCTTATATTCCAGCTGCAGAATGTGATTCCTCCAGTTTTCTTTTGTTTATCGTCTTGCATTATGGATCATGTTAATACCTTTACTTCATATGATGCAACCAAGAACCTCATAACTCTAGGTGAAGGATGGTCTTCCCCAGCTGTTAAGTTTTGTTGGCATCTCCCCTTCAGAATAGACCATGAAAAAGACCAGAAAGTGTAAAGTCGTGAAAAGATAATTAACAAACAAAAAGTGATATTATCATATCCAAAAATAAAGATATTGTAATTAAAAACAAACCACCAACAGGTGGTAGAAAAATTCTTGTTGACTTCCGTAGATGTTTTTATATGTTTCGCTCTGCCCCCTTGTCCAATTATTATTAATTGGAAGAGAGAGCGATACAAAGTTAAAAAAATATATATAAAATACATTTTTAATCTATCTATTGGAGTGTATCTTCAGAGAGGAAAAACAGAATAAAAAAGAGTTTCCAACATTAAGTATATACTTAGATATAACAGTAATTATGTTAGTTATATATCCATATCTACCAATATGCCAAGAACTATTACAATTAAGTCTCAAACCTTTGTATCAGACAACAGCAGGTTCCAAGGGGCTAACCAGATTCAGACCCTTGGATAACTTCCAAGTATCTGAGTCTCCTCCCCCCCTTTACGCACAATTTAGACTAGATCTACTATATCCATAAAATTTGTTAGTATATTATCAATACTTATCAATCATATTTAACTCGTTATTCTTATATTTAGCAAGTAATTAACATCATGAAATAAACATCAGCCATTATTATGCTGTGCCTTAATATTACACAATTTTATTAGTTATATTTTATGTTAGTATGTAATTGTGTGTTTCTTAAATCATAGATTTCTATATACAAGTCCATTGATAATATTTTTCCATATTCTCAAATTCCGTTTGTTTTTTTTGTTATTTTCCCCACCACAGTTTTTCTTCTTTTCCAATCCTTTGTTGAAGTGAAACATAAAATCCGACCTTGAGTTAACATTCCAAAGATAAAATGTCTAGACAACGCCTCGAGGAAAATTCGCCATCTTATGTCTTTTTTGTATGTTAAAATAAAACACAGCCCTTTCTTCGCTGCTTCTCCTCTATGTTATTGTGGGTGACCGACTCCTGATGATCAGTAGACATCCTCTGTGATACTTTGTGCATATTTAAATGCCTCTTCTGGATACGTGAATGCACGTTCAACAGATTTGTAAGTAATTCTCAATTTCGCGGGATATACTATCCCATATCTTACTCCCGAAACCTCTTTCAGTAGCCTTCTCGTCTTTGTAAACTTGTCCCTCTTTTCCATGAGTTCAGCTGGAAAATCACGGAAGAATCTTAGTTTATCTTCTCCAAACATCAAATTCACTCCATATGGAGTCTGTTTCAAAATTCCTTCCAGGGTTGAAATGTCATAGAATTTCACAATAATCTATCTTGGGGGGGCAATTGGGCTTGCTTGAACCTTACGTCGGACCGGTGAGCCATATCTATTCTCGGGGCTTCAGGCAGCTTAAGTACTTGTGTGAGTAAGTTGGCAGCAAACTCCTGAAGGTTTTGTCCACTCTCCTTTCCTTCTTTTACTCCAACTATTCTCAGGTTTTGCCTCCTTGATCTCGCTTCCAAGTCCATACATTTATTCTTCATTTTAGCAAGTTCCCTCCCAGTGCTTTCTTGTTCCATTTTTAGTCTCTTTATCTCCTTAGTCATCTTGGTTATCGTATTATCCATTCCTTCCATAGCCACAACAGTAGACTTAAGCATTGCATCCAGGTTTTTATTACAATCCTTATCAACCCGCTTAATTTTTTTGTTTAAATCCTCCTCAATCTTGACCACATGTTTGGTGAAGTCATCAATTTTCCCCATCAGCGTATCATTACCTTGTTTAATTTTATCAGGCTTTTGTCCAGCGCGACATTCCCCTCACATATCACTTTAGAAATAATTTCAGTGACTGAAGCTGATACTGACTTTTCCAGCTGTTCCATTTGTTCCCTTTGTTCCTCCATTGAAGTCATTTCTGTAGAAGGATTTCGAGAGTCAGCTTCTTCTTCTGAGCTTCCAGCCGATATTTGAGGGGATTGAGGAGTCTTTCCAGGTTTTTTCATGTAGGCTCTTGTAGCAGGTCTTGCAACAGCTTTTGCAGGCTTCTGGCGAGGTTTCCCTTTTTTCATTTAAAACTGCCGTTATTCTACGTTATCAGCAGGATTTCTGATAACACACAATTAAATAACAGCTCCGGTAGTTATTTTTAGAACTCCCCCATCTTCCAACTCGTATTTTAGCACATTAAAGCATTCTTCGGGAGCAGAGCAAAACAGCAGCGTCTCTCAACCCACCATTGACGCCACCGGAAGTCCTCCTTTATATTCTTGACTAGCTTTCAGGGATCCGCTTTTCTCTTTTGTGAAAATGCCTTTCAGAAACTTAAAGGGATCTTTGTAGAAGTCTGTTCTTGCTTTTTCCGTCTTTTTGCATCGTTTCCTTGAATTCCCCCATCTGTGCAGCTTCGAGAACCTCTGTTTTAATTCCTCTTGAAGGAGGTTGATGCCCTCCCTTTCTTCTACTGTTGCTTTTTTCCACACCTTCCTCAGGCCTCTACTTAAAGGCCCTTCATAAATCCATGCTGACTCGGACCGATCCTGTTACTGCTATCCAAATGTGCTGCTATTTCATCTTTTATAATTGACTTCACCATCTTCCCCACCATCGATGTCGGGCTAACTGGTCTATAATTCCCTGCTTTCTCTCTCCCTCCTTTTTTTAAATAGTGGTATAATATTAGCTACCCTTCAATCCGTAGGAACTGATCCTGAATCTATCGAACATTGGCCAATGCATCCACAATTTCTAGAGCCACTTCCTTAAGTACTCTGGAATGCAGACCATCAGGCCCTGGGGATTTATCCGCCTTCAGTCCCATCAGTCTACCCAATACCATTTCTGCCTAATATGAATTTCCTTCACCCGAGGTCCTCTGGCCACTAGTATATCTGGGACATTGTTTGTGTCTTCCTCAGTGAAGACAGATCAAAAGTACCTGTTCAACTTGTCTGCCATTTCCTTGTTCCCCGTAATAAATTCACCTGTTCCTCTCTTCAAGGGACCCACATTTGTCTGAACATTTTTTTTCCTCTTCACATACCTAAATAAGCTATTACTCTCCTTCTTTATATTCTTGACTAGCTTACCTTCGTACCTCATCTTTTCTCCCCGTATTGCCTTTTTAGTTATCTTCTATTGTTCTTTAAAAGTTTCCCAATCCTCTTGCTTCCCGCTCATCTTGTCTATGTTATACTATCGTCACTTTTATTTTTTGTTAAATATTTTTTTTATTTTATTTTTTTTATTATAGAAACATAGTTATGAAAATTACAATGTTTTACATAAACAAAAATACATCATTATATACTTTCATAATATTAATAATATTGATATTATTACTAATATTAACATTTAGGACTGTATGCTTCTATACGCTTTTTTAATTATTTTTTATAAAGTGGGAAAAGATAGAGCTAAATAATGAAGAAAATATGAAAGCGAATGGAGTATTAATCATTAATCCGTCATTGGAGATATAGGCATGATTTATTATATATATTTCTTCATCCATTCTAATATTCAGGCCTCAGTCAAGCCCTCGTACCGAGCCGTTATGACTCTGTAAATATTCAATATATGGAGACCATATCCCTCTGAAGAGATCTAACCTGTCCATTAGGACAAGCCTCAATCTCTCCAGATGAAGAGTCTCCGACATTTCTGTATTCCACATTTTGATTGTAGGGCCTTTCCAAAATTTTAATATTAATTTTTTCCCAATTATTAACCCATAATCAATAACAATTCTTTGATTTGTTGTTACTAATTGTTCTGTTTCCAGTATTCCTAGTATTATTAGCTTTGAATCAGGTATCAAAGTTATATTAACAACTTTCGAAATTATCCTAAATATTTCAATCCAGAATTTTGTAATTTTTATACAGTTTGTAAATGAATGTGACAAATTGGCTTCTAAATGTTGACATTTATCACATATAGGAGATACTTTTGGGAACATATTATGTAATTTGGATGTTGAATAATATAGTCTATGTAATATTTTAAACTGTATAAGAGAGTGTTTAGCATTTAGCGAACAATGATGTATATGTTGTAAACTATCATCCCATACTTCTGGTCTAATAGTTTGGCATAATTCATTTTCCCAAGATTGTCTATGTATTTCTGTTGATGGGAGCATCACCTTCCAATAAGATGTTATATATATATGAAATCATTTTTTCTGTATTCGGATGTTTTATTCAAACATTCATCTAATACTTCTGTCTTTCTATTTCTGAGTTCTTGCGTATTTGCTTTAACATAATCTCTAATTTGTAAATATCTAAAGTAATCTTTAGAGTGTAGTCCATAAATTTGTTGTACGTCTTGAAATGAAAGGAAAGAGTTTTCCCTAGAGAGATCACCGATCTTAATAATTCCATTATTTTTCCATTGTAAAAAAGCTTTTAATCCATCATTGAAGGTTTAAACGTAACATTATTTACAATGCTAAGAGATAGTGGTATTCTGCCCAGTCACAGTGGGATGAATGAATCCCCGCCATCGTTATTAATTCAGGAGAAGTTTCTCCCACCGTACAAACCAGGCCTGAGAGCAGACAGTGATGAGGGAACATATTTCCTGGCAAGGTATAAGCCATGATGGGGAACCTGCAGGCGCGGAGTCCCCTTGCAACATCATCCCTTGTCTTTCCCACTGGTAGAAATTGCGGGGAAGATTCCTATGTTCTACGTAAATATCTCTGAAACACAATGATTGTATCCAACGCGATGACTCATCTAGCAACATGTTCCAGATATCAACCTAATTCCCTACCTCACCTTAAATGTAAGCACTCTTGTTTTTGTTACCCCTCTCAAAGGAAGTCCCCAGCCAGAACATATTTTGTGTCCTTGTTGTTTCTAGAGCTTCCAAGTTTTGTTCAACATGGAAGAGTACTGATTCATTAGCTGAGGGAGAACAGTGGTGCTAATCTGTTCAGATTCTCACTGCATTCATTTGATGTGGTAATTTGAGATTTAATAAGGTCTAAATTCTGTACATTTGCATGATTCTCTTCCACAGATGCCTTCTAACATAGGACTATGCAAAAGTTTCAAATGTGGTTTACTGCTTTTGTGGATTTGGGATATCGCCAAGTACAACCATGGGTGGTTCTTCAGCCATTGGAGCTTGCAGTATCAAGTGACCTGGGTTCAACCTTGACCTGGGTTCAATCTCTATGCGTAGGTTGCATGTTCTCTCTGTGACTGCATGAGTTTCCTTCTACCACCCAAAGGTGTGCAGGTTGGTAGGTGAATTGGCTGTTGTAAATTGCCCCTGGTATGTACGTGAGTGGTAACATTTGGAGAGAAATGATAAGGATGTAGGTAGAATAAAAATGGCATTAGTGTGGGATTAGTGTAAATAAGCAGTTGTCGGTCAGCCCACTGGACCGAAAGGCCTGTTTCCGTTTTGTGCTTCTCTATGACTCAACTGCTTGTTATTATTTAGGAATGAAGACCAAGACAATGAAGAGTCAAACCTGCCTTAAACACAGAACACCAAAATACTATAACGGAACCTCTACACAAAATTGTTTTGTTGGTCTGCTTATCTGAGGAAGGATATTCTTGTCAAGAAGGGAGTGTAACAAAGATTTACCAGGCTGTCTCCTGGGGCAGCATGACTAATGTGAGGTTAATGATAGTTAGACCTCCATTCAATTGAAAAGAGAGGGAATCGTCAGAACCTGTAAACTTCGATCAGCAGTGGGCAGATGAGATGCAGGAAGGATTTTCCACGTGGCTGGCGAGGATTCAGAGATTACAACCGCAAAGGTCAGAAGTATGTCATTAGAACGGAGATGAGGAGAATTGTCCTCATCCAGAGGGTGGTGATGTTCAGAAATTCTCCACACAGAAACCAGCGGAAGCAAGCTCGTTCAAGGAGACAGATATAATTGTTAATGCTTACAAGACTGGGACGTTTTTGATGTGGAAATGGAATGTTGAAGTGGTTGATCACCTCTGATTGTGTTCAAGTCAAGTCGAGTTTATTGTCAAATGCAAGAGTACGGTGATGTACAGGTACAGCAAAATTCTTGCTTACAGCAGCATCACAGGTACATACAGTAGACTCAGACAGCATAAACAGTAAATTTTACTTCGGAGTCACGTGAGTGACTACGTGAAGAGCCCGCCTGGCGCTGGCAAACGGCATTACGTCGACGCTGACGGCGGAAGGAGGAGCTGCAGTAAGGAGCAGCTCCTCGCAGCGGTCGGAACGGCCCGCAGGTAAGTGCAGCAAAATCGGGACGTTCTTTAGCGTACGCTGGGTGGGTCCAGCAAGCGAAAGTAAAAGTAAAAATTCAGAGTCGCGTAACGTGCTGATTTAGCACTGATAATAAAGAAAATGGAGAAATCGGCAAAGAAAAATTCGCGGGTAAAAAGATCTTCCCGGGGTGAAAATAAAAATACGGGACAAGAAGCTAGTGCGGATCCGGTTCCGATACCGGTGGCCGCTGATATACCCGATAGCGAGTTTCTAGATTCTCCAGAAATAATAACCACGGAGGGAAATGCTCCTAAAAAAATGTAAAAAGAAATCTGAGAGGCCCGTGGTTTCTGATGACTCTGATACTGAAAGTCCTCCAGATAATAAAACTATGTGGTTAAAAATGGAGCATATGGAGAAAGTTCTCCAAAGAATCATGAGACAAGGGTCACAGTACCCAGAAGGATCCCAAAAAAGCCCTGAGGGGTTTGATTATTCTGAATATGGCTGTGGGCCAAGTTGGGAGTTTGAAACTCCGGACCCAGGATTTGGGCCGGAAGAAGTCTCATGGGGTGAAATCCCAATTGATTTAGGGCTGCAGAAGGCAGACCCTGCTGGTGGTGATTTGGATTTTGAATGCACACCACAAAGTAAAAAGAAAAGGCCAAATGTGCCTGGGATAGCAAAAGAATTTGCTATACCTGAAGGAAGTGGTGAGGCTATGGAAGAAAACCTAGCTGTCAACATAAATTATATGGTATCTCACCAACTTCATGATTCTGTGATGATTGAAACATCAGAATTATATAAAACGCCAGGAAATTGTGCCTCATTGGAAGTGCCTACGGTTAATCCGTTGATATGGACATCCATGACTCCAAGTATGAGAGCTCAAGAAGTGAGATTTCAAAAAATCCTCAAACTAATTTCTGCTGCCATTACGGCCTATGGGAGACAAATGGAGAGATTGGAGATGGATAAGATTCAAAAAGATACTTTGGGCTTATTGTGCAATTCTTTCTATGAAATTAATTGTATGAGGAAAATGGCGATTCGGCCCATATTTCACCCTAGGTTTGCAAGCCTGTGTCGAGCAAGTGGTGTTCAAGCTCCTGGGTATCTGTTTGGAGAAAATCTGCCTAAACAACTGAAAGAGTTGGATGAAGAAGCTAAATATTTTAGCGGTATGAAACCTTTCGTCTTTGGACAAAAAAGGTATTTTTCGCCCCGAAGGGGTTTTGATTTTGGAAATAGAGGCAGAAATTTGTCAAGGAAGTATTATCGTCCTGCACAGCTCAATGCTTACCCGTATTCGGGGAGAAGGAGACCACCACGCTCATATGGAGCGGTATTAAAAACTTGTTCTATCCTTAAAGAAACTGCGGATAAATCTCCAGTTGGAGGGAGATTACAAAAGTTTTATAAAGACTGGCTTACTATTACTTCTGATCGATTTATATTACAAGCAGTTTCAGGAGCCACTATTACATTTAAAGAAGGGGTTAATCCTCCTGTACAGAATAAACCTGCTTATGCTTTCGTGTTTACTGCTATTGAAAAAGCAGAGATTAATGTGGAAATTGACAAATTATCTGAAAAAGGGGTAATTGAAAAAACTTATGAACACGAGCATCAATTTGTCTCTAATATTTTTCGAAGAAATAAAAAAGATGGTGGTTGCAGAATTATTCTGGACCTTACAGATCTAAATAAGTTTGTAGAATACAAACATTTTAAAATGGAAACATTTAATACTGCAAGATATTTAATTTCAGCAGGTTGTTATATGGCTAAGATTGATTTAAAAGACGCCTATTATTCTGTACCTATACATCAGTTCTTCCGGAGGTACTTAAAATTTAATTGGCTGGGACAATTATGGCAGTTTAAAGCTTTGCCAAATGGACTGAGTTCAGCTCCCAGGCTCTTTACGAAACTATTGAAACCAGTTTTTAGCCCAATTAAGAGCACAAAAACATATTGTTATGGCTTATCTCGATGACATTCTGATCATTAATGATAATCAAGAGTCAGCTGAGAACTCAGTTTCAGTTACTAAAGCTTTGTTTGAAAAGCTAGGGTTCTTGATTCATCCAATTAAATCCCAGCTGCAGCCAGCACAAACAATTAACTTTTTGGGGTTTCTAATTAACTCAGTAACTATGTTAATAACTTTACCAACAGATAAAGTCGATGATATTTTGGTAACTTGTAATAATCTCATTCACAAACCATATCCTTCCATCCGAGAAGTAGCGAAAACCATTGGTAAACTAGTAGCAGCATTTCCTGCAGTAGAATTTGGTCCATTACATTATCAAAATCTTCAAAGGGACAAAATAAGAGCTCTCAAAGAGAAGGCAGGCCACTTTGATAGGCCTATGCAATTAACAAAAGAAGCTGTGATGGAATTACAATGGTGGGTTAAAAAATGTCCCACAAGCTGCTAAAAACATTCTGATCAAACAGCCTGAAATGGTTTTACAAACAGATGCTAGTGCTCTCGGATGGGGGGCAACAGATTCATCATCCAGTTGTGGAGGTAGATGGAAAGTTCAAGAAGAAACATTTCTTCAAACTTATGGTATTAACTATTTAGAGTTATTGGGTGCTTTCTATGGACTAAAAGCATATTGTTGTTCAAAAAAGGGTCTACATGTATTAATACAGTTAGACAATAAAACGGCTGTTGCATATATTAATCACATGGGGGGAGTTAGATCAGTATCATGTGATTGTCTGGTCAATGAAATATGGCAATGGTGTATTGACCGCCAAATTTGGATTTCAGCAAACTACATTCCAGGTAAAGACAATGTGGTGGCAGATAAAAGATCAAGGATATTTAAAGATAACACAGAATGGATGCTTAATCCAGCAATATTTAAGAATATTGTAACCCAATTTGGTTTACCAGAAATTGATCTGTTTGCATCAAGGCTTAATCATCAATTGCCTAAATATGTGTCTTGGGAACATGATCCAGATGCAGTAGCAGTAGATGTTTTTTCATTGAACTGGGGGAATATGTTCTTTTATGCTTTTCCACCATTTGCTTTGATTCAGAAATGTCTGAAGAAAATAGAACAAGATTCTGCCACTGGATTGTTGGTAGTTCCAAATTGGCCAACACAACCTTGGTTCCCATTAATGCTGAATATGATTAAAGAACCATATATGTCAATTCCTAACTGTAGTGATATTTTGATTAATCCAGTAACTAAAGAAATGTATCCATTATATGCATATATGAATTTATTAATCTGCAGGTTTTGACCAGACCACTACAGGAGCTGGGATTGTCGGACAAAACTATGGAAGTTATAGTCGCATCATGGCGAGATAGCACACAAAAACAATATATGACACATATAAAGAAATGGGAAGAATTTTGCACACAGTCAAATATTTCTTATGATACTGTGAATATTGCAAATGTTTTGGAGTTCCTTGCCAAATTGCATTTTGAGCAAACATTTAAGTTACAGTGCCATTAACACTGCACACAATGCCTTATCATCTTATTTAGGACTAATGTCTGACCAGAAATCAATTGGATCACATCCATTAATATCTAGATTCATGAAATAAATCTTTAACATCAATCCACCCAAACCAAGATACACAGAGATTTGGGATGTGAGCATTGTACTTACCTTACTTAGGCAATGGACTCCAATTGAAGGATTGTCATTGGAAAGATTAACATTGAAATTAATAATGTTAATGTCATTGGTCTCAGCTCAAAGAGTGCAAACTTTACAAATGTTGCGTTTAGACTGTATGCATGTGACTACAGATAACATTGTGTTCTATGTTTACGATCTGATCAAACAAAGCAGACCAGGGAGATCTGGAGCTAAGGTAACCTTTCAAGCTTATCCTATTGATCCTACTTTGTGTGTGGTTAAACATTTGAATCAATATGTTAAAGTTACTGAAACTCTTCGAGGAAATGAAAAAACGTTAATGATTACGCATAAAAAACCACACACAAAAGCTTCAGTTCAAACTATCTCAAAATGGTTGAAACAGGTGTTGCTTTTAGCAGGAGTAGACACTGATGTGTTCAAATCTCACTCCACCAGGGCTGCAGCTACGTCTGCGGCGAAGGGGCGGGACGTACCACTCGAGCATATTTTAAAAATCGCAGGGTGGAGTAAAGAAGAAACTTTTTCAAAGTTCTACAATAAACCTGTTCACACTATGACAAGCTTTGGCCACGCGGTGTTGGGATCACTATAGTCACCTGCTTTGTTTACTATTGATTACTATAATCAGTTATGTAGTCACTTATATCTTCTATCACTTGTAATCATTCCCTCGGATATAAGGAGGGTTATTATATGTTCTTTAAACCATTAAAAAGTTAATTATGGAAAGAACTAATATTAGTCTGGTTTCTCATGTATGTATTTACTTAGCCGGACTGTCGTACTGATTAATTCTACGACATAAAAAACACAGAAAGCTTTAAAATCTTCACATAGTCACTCACTTGACTCCGAAGTTAAAATAGTAAGATTAAACGAGAACTTACCAGTTCGAAGTTTGATCGTTATTTTATGAGGAGTTACGATGAGGGATTACGTGCCCTCCACTCCCACCCTCATAAAATAAATGATCATCTGGTAGTTCTAAGTCTATTATGAGCCTTACTATGTTACTTCGGCTATTTGGTGTTCTGTGTTTTTCATGCCGCTGCTTTGAAGTATGCCGTTTGCCAGCGCCAGGCGGGCTCTTCACGTAATCCCTCATCGTAACTCCTCATAAAATAACGATCAAACTTCGAACTGGTAAGTTCTCGTTTAATCTTACTATTATACATACATTGCACACAAATTAATCAAATGAAAATAAAAACTGCACAAAAAATAAGACATGAGTGTTAAACAAAATTAGGAAACAAGTCCTTGATAGTGCAAGAGGCTATTCATCATGTGCCAATGTAGGATTAAGATTATGCAAGTCAGTTCAAGAACCAAGGGTGGCATGGTGGTGTAGCAGTAGAGGTACTGCCCTACAGCGCCAGAGACCCAGGTTCGATCCTAACTATGGGCGCTGTCTGTATGGAGTATATCCGTTCTCCCCGTGACCTGTGTGGGTTTTCTCCGAGATGTTGGGTTTCCTCCCACACTCCAGACATAAAGGTTTGTAGGTTAATTGGCTTGGTGTAATAGTAAAATTGTCCCTAGTGTGTGTAGGGAAGCGTTAATGTGTGGGGGTCGCTGGGCGGTGCAGACTCTGTGGGCCAAAAAGCCTGATTCTGTGCTGTATCTCTAAACAAAACTAAACTAAACCTGTTGTAGGAATGTAGCTGTTCCTGAACCCGATGGTGTGGGACTTCAGACTTTGTACCTCCAGCAAGAAGAGGACATGGCCCAAATGCTGGAGATCCTTGATGATAGATGACCAAAAGCTTGGTACTGTACCTCGGTACACGTGATAACAATAAACTAAGCCAAACCCAAGTGATGGCGCTTCACGTTGAGGTTTTCGAAGGTTGGAAGGGCTGTGTCTGTGATGTATTGAATGAGAGAGCCGGTCCAATGGGCCAAATAGCCCACTCCTTCTCCTAATCTCTATGTTTCTGAACATTATGGGATTGAGCTTTCCACGTACTGGGGTTGGGTTTACCAATCTAACCTGACTGAGTGGCCCCTGCCATTAATCCATAGATTTTTACGGAGGCATTTATCTTTGCGATTTAATGCATCCTCCTGCAATAAATTAAAATATCTTTAAAACTTATCACCTCAGTGATAAACAGTTGGACTATGCAGTTGGTGGTGATAGCTGATACGAAATTTACACAGTAATTTTTAAACAGCATGGTTTAATCTCTCAGTATATTTATATTGATTGATTTTATTGTTGGGAATCTGCTTATCTGTTTGGAAAACTTTGTTTGTAATCTGTCGGTTGTAGCTTATAAGAGGCAGGTACATCGAGCAGCTCAGGATGTAGTGGTTGGAGGAGGCCTGTTTTTTCATGTTTGCTTTGGCCAGGATGGAAAGCATCCTGTTTCTCATCTCATCAGCTGTGTTGCTGCTTGCCTGCTGTCAGTCTGAGTGTGACCAAATGGTCACTGAATGACCAAATGGGTACAAAATGAGGATTAGATTTTAATGACAGGATTATCAGCAGTAATGTGGAAAGATTATCAAGATAATCAATTTTTGGTTACATCTAAACATTTATTAATGAACTGGATATGAATTGAGGAAGTACGATTTGTAACAAGCATGATCAATAAAGGAGAGTCAATGGGTGTTGACTTGGATTTTCAGAAGGCCTTTGATAAGGTGCTAAGTGAGAAAACGATGGGAGCCCGTGGTATTGGCGGCAAGGTTCTAACATGGAAAGAAGATTGTCTGACTGGCAGAAGGCAAAGAGGGGGCCTTTTCTGTTTGGCTGCCGGTGACTAGTGGTGTTCCGCAGGGGGTTGGTGTTGGGTCTGCTACTTTTCACTTTTTATGTTAATGATTTATACGATGGAATTGAAGGCTTTGTGGCTGGGTTTGGGATCATTTGAAGATAGGTGGATGTGCACTGGTGTTGAGGTAGCAGGAAGTTGCAGAAGGATTTGGACAGGTTGGGATAGGAGGCAAAGAAGAATGGAATACAATGTAACAAAATGTACGGTCATGAACTTTGGTCTTCTTTTGTGTGGCGTGCACAGCCTAAAGTTGTTGGACAACTTGTTCTATTTGATCTTCCGTTTGTGCACGTCGAGTTGATTGCATTAGTCAAAACAGGGCGGACCACGTGAAGGTTGCAATCTTCCACCCCATGAACTTTGCTAGTAGTAATAAAGATGCAGATTATTTTCTAAATGGAGAGAGGATTTATAAATTGGTGTTGCAAAGGGACTTGGGAGTACTAGTGCAGGATTCCCAAAAGGTTACTTTACATGTTGGGTAGGTAGTAGAAGACAAATGCAATGTTGGCATTCATTTTGAGAGGACTAGAATATAAAAACAAGGATGTATAAGACTTTATAAGGCACTGGTGAGGCCACATTGGAATATTGTGAGCTGTTTTGGGCCCCGTATCTGAGGAAGGATGTACTGGCATTGGACAGAGTCCAGAGGACGTATACGAGAATTATCCTGGGGGTGATTGACTTAACATACGAGGAGCATTTGATGGCTCTGGGCCAGTACTTGCTGGAGTTTAGAAGGCTGAGAGGGTATCTCATTGAAACTTTCAGAATAATGAAAGGCCTGGATATGGAGAGGATGTTTCCAGTAGTGGGAGAGTCTAGGACCAGAGAACACAGCCCAGAATAACAGAACGTACATTTAGAATAGAGATGAGGAGACATTTCTTTAGTTAGAGAGTGGTGAATATGTGGACTTCATTGCCATAGTAAGCTGAGGAGGCCGTCATTGTGTATTTTTAAAGTGGAGATTGATAGGTTCTTGATTAGCAAGGATATAGAAACATAGAAACATAGAAATTAGGTGCAGGAGTAGGCCATTCGGCCCTTCGAGCCTGCACCGCCATTCAATATGATCATGGCTAATCATTCAACTCAGTATCCCGTACCTGCCTTCTCTCCATACCCCCATTTCCCACTAGCCACAAGGGCCACATCTAACTCCCTCTTAAATATAGCCAATGAACTGGCCGCAACTACCTTCTGTTGCAGGGAATTCCAGAGACTCACCACTCTCTGAGTAAAAAATGCTTTTCTCATCTCGGTCCTAAAATATTTCCCCCTTATCTTTAAGCTGTGACCCCTTTGTTCTGGACTTCCCCAACATCGGGAACAATCTTCCTGCATCTAGCCTGTCCAACCCCTTAAGAATTTTGTAAGTTGCTATAAGATCCCCCCTCAATCTTCTAAATTCTAGCGAGTAGAAGCCGGGTCTATCCAGTCTTTCTTCATATGAAAGTCCTGCCATCCTAGGAATCAGTCTGGTGAACCTTCTCTGTACTCCCTCTATGGCAAGAATGTCTTTCCTCAGATTTGGAGACCAAAACTGTACGCAATACTCCAGGTGCGGTCTCATCCTGTACAACTGCAGTAGAACCTCCCTGCTTCTATACTCAAATCCTTTTGCTATGAATGCTAACATACCATTTGCTTTATTCACTGCCTGCTGCACCTGCATGCCTACTTTCAATGACTGGTGTACCATGACACCCAGGTCTCATTGCATCTCCCCTTTTCCTAATCGGCCGCCATTCAGATAATAGTCTACTTTCCTGTTTTTGCCATCAAAGTGGATAACCTCACATTTATCCACATTATACTGCATCTGCCATGCATTTGCCCACTCACCCAGCCTATCCAAGTCACCTTGCAGCCTCCTAGCATCCTCCTGACAGCTAACACTGCCCCCCATCTGCAAACTTGGAGATGTTGCATTCAATTCCCTCGTCCAAATCATTAATATATATTGTAAATAGCTGGGGTCCCAGCACTGAGCCTTGCGGTACCCCACTAGTCACTGCCTGCCATTCTGAAAAGGATCTGTTTACTCCTACACTTAGCTTCCTGTCTGCCAGCCAGTTCTCTATCCACATCAATACTGAACCCCCAATACCGTGTGCTTTATCAACAGTTATGGGGAGACAGCAGAAGAATGGGGTTGAGAGGGAAAAATAGATCAGCCATGACCAAACGGCAGAGCAGACTGGATGGACAAATGGTAATTCTGCTCCTATGTCTTTTGATCTTATGATTAGCCAGTTAGCGGAAAAATGGTTGTGACACAAGAGACTGCAGATGCTGGAATCTGGAGCATTTGGATTCTGGTCCTGATGTAGCGTCTTGACCTGAAATATAGACAATTCCTTTCTTCAGTGCACCTCCCTCTTCCCACCCCTACTACCCTATAAATGCCAATTAACCCATTGAGTTCTACGAGCACTCTGTTCTTGATCAAATAATTGGTGTTTTCTTTGATCAAAGGTTTCCTTGATCATCGTTACTTATTTGTATATCTTTCATTAATTTGTTCGATATCTCTCATTTCCCTTTTCCCTGACTCAGTCTGAAGAAGGGTCTCAACCCAAAATATCACCTATTCCTTTTCTTTTGGAGTTGTGGATAGCAAGAAAAGTTATCTGAGATTGCAGAAGTATATAGATAGATGGGGAGTTGAGGGGAGCATTGGCAGATGGATGCAATTTGGGAAGTCAAACATGGGTGGGACAAGTACAGGAAATGGAAAAGGTTTCCACCCTGTCAACCTGTGGCACACAGGTTGACAGGGTGGAAAAGTAGGCATATGGCAGGCGTGCGTTCATAAGTTGGCAGACAGAATATTAAATTTGGCACATTATGTTGCAATCTTACGAAACAATGGTCATCTTTTGAAGTACTGTGTGAAGTTCTGGTCACCAGTCTATAGGAAGCATGTGTAGGAGAGAATTGCAGGTGCTGATTTAAAGCAAAGATAGACTCAAAAAGCTGGAGTAACTCACCGGTACAGAGATGCTGTCTGACCTTCTGAGTTGCTCCAGTCTGTTATAGGAAGGATGTGGTTGTGCTTGAGACAGTGCCGTGGTGTTTAATCACGGTAGAGTCATCATCGAGTCATGCAGCACGGAAACTGGCCCTTCAGCCCAACTCATCTACGCCTAATAATATGACCCATAAGCTGTTCCCACCTGCCTGTATTTGACCAATATTCCTCCAAATCGTTCCTGTCCATGTATTGTCCAAATGTCTTTTAAATGTGGTTATTGTACCTGCCTGAACTAGCTCCTCTGGCATTTTGTTCCATACACCCACCGCCGTCTGTGCAAAAAGTTTGCTAGTCAGGTTCCTATTATATTTTACACCTCTCACCTAAAACCTATGCTTCTTGGTTCCCCTACTAAGGGCAAAGACTCAGTGCATTTACAGTATCTATTTCCCTTGTGATTTTTGACAACTTTATAAGATCATCCCTCATCCTTCTGCATTCCAAGAAATAAAATCGCCAATTCTCACAAGCCCTCTCACTTAACACTGGCCCTCGAGTCCTGGCAACATTCTTGTAAATCGTCTCTGCACTCTTTCCAGATTATTGATATCCTTCCTATAAGACTTTATTCCTTGGAATGCAAGAGGATGAGGGGTGATATTATAGAGGTGTATTTAACAATCTTAATGGGAAGAATAGGTAAATGCACAGTCTTTTGTCCTGTGTAGTAGAATCGAGAACAAGCGGACATAAGTTTAAGTTGAAGGGGATTTTATAGGATTCTGAAGGGTAAAGTTTTACACAAAGGGTGGTGAGTATATGAAACAAGTTGTTGGAGGAAGTAGTTGAGGCAGGTACTATCATGATGTTTAAGAGACATTTGGACAGGTACATGGATAAGATAGGTTGAGAGGCTAAGCGCATCTAGGTTGGACGACTGTAGATGGGAATGTTGGTTAGCATGGCCAGGTTGGGCTGAAGAGCCTGTTTCCCCGCTGTATGACTATGTCTCTTTCTTGATGCAACACACCATGACGATGGGCTCAATGGAAGGAAGTGATGAGCCTGTGATGGACTGGGCTGCGTTCACCAGTCTGCAAGTTCAAGCGATCAAGAGGTACACCAGGCTGAGGTACACCTCGTGGCAATAGTCTCCATAGGAAATCTGTGGGAGTTCAAGGGAGTCCCAGAGGAAGTGCCATATAATCTCAGACTTGTTAGAAAATAAATACGCTGTTGTATGTTCTTGAACACCGCATCAGTGTGAAGGGATTTGGTTGGGGTGCTGGTCATATGGATGCCTCGAAACATGAAGCCTTTGACCATCCCTACCTCAACTCTGTTGATGTAGTCAGGGTTGTGTTCACCCTCTTGCATTCCTGACATCAAGAACCAACTCTTTTGCCTTGCTGAAAATAAGCTGCCATCATACCATGACACAAACAAGCAGTTTGTTTTTTGCTCCAGATTCCAGCATCTGCTGTCTCTTGTGTCTTCATGATTGCAATGGGTCCCTCCCTACCTACTGAAGACTTGCAGAAATGCTCAATATCCTGTGGTTGTCAAAAAATGGAAGAGGCAGAAGCTGTCAGAATTCATGATCGATAAAAGAGAGGAATAGATCAGGGGAGATGCACAGTCTCTTGCCCAGAGTAGGTGAATCGAGGACCAGAAGACATAGGTTTAAGGTGAAGGGGAGAATATTTAATATGAATCTGAAGGGGTAACTTTTTCACACAAATGGTGTTGTGTGAATGGAACAAGCTGCCAGAGGAAGTAGTTGAGGTTGGAACTATCCCAATGTTTAAGAATCAGTTGGACAGGTAGACGGATAGGACAGGTTTGGAGGGATATAGATCAAGTGCATGCAGGTGGGACTAGTGTAGCTGGGACATGTTGGCCGGGGTGGGCAAGTTGGGCCGAGGGGCCTGTTTCCACACTGCATCACTCGATGACTCTATCTGTTGCTGCATGCAAGTAATTTTGTCATTTGGAACACAGGGCAGAGAAATAGATTTATAAGTAACGACTCCTTGATGACCATGCTTTGGAATGTTTAGCAGAAAGGAATCCCCTTACCCACAGCATCTCTAGTCCATTGGGGGTTGACCCCAGTCATTAGAACGTCAGCCTTCCTGAGCTTTATCTAACGGCTGTACAGTAAATATCAAAGCTGTGTTGGAGGCTGGAGGAACATAGTAGGTCAGGAGGCATCTTTGGTGGGGAAGAACAGTTGACATATCAGGTCTCAATCCTCTTCAACGCTGGCGTAGAACGGAGATTCCATTTCCCTCCACAGTTGCAGCCGGACCCACTGAGTTCCTCCAGAGCTTGTCTTTTGCTCAAGACTCCATCGCCTGCAGTTGTTCGTATCTCCTCTTGATTTGAGCGAGTCAGGCAGGGATGCAACATTTGTTTTAAAAGGCAGGAGACTTATTAAGAAAACATTAACACTCTTCACAAGTGCAAGAATGCACCAGATGAACAGAGGAATGCAGAGGAGATTTGGGTAATCTTGTTAAATTGTTACGCAAGCAGAGATTTCCCTTTTAAGGTTTATGGTTCCCACCTTGAATCCTTTGTTTAAACAAAACCTTGCCCAGTTACCTGGTTTATTTAATTTAAATAACAGCCGTGCAACCTGACTTGCGATTCCTGATAACAACAGACTTGTGCGTCACCGAGAGGTGGCTGCTTCATGCTCCCACATCCCAAATGGCTCTCTGTTGACAAATGGTGAGCATTGCTTTTTATTTTAAACTGCTGTGTTCACTCAGAGATTGCCTGCAGGCACGCAAGGAACTTACCGTCCAAGCGCTTTCAAATCTTAACCTCAGTCATAATAATATGTGAATGATGCCTCTTTTCACACCTCCCTTTTCATTGACCTGCGTCCTCATCGATTAGGCAATATTTAATGGGTTGTAAGTACAAACCGTCAGCTTTTACCACAAGTATTCTTGACCAAAATTATATATTTTAAAACATTAGAACATTTTAAAACATTAAAATATTTAATATTTTACAAACTATCAGCTTTAACTGTTACCATTCTTGAGCAAGAACAGATATTTAAAAACATTAAAATATATATAAAACCATTAAACAGGACAAAATAATCCATAGGAACAATAAAATAAGTGATTGAGTTAATTGATATCAGTATAAAAATGACAATAAATAGTTTCCGGCTCACCAATTTCAAAACCTTATTGCCCGATTAAGTTTTGCAATAGCATCTGGACTTTGACTTTATAAGTTATGAATTAATTCTAAATTCTGATAAGCTATAGCAATATAATATAATGTATAGCTCCCTCAGTGATGTTATTTCAAGCACCTTTGTTAGGTCAAGGGTAACTAAGTTATATAAATAAACTAAGTTATATAAGCCCTTCAAATCCTCCTAGGATATAAAAAAATAGTATTAATAATGTGCAGTCTGATCTCTCCCATTAACTTCTCCTCATTATTACAGATAAAGAGTAAAGAACCCACTACACAGTTTCATTACATAATCCAAGGGAGACCTGTTTAGCTATCTTGTACACTCTTATAAATCCTGTGCACCTTCAGGATTTTGTTGAAGATCACAGCGGTTGCCATAACAAAGTGTAACTGGCCATCAACAGTTAATGGGAACTGGCATTGCCCAGGAGGCCTGCCCATGCCACTCTGAAATAGTGGTGGGGATTATAACTTCCATAGACCTGCATCAGTTGAAGGTGACCTTTACTGGGCTGGAGGAACGGACAGTGATGGGTGACTCTGCTCTTTCTTTATAATGTGCTGGTGAAGGGATTTAACCATTGGCAGTTTTGACATTGTGGGAGTCTCTCATAGTCACAGAGTCATAGCCCAGTCGCTCCATTCTTTCATCATATGTCAGTCCCGCCATCCCAGGAATTAACCTCGTGAACCTACGCTGCACTCCCTCAATAGCAAGAATGTCCTTCCATAAATTAGGAGACCAAAACTGCACACAATACTGCAGGTGTGGTCTCACCAGGGCCCTGTACAACTGCCAAAGGCCCTCTTTGCTCCTATTGGGGGTTCAGTATTGATGTGGATAGAGAACTGGCTGGCAGACAGGAAGCAAAGGGTAGGAGTAAACGGGTCCTTTTCAGAATGGCAGGCAGTGACTAGTGGGGTACTGCAAGGCTCAGTGCTGGGACCCCAGCTATTTACAATATATATTGATGATGTGGACGAGGGAATTGAATGCAACATCTCCAAGTTTGCGGATGACACTAAGCTGGGGGGGTCGTGTTAGGTGTGAGGAGGATGCTAGGAGGCTGCAAGGTGACTTGGATAGGCTGGGTGAGTGGGCAAATGCATGGCAGATGCAGTATAATGTGGACAAATGTGAGGTTATCCACTTTGATGGCAAAAACAGGAGGGTAGACTATTATCTGAATGGTGGCAGATTAGGAAAAGGGGAGATGCAACGAGACCTGAGTGTCATGGTACACCAATCATTGAAAGTAGGCATGCAGGTGCAGCAGGCAGTGAAGAAAGCAAATGGTATGTTAGCATTCATAGTTAAAGGATTTGAGTATAGGAGCAGGGTAGTTCTACTGCAGTTGTACAGGGTTTTGGTGAGACCACACCTGGAGTATTGCATACAGTCTTGGTTTCCAAATCTGAGGAAAGACATTCTTGCCATAGAGGGGGTACAGAAAAGGTTCACCAGACTGATTCCTGGGATGTCAGGACATTCATATGAGGAAAGACTGGATAGACTCGGATTTTACTCGCTAGAATTTAGAAGATTGAGGGGATCTTATAGAAACTTACAACATTCTTAAGGGGTTGGACAGGCTAGATGCAGGCAGATTGTTCCCGATGTTGGGGAGGTCCAGAACAAGGGGTCACAGTCTAAGGATAAGTGGGAATTCCCTTAGGACCGAGATGAGGAAAACATTTTTCACACAGAGAGTGGTGAGTCTCCGGAATTCTCTGCCACAGAAGGTAGTTGAGGCCAGTACATTGGCTATATTTAAGAGGGAGTTAGATGTGGCCCTTATGGCTAAAGGGATCAGGGGGTATGGAGAGAAGGCAGGTACGGGATACTGAGTTGGATGATCAGCCATATTGAATGGTGGTGCAGGCTCGAAAGGCCGAATGACCTACTCCTGCACCTATTTTCTATGTTTCTATACTCATTTTATGAAGGCTATTTTCTATATGGCTTTTTATGCAGGCCAACGTGCCATTAGCTTTCTTCACTGTCTGTTGTACCTGTATGCTTACTTTCAGTGACTGATGTACAAGGACCCCCAGATCTTGTTGTACTTCCAACCTTTTCCTAACACCTTAACCTGACACCATTCAAATAATAATCTGCCTTCCCGTTTTGCCTCCAAAGTGGATAACCTCACATTTATTCATATTATACTGCATCTGCCCACTCACCCAACCTGTCCAAGACAGTTTGCATCCTCATAGCATCCTCTTCACAGTTCACACTGCCACCCAGCTTTGTGTCATCTGCAAATTTGCTAATGTTACTTTTAATTCCTTCATCTAAATCATTAATGTATATTGTAAATAGCTGCGGTCCCAGCACCGAGCCTTGCGGTACCCCACTAGTCACTGCCTGCCATTCTGAAAGGGACCCGTTAATCCCTACTCTTTGGTTCCTGTCTGCCAACCAATTTTCTATCCATGTCAGCACTCTACCCCCAATACCATGTGCCCTAATTCTGTCCATTAATCTCCTATGTGGGACCTTATCAAATGCTTTCTGAAAGTCCAGGTACACTACATCCACTGGCTCTCCCTTGTCTATTTTCCTAGTTACATCCTCATATAATTCCAGAAAATGAGTGAAGCATAATTTCCCCTTCTTAAATCCATGCTAACTCGGACTGATCCTGTTACTGCTATCCAAATGCGCCGCTATTACATGTTTGATAATCGACTCCAGCATCTTCCCCACCATCGATGTCAGGTTAACTGGTCTATAATTCCCCGTTTTCTCAATCCCGCCTTTCTTAAAAAGTGGGATGACATTAACTACCCTCCAAACCTCAGGAACTGATCCTGAATCTATAGAACACTGGAAAATGGTCACCAATGTAACCACAAATTCTAGAGCCACCTCCTTGAGTATCCAGGGATGCAGACCATCAGGCCCTGGGGATTTACCAGCCTTCAGTCCCATCAGTCTACCTTCATACTTCATCTTTTCTCCCCGTATTGCCTTTTTAGTTACCTTCTGTTGCTCTTTTAAAGTTTCCCAATCCTCTGGCTTCCCGCTTATGTTTTGCCATGCTCTAAGAATCCATCTCGGAGGCACTCTACACACTCCCTTTCTTGGGGTCCAGTATCAACCCAGTATTTTCCCAGTCTACCTGCATGTTAAAAAAATCCCATAATCACCGTAGCATTACCTCTGTGACATGCTAATTTTAACTCCTGATGCAACTTGCACCCAATCTCCAGGCTACTGTAGCATTACCTCTGTGACATGCTAATTTTAACTCCTGATGCAACTTGCACCCAATCTCCAGGCTACTGTTTGGGGGCCTGTAGATAACTCCCATTCGGGTATTTTCACCCGTACAATTTCTAAGTTGTATCCACAATTACTCTGTATCTTCTGATTCTATGTCTTCTCTTTTATTTTTACACTGTCCTTGACTTCCTTTGTCAGCTAGGGTCTCTTACTCCCCTTAGAATCTTTCTTCCTCTTTGGAATGAAATGACCCTGCATCTTTTGGATTATTCCCAGAAACAGCTGCCATTGTTGTTCCACTGTCATCCCTACTAAGGTCCCTTTCCAGTCAACTTTGGCCAGCTCCTCCCTCATACCAACATAGTCCCCTTTGTTCAACTGCAATACTGACACTTCCAATGTTCCCTTCTCTTTCTCAAATTGTAGATTAAAACTTATCATGTTATGGTCACTACCTCCTTATGGTTCCTTTACCTTGAGTTCCCTTATCAAATCCGGTTCATTACACAACATTAAATCCAGAATTGCCTTCTCCGTGGGAGGCTCCAGTACAAGATGCTCTAAGAATCCATCTCGGAGGCACTCTACAAACTCCCTTTCTTGGGGTCCAGCACCAACCTGATTTTCCCAGTCTACCTGCATGTTAAAAAAATCCCATAATCACCGTAGCATTACCTCTGTGACATGCTAATTTTAACTCCTGATTCAACTTGCACCCTTATATCCAGGCTACTGTTTGGGGGCCTGTAGATAACTCCCATTCGTGTCTTTTTACCCGTACAATTTCTCAGTTGTATCCACAATGACTCTACATCTTCTGATTCTATGTCACTATGATTCTATGAAACTCCTCCAGCGATACACTTGATCTCAGCCGCCTATACTTGTTCCATGCCTCCTTCATTTTCCTGACCAGAACTTTAATTTCCCTCGTCATCCACGCATCCATATTCCTACCTGCCTTGCCTTTCACTCTAACAGGAGCATGCATACCCTGGACTCCTTTGGCACACCTTTAAATGCATTCCACTTTCCCAACATTCTTTTGTCCAGAAACAACTACTCCAATCAATTGGAGCAAGTTCCTGCTTAATACCATTTAACTTGCCCTTGCCCCAATTTAGAATTTTAACTCGTGGGCCTGCCCTGACTTTATCTATAACTATTTTTAATCTAATGGAACAGTGGTTGCTGGTTGCATGGACACTTTAGTCACTTGTCCTTCCCAATTACCCAAGAGTAGATCAAGCGTTGTCCTCTCTTGTGTAGGGTTCTCTACATATTGGCCGCAGAAACTTTCCTGAACATATTTGACAAATTCTGCCTCGTCTAATTCTTTTGCACTATGACAGTCCCAGTCAATATTGACAATACTATGACAACCTTATTAGTCCCGCAGCTGCCTGCAATCTCCCATTTGCACATTTGCTCTTCTAATTCTCGTTGCCTATTTGGGGGTCTGTAGTGCACTCCCAACAAGGTGTTCATCCCCTTTTTATTTCTCAGCTCCACCTTTATAGATTCACTGGATAAACCATCTGTAATGTCCTCTCGAACTGCTGCCATGACATTCTCCTTAATCAAGAAAGCAACACGCCCTCCTCTTTTACCTCCATCTCTATCTCTCCTGTAGCATCTGTACCCTGGAACATTAAGCTGCCACGTGCTGGAATCGTGACCAAAAAAACAAACTGCTGGAGGATCTCAGCATGAGAAATTTAGTCTGAAGAAAGGTCCTGACCTAGGGCAGCATGGTGGCTTAGCGGTAGAGCTACTGCCTTACAGCGCCAGAGACCTGGGTTCAATCCTGACCAAGGGTACTTGTCTGTACGGAGTTTGTGTGTTCTCCCCGTGACCTGTGTGGGTTTTCTCCGAAATCCTCGGTTTCCTCACACAATCCAAAGAAGTACAGGTTTGTAGGTTGATTGGCTTGGTATCAATGTAAATTGTCCCTAGTGTGTGTAGGATAGTGTTAATGTGCGGGATCGCTGGTTGGTGTGGTGGGCTGAAGGGCCTGTTTCCGTGTTGTACCTCTAAACTAAACTAAACTAAAAAAATATCATCAGTCTATTTCCCTTCACAAATGTTGACCTGCTGAATTCATATAACCATATAACCATATAACAATTACAGCACGGAGACAGGCCCTCTCGGCCCTTCCAGTCCGTGCCGACCATTTGTTTTCCCCTGATTCCTCCAACAGTTTGTTTTTGCTGAGTATTTTACTTCCGTGTTACTTGCCATTCTAATTTTACTTTGGAGGCACGTGAGTGACTACGTGAAGAAGCCCCGCCATGCGCATGCTCGTCATTACGTCCGCACATGTCGCACTGAACGGGCTGGAGGGCACAGCTCCACCAGCGGTAAGTAGAACTTGCAGGTAAGTGTTTTAAACAGCTTTCCCTGCAGGGTATTTCACTCCGTAAAGCTGGCTCGAGTAGTCAGTCGGAGTTTTAGACATGGATAGGTCCGGACGGAGGGTTCGTACAAAGCGTGGGTCCAGCGGCAACTCGCACTTTCGATCGGGTCGGGAGATAAGCGCGGCAACTCCGGTTCCGATACCGGGTGCCGTTTCACCGGCAGCTGAAGTCACTAGCGAATCCTCTAGGATAGTTCCTCAAACTGGGCAGGCTGAGCCTGCTGAGAGCCACAGGAAGGCTAAACGAAAATCAAACAGGCCAGTATTATCAGACGAGTCTGATCAAGCTGGTGACTCTCCCCCAGGTACTAAATAACTGTGGGGCAGAATGCAGCACATGGAGAATATGCTCCAGATTCTGATACAACAAGGGGCTAAGGCCCCAGTGCTTCCCCAGGCTGCTGAGCAGCAGGGCCCTTATGAAGGGGACTATATGGAATACCGCCAAGGGGAGTTCCTTCCAGCCCCTGGTATAGGACTGGGGGATGCCTCCCTGAATTATCAATTGGGAGATGCGGGGCAGGATGCAGCTGACCCTGAGTCTGGTCTCCCTGCTTATGTGCAAACACCAGAGCACAAGAGCCACGCTCCGGGTGTCCCGGACATAGAGATGATCTTTGCTATTCCGGAGGGAACTGGTGAGGCAATGGAGGTGTACCTTACAAATAACATTAATTATTTGGTTTCTCACCAGCTACAGCTATCGGTCATCCTAGAGACCAGTAATAAATACAAAACACCTGTCAACTGTGCGTCGTTAAAAGTGCCTACTGTGAACCCAGCAATATGGGCACCTATGAGGGGTCAGGAGGTACGTTACCAACACGTCCTCAAACTGGTGGCGGCTACGATCACTGCATTTGGCACCATGGTCCGAGGGACCGTGTTAACTCAATTACAAACAGACATGTTGGCTATGATGTGCAACGCTTTCTTTGAGGTTAATTGTATTCGAAAAATCGCCTTCAGGCCGACCCTGAATCACAAGTTTGCTGCGCTCTGTAAGGCGACCAATGCCCAAACGCCTGACCTCCTCTTTGGTAATGATCTCGTGAAACAAATTTGGGATATTGATAAGGAGGCAAAAGCCATAGGGTCTGGGTGCTGGGTCCTGCAGGGGGAGACCAGGGTGGCAACGAGGATATCCACCATGGCAGTTTGCCTACAACCCCAGTACGGGCAGACAACAGCCTTACAAGCCACCTGGAGAGGTACAGGGGCTTTGTGTTCAGGTTAAGAATTCTGGTGTGCAACCTCCTATTGGAGGTAGATTACAATTGTTTTATACTGAATGGTCCTGTATAAACGTCTGATATGTTTATACTAAATACAATGTCCGGTTCTACCATTGAGTTTATCTCAGGGATAGATCCACCTCACCAGCACAAGCCTCGTAAAATGTTGGTGTTTTCTGCTCCAGAGACTGAGCAGGTAAATGTGGAGTTTGAGAATTTATCCCGAAAAGATGTGATTGAAAAAGCCATTCATCATCCTCAACAATTTGTGTCTAATATTTTTCACAGCCCTACAAAAGATGGTGGTTGTAGAATAATTCTGCACCTCACTCAATTAAATGCTTCAGTTCTCTATAGGCATTTTACAATGGACACATTCGTTACTGCAAAGCAGCTGATGTCACAGGGTTGTTATATGGCCACCATTCATTTACAAGATGCCTGTTATTCGGTGCCAATTCATGCTCATTATCGCAGGTACTTGAAATTTAATTGGATGGGACGGCTGTGGCAATACAAAGCATTGCCTAATGGATTAAGTTCAGCACCTAGGATATTTACTAAATTGGTCGAACCTGTGCTGGGGCTATTGAGGGCCCACAATCACATTGTCATGGCTTATTTAGATGATATCTTAATTGTCAGCAACACTACAGAGTCAGCTGAGGAATCGGTTACAGCAACCAAATATGTGTTTGAATCATTGGGGTTTTTGGTCCATCCAACTAAGTCCAAGTTACAGCCAACCCAACAAATTGAGTATTTGGGTTTTCTTATTGATTCAGTTCATATGACAGTCACATTACCAACAGCCACGGTAGTTGATATTGTTAATGTCTCTATTTGCCTATCACAAAACCTTTATCCCTCCATCCGAGACGTTGCCAAGGTCATTGGGAAATTGGTAGCAGCCTTTCCTGCAGTATGGTTCGGACCTTTGCATTATCAACATTTGCAAAGAGCAAGAGAACTAGCATTGAACTGAAATGCAGGCCATTTTGATCGGGTTATGCAGTTACCAGCCACTGCTCTAGCAGAATTGTAGTGGTGGATTGTTAATGTTAGTCAAGCCACCAATCACATTTTGGTGGACGAACCTTCAGTGATCTTACAGACTGATGTTAGCACTCTTGGATGGGGGGGGGGGGGGGGGGGCTACGGACACAGAGTCTAGCTGTGGGGGTAGATGGACTGAACAAGAAGACTTGCTTCACCACACACATGGGATTAATTATCTGGAATTATTGGGGGCATTTTATGGGTTAAAAGCATATTGCTCCACAATGACTGATTTACACGTTCAACTCCAGATTGATAACATCACAGCTGTGGCATATATTAATCATATGGGAGGAGCTAGATCAGTGTTATGTGATAACTTGGCTAATGTTATCTGGCATTGATGTATTTCAAGGAACATCTGGGTTTCAGCCATCTATCTACCAGGTATAGACAATGTGGTAGCAAACCTTAGGTCGAGAAGTTTACTGACAATATATACTGGATGTTGAATGCTAAAATATTTCAAACGTTTGTTACTCGATTTCGATTGCCAGATATTGATCTCTTCACATCCCGGCTGAATCACCAGTTGCCTAAATATGTCTCCTGGGAGCCAGATCCAGGTGCAGTAGCTGTGGATGCGTTCTTGTTACATTGGGGACACTCATTTTTTTATGCATTTCCTCCATTCTGCCTGATCGCGAAATGTCTCACCAAAATTGAGTGTGACTCCGCCACCGGCGTTTTGGTGGTCCCAGATTGGCCAACACAATCATGGTTCGCATTGGTACTGTGAATGATGGCACAGCCATTTATGATGATTCCCAGCTGCAGTAATTTGTTGGTGCATCCGGTTACAGGAGAAAGTCACCCATTACATGACCGTATCAATTTGTTGGTCTGCAGGTTCTGACCAGACCATTCCACGGGCTTGGATTATTGAACAGGACCATGGAGGTTATCACTGCAGGCCGGAGAAATAGCACTAAAAACAATACGTGGTGCACATAAAGAAATGGGAGATGTTCTGTGTACAATCCAATATATCTTTTGATACTGCTAGCATATGTGATGTGTTGGAGTTCCTTGCTAATCTGCATTTTGATGAGCACCTCAGTTACAATGCTATTAACACTGCTCGCAGTGCTTTGTCCTCTTATTTAGGGCAGTCTTCAGCACGACAACCTATCGGGTCTCATCCGTTGGTATTCCGGTTTATGAGAGGAATTTTTAACAAAAACCCTCCTCAGCCCAGATACACAGCAATCTGGGATATCAGTATAGTTCTCACACTGCTGCGGCAATGGGCTCCAATTACGTCATTATCTTTGCAAAAATTAACTATGAAAGTGGTTATGCTAATGGCGTTGGTTTCAGTACAACCATTACACTTGTTAAGAATAGATTGTATGCATTTCTCTCTCGATGACATTACATTTTATGTCTGTGATTTAATCAAACAAACCAGACCAGGAATGTCAGGAACCAAGGTGACGTTTAAAGCATATCCTGTTGACCAAATGTTATGTGTAGTTAAACATTTAACCCAATATATTGCGTTAACAAGGAGTCTCAGAGGTTCTGAGACGGGACTGCTCCTTAGTCACAAAACGCCATATAAACAAGTGTCAGTTCAAACTATTTCTAGATGGTTGAAACAGGTTCTCCATTATGCTGGGGTCGACACGGATGTGTTTAAATCTCACTCCACCAGGGCAATCTCACTACACCCGCAGCGAAGGCTCAGGACCAAATCCTCGCGGCCGCAGGATGGTCTAGAGAGTCAACTTTTTCTCATTTATGACAAACCTGTTCAGACTGTGCCAAGGTTTGGGCCTGCGTATTTGCTTTGTGTCGGCTGAACCAATACACATAATCCCTCTGTACACACGTGTTTACTAGCTTCTCAATATTTAAAAAAAATATTATTCTCTATTCATTACACCAAAATAAATAACCTCATATTTTCCCACACTTTGTCTGATACCTTGTCGACCAATTAATTAACTGTCTATAGCTTTTTATATACTTTTATATTCGTATTGTTCCCTTTGCAGCTCATGTTCTCGTTTAACTGTGTCTCATAATCAAATACACTCTGTCTTTCCATCTGTCATCAATATGAATTGTGAATCACTGAAGGTGTTGACAGAGGTATTTTCTTGAGGCAGGAGGTTACTTATGATGAACCAGGCTGAGTCCATTACATTCTTCAGCCTAAGACAGACACAAAAAGCTGGAGTAACTCAGCGGGTTTGACAGCATCCATGGAGAAAAGGGATAGGAGGCCCTTCCACAGACCCGACCCGTCACATATTCCTTTTCTCCAGAGATGCTGTTTGACCCGCTGAGTTACTCCAGCTTTTGTGTCCATCTTCGGTTTAAACCAGCATTTACAGTTTCTTCCTACACATTCTCCAGCATCTTGCATTCCTGAGCATTGGAATTCCAGGCCACAATGCAACCAGTCAGGGTACTCTCTACAGTGCATCTGCAGAATTTTGTTCATGAATTTTGTGATATGTTGCATTTTGATTTCCAGTTAGGAAGACAAAGGCTAGAGCTGAAATGCAGACAAATAGCTGTAATCCAGAGGGGAGAAGGGGGGATATAGTTAGATGGGGATGTAGGGGGGGAGAAGGAAGGGCCATAGTGGGAGAAATGGATGCACAGACTGGGTGGGGAGGGAGAGGCACAGGAAAGAGAGGTGAGATAAGGGGAGGGTTGTTACCTCAAATTGTCTCCTTTTCATCTCGAGCCTTTCTTCAGCAATCTGCCAATAAATAAACCCATACCTGCATCCACCTGTCACTTTCGACACAAAGTACTGTTGCAACTCAGCGGAACAGGCAGCATCTCTGGAGAGAAGGAATGGGTGATGGAAGGAGGGCCTCGACCCATTCCTTTTCTCCAGAGATGATGCCCCTCCCGCTGAGTTACTCCAGCATTCAGTGTCTAGCTTCGGTGTAAACCGACATCTGCAGTGCCTTCCTCCACCGGTCACTTGCCAGGCTCTGTCCTGCCTACACCTCCCAGCTAGGGAGCGAGAGTTCAGGGATGGGAAGGAAGCATTGGGGATGAGGATTTCATGGATGGGCAGATTGGGGATGGGAAAGTGGCAATAGGGGTAGAGAGGTGGGTGTGGGGGCTGGCAATTGGGGTGGGGGATGGGGAGTTGAGGGTGGGTCTGGGAGGGTGGGGATGGAGAGGTGGGGGTGGGATGGAGAGGAGGGGGGTGGGGATGGGGAGGTGGAGTTTGGGAAACAGGGATGAGGGAGGTGTGGGCAGGGTGGACGGGGATGTGGAATGATGGTGGGAGATGGTGGATGGGGACAATGGGGATGAGGAGGTGGGCATGGGTTTTTGTGGATATTGGGCTGAGGAGGATGGGGATTGTGAGCTGGTGTGGGGGGATAGGGAGATGTGTTGTGGGGGCTGAGACATGGGGCTGGTGGATGGGGTGGGGGATGTGGAGTGTGGTGGCAATGGGGATGGGGATGGGAGCTGGTGTTCAGTGGCTTAAGGTTGCATTCAGTCGTCACTTGGGTGAACAAATGTGGAGGGTGTCCAGTGGATGGACGTTGTCAGTGGCTGGGTGGGAATGTGTCGGGGGTAAATGGGAATGGGATACCAGATCCTCCCATGCTGGACAACTGGAGGGATAGGATTTGCTGCAGGTAAATGACCACGCAAGAAAGTTCCACTTACACAATGGTTTGG
This sequence comes from Okamejei kenojei, assembly GCA_035221665.1. NCBI lineage: Eukaryota > Metazoa > Chordata > Chondrichthyes > Rajiformes > Rajidae > Okamejei > Okamejei kenojei. The sequence goes on from CM069148.1 coordinate 46,188,281, forward strand.
CTGCTGAGACATGCAGTGCATGTGAAAAGATGGAATAGTACAGCACAGGTTCAGGCCCTTGGGCCCACAATGTCCGTGTCCAACATGAAGTTAGGTTTAACTAATCTCCTCTGCCTGCATGTGACTCATTTCCCTCGATTCCCTTCATATCCATTTGAAACATCTTTCTGCAGTTGTGCAGGGCCCTAGTGAGACCACACCTGGAGTATTGTGTGCAGTTTTGGTCCCCTAATTTGAGGAAGGACATTCTTGCTATTGGGGGAGTGCAGCGTAGGTTTACAAGGTCAATTCCCGGGATGGCGGGACTGTCGTATGCTGAGAGAATGGAGCAGCTGGGCTTGTACACTCTGGAATTTAGAAGGATGAGGGGGAATCTCAATGAAACATATAAGATTGTTAAGGTTTTGGACACACTAGAGCCAGGAAACATGTTCCCGATGTTGGAGGAGTCCAGAACCAGGGGCCACAGTTTAGGAATAAGGAGTATGCCATTTAGAACGGAGACGAGGAAATACGTTTTCTCACAGAAAGTGGTGAGTCTGTGGAATTATCTGCCTCAGAGGGCGGTGGAGGCCGGTTCTCTGGATGCTTTCAAGAGAGAGCTGGATAGGGCTCTTAAAAATAGCAGAGTCAGGGGATATGGAGAGAAGGCAGGAACAGGGTAGTGATTGGGAATGATCAGCCATGATCACATTGAATGGCGGTGCTGGCTCGAAGGGCCGAATGGCCTAATCCTGCACCTATTGTCTATTGTCTATTGAGTATCTCAAACCCTCCTAAATGCCACTATTGTATCTGCTTCAACCACCACTCAGCGTGTTCCAAGGACTCATCACACTCTGCGTAAAAGAATTGGCCTCCACATCTCTTTTAAATGTTGTCCTCTCACCTTAAAGCCATACTCTCTAGTCATAGAGAGTCATAGTCATACATTATGGAAAAAGGCCATTTGGCCCAACTTGCCCATGCCATCCACATGCCCCATCTACACTAGTCCCACCTGCTTGCTTTTGGCCCATATCCTTCCAAACCAATCCTAACTATGTACCTGTCTAAATGTTTCTTAAACATTGTGATAGTACCTGCCTTTGACATTTTCACCCTGTGAAAAGGTTCTGACTCTCTCCCCTATCTCTGCCTCTCAATTTTATATACTTCCATCAGGTCTCTCCTGAACCTTTGATGTTCCAGAGAAAACAATCCAAGTTTATGCATCGCTAGAATTTAGAATTGAGAAGGGATCTTATAGAAACTAACAACATTCTTAAGGGGTTGGACAGGCTAGATGCAGGAAGATTGTTCCCGATGTTGGGGAAGTCCAGAACAAGGGGTCACAGTTTAAGGATAAAGAAGTCTTTTAGGACCGAGATGAGAAAAACATTTTTCACACAGAGAGTGGTGAATTTCTGGATTTCTCTGCCATAGAAGGTAGTTGAGGCCAGTTCATTGGCTATATTTAAGAGGGGGTTAGATGTGGCCCTTGTGGCTAAAGGGATTAGGGGGTATGGAGAGAAGGCAGGTACAGGATACTGAGTTGGATGATCAGCCATGATCATATTGAATGGCGGTGCAGGCTCGAAGGGCAGAATGGCCTACTCCTGCACCTATTTTCTACGTTTCTATGTTTCTATGTCTCCTTACATCTAATATCTTCCAATCCAGTGACATTCAGGTAAACCTCTTCTGCACCCTCTCCAAAACCTCCACATCCTTAATGGGGCGACCACAACTGTGAACAATACTCTAAATGCAGCCTAACCAACGTTTTATGCAGCTTCAAGATTGTCTGCTTAGAGATGGAGGCATATTTGAGACCCCAAATGATCACTGACTTTATCCAACCAAAAGCACATAATCGTTAATCAGAGCCCTGATGTTAACTGGCAGACTTGGTTCCATTCTCTCGGGCTTCTAAAGACGTTCTCATCAGATGTCTTCACTACTCATCGTCTTTGCCTATTATCCTCCTCAAAGTTTTCAGCATGTATTTTTACACACTTTCTTTCTCTCTTCTGTGTTCATTGTTTCAAATCCTCTTTTAATGTCTTAATTCGTGTAAATATCCCAATCCCTATTCATTGTAAGCTCATTGATGTTGTCAGCATAACCTCGGCAACTTGCTCACATGTAGGACAATCTCTGAATCCTTCGCTAAACATCGATCCACGCAGCACAGAAGCAGGCCCTTCGGCCCACTGAGTTTCTGCCAATGACCAAGCAATGCATTAAAATGCCACATCTTATGTAAAATGTACAATTTTATGATCTTAAGTTACAGCAATGGAGTAAATGTGAAGCGTAAAGCAACAATGGTCTTATCTGCTGGAGTGCTGGTGGAACTCAGCGGGTCAGGCAGCATCGTTGGAGGGTTATGGACAGACAGCATTTCAGATCGGGACACTCCTGACGGATGGAGTAGGGGGAAGCAAGCTGGTAAAAGGAGGTGAGCAAAAGGGATCAGGCAGAGGAACTGGCAAACTCTAGGTGGAGTAAGGTGAGGAGTTCATCCCCTCTAGTCCATCAGCCTGATGAAATATTGTCTGTCCATTCCTCTCTACAGACGCGGACTGACCCACCGAGTTAGACCCCTGGCCCACTGTACAAGTTCATTCAAGAGTTCTCCCGAGTTTGCCCTGATTCGAACTCGGAGATTTACGGTAATGGCCACTCGTCGGTACTCGGGGCTCTCGTGGACATTTTTCATCATGTTGAAAAATCTTTGCGAGTCTTCCCGTGCTTACCTGCCGTTAGCGAGTCTTCCTGAGTACCTGCGATTAGCGCTAAGAGCTAAGCGGAAACAGGTCTCCCGTGCTACCTGCACTCGACCATACCCCTCCATTCCCTCACGTGCTTATCCACGATGTTTGATTGCCTCCACCACTTCTTTTTCCACACAGCCCACCACCCTCTTAAGTTCCCCCTCGGAAACTTCTGAGTCAGCCCTCTTGTTTGAACCTGGACTGTGGGACACGTACCACGTTAACTCTGTCTATCCCTTTCATCAGTTTAAAGACCTCAATCAAGTCCCCCCTTAACCTCTGCGCTCCAAAGAATAAAGACCACTTGTTCAACCTTTCTCTGTAACATAGTTGCTGGAACCCTGGCAACATCTAGTAAATCTCCTCTGGATGACCTCTTCCTATAACTGGGCGACCAAAATTGTACACAAAAGTCGTCCCCGAGCTCCGACGCGCTACGTTCATTCTCCGTGCTTACCTAAACTCGGGAGAGCTCTTGGAATGAACCTGGAGTGGGACAGGGCTTTTAAGTTTCACCACCACCCAGAAGATCAGACCCTTAGTCATCGTAGCTTTACGCTTCACATACACTCAATTGTTGTAACATCTAATACCATAAAGCACTTTTAACAAAATAACATGTTACATTTTGCATAACATGTGGCATTTTTTTCTCAAGATAGCAGCATCAGCAGCAAACACCACAGATCAGTTGTTCATAGACACAAAAAGCTGGAGTAACTCAGCGGGACAGGCAGCAATTTCTCCTTGCCTTGAAAGCACCACAGGCAACCGATGGTGTCCCTGTGTTTGTCCAGGTCCTTCTGCCACCTAGTGGTTCAATGCTCACTGTCCAGTATGACTTGTGGTGCCCTAGGTCACTAGAACATGCTAGCTGAATCCCATGTGGTACTTGTGAGAAAAGGGAATTTGATTACAAACATAAAGCAGTTACAATTCTGAAGTGATACATATTGGGAATACGAATGAGGCTAGGACATCCATCATAAATGGTAGAGTAGAAGGACACTGTCACTACTTTAGTAACAGAGAGATCCTTGTGCCTTAGTCCAAAGATCCTTGAAGATGGCAGCTCCGCAAGCACCAAGTTTCCATAATGGCCACAGCATCATAATTCCAAACACCGATCAAGGCTCTAGCTTCATCACATTTATCCACAATATTTTCATTGAAGTAAACACACTTCAGCCTTTCATTATCCCCATATTCATGATCCTCACCCTGCCTGTCCTTACTTTGAAACTTGCTTGTCATAACCTCCACTTTCCAATCAGTCCTTCCGCACCCCCCCCCCCCCCCCCCCATTCTAGTTTCAGACCCTCCTGAATGGCCCGTTTCCCTGATGTGTTATTCTCGGATTCTGTTACTGTAATGACCAATTATTTTAAATGGCTCTACAGTAAGTTGTTATAAAGTTGTAAATGCAGCTGCAAGCTTCAGTTTGATTAATGGGTCCAACAATACCCAGGGCAGAAACAGCTCTGTCAGTTTTCCAAATGTCACTATTCTCAATTCTCTGTTCCCTTTCTCCTTCCTTTTTGCCTCTGCCTCAATCTCCCCATTTGCCCGTTTTCTTTCCTCCCCAATATCCCGTTCTACTCTATAATTTCCTTCCTGATTGACCTTTCCTCCTCAGCATATATCCCATCGCCTTTACCTCGCCTTCCATTCTCCCCAGCTCTGTCCAATACGATCCATTCCCTTCCCATCAATGTCCCTGCCATGCTGCTACCTGTAGAATGTCTCATCCACTTTCTTCTCAGTGCAAGGGCAGAAGATAGGTTTGTGTGATTGATTTTTATTATGAAAATACAGGGAAAAATTTGCAGAAATACAAACACATTGATGGTTGCAGAGACCGTATTTCAATTTCGACCCTGGTCTGTATTTCATAGGTCCTCTCACCCTATTTCACCTGAAGACTGTACTTGATCCTGATGCCCCACAGATAGCCCTGGTCATATCAACGAGAGCTTTGCCAATCCATTCCCTCAGCTTTCCCCAGCTCACTTTGGTCTTCACATCTGCATCCAGGTCTGAATGTGGTGCCCTGGGGGTACCATTTCCTATGGATGGTCACAAATGTGAGAAGCTATTGCAAGCCACCCCCGCACTACAATTTACCTGCAGTAAGAAGTGTTGCAAATGGTAGAGAAAAGCATTTGGTGGGAGAAAACGTTTCCAGGTGCCTGGGATTTGACGGCAGACCTATTCACTTAATTCATGGTGTCATAGAATGATACAGTGGAAACAGGCCCTTCGGCTCAACTTGCCCACACCGGACAACATGTCCCAGCTACACTAGCCCCACTTACCCGCCTTTGGTCCAGATCCCTCCAAACCTGACCTATCCATGTACCACTCTAACTGTTTCTTAAACATTGGAATAATCCCTGCCTCAACTACCATTCATTAAATTATACAAGTATACAGCCTTTTGGCCCACCTTGTCCATGCCGACCAATTTGCCATTCTTGGCTGGTCCCATTTGCCTGCATTTGGCCCATATCCCTCAAAACCAATCTAATTCCTTCAAAACTAAATCCAAACTAATTCCTTTGAAAAAACCCCCACGACCCCTGGAAGAAAATCATAAATATTCTGGTTCCAGGCAGTAAATGGATTGAAATTTACATTTTAAGGTGCCATTATGCAACAGTATGCGTTGATATGACGTCCTGCCTTTACTTAAGATAATGGACAAACAATTTAAGATAAAAGCTGGTGTTGTGTGATCTGAAATTTGCTGCCTGGCAGTGGGAGGAGTGTTTGCAGGAGACCGAGTGGGGAAATTAGACTAATTGGACAGTTCCTCCAAAGAGCTTTGTTGTTCAATGATTCATTTTCAGATTAAACACCATTGTAACTGCTGCAAGCATGTGGTAGAAACAGCTGAGGTTTAAATCAGATCCAGTTCAGTTTTTTTCCTAACATTAAATGTTACTGCCATGTCTTGTAATTTAATCTTGCACAGCAGTAGAGTTGTTGCCTTACAGCGCCAGAGACCCCAGGTTTGATCTTGACCACAGGTGCTGTCGGTACAGAGTTTGTTCATTCTCCCTGTGACCATGTGGGTTGTCTCCAGGTTTCCTCCCACGCTCCAAAGATGTGCAGGTTTGTAGGTTAATTCGTTTCTGTAAATTGTCCCTTGTCTGTGGATTGAAACTAGTGTACGGATGGTCGCTGGCTTAATGGGCCGAAGGGACTGTTTCCTCGATGTATCTTGAAACTAAACTAAACTAAACAAACCTAAACTAAACCAAACTAAACCAAACTAAACTCCCAACAAAAGTTAATATTGTAAGCCTGTTGACAAATGAGCTCCATTGCAAAGTCTCATAGTGATTATGAAGAATGAGTGGAAAGATTGACTTCTTTCAGAGCACAGCTGATCCAAACACAATGTTTCAAAACAAACAAACTACTGGAGGATCTGAGCAGGTCAGGCAGCATCTGTGGATGGAAATGGATGAACAATGATGTAGGTCGGGAGACGTCACAACAAAAACCTATCTGGCAATAACTTAGAAAGTATGTTTATGTATGTTAATAACCACTCTTTCCCTGGCAAACTGAAGGTGATGTCTTTAAGATGGAGCTAGACAATGAGCACTGGGATAGTAATGTCATTAACTTTTGTTTGTTTATGTTCGCACATCCTCAGGGGATTTGGAATTGCCAACTATTATTTGCCTTTGGCGTGTGATTCATTCATTCATGGCACAAATTGAGGTGAAATGGTGTAGACTGAAACCTGGCATCGGGGTGGAAGATTGCAACCTTCACGTGGTCCGCCCTGTTTCGACTAATGTAATCAACTCGATGTGCACAAACAGAAGATCAAATAGAACAGGTTGTCCTACAACTTTAGGCTATGCATGCCACACGAAAGAAGAAGAAGAAACCTGACATCCACCACTGTTTGGAGCCATTACAGGAGTTTGGGGTGTTTGGGGTAAGCCAGTGGGAAGAGCAGACAAGAGTGGCCTATCTGACTGGTGGCAATGTTGGAGGGCTTGAGGCAGTTGAAAGTTTGTTGTTAAGTAGGCACACACCAGACCAGCACAGTGCATGAATCACCATAATGTGGCGGCAGTTCATTGAAAATTCAATGATTTTGCATAGTTAGACAAGGTCCATGTAGAAATCACATGCCATCTTCCAAATGCTGCCACAATGGTCTCCCAGACTGATCTATTCAATATAACAGATGCAAGGAACTGCAGATGCTGGTTAACAAATAAAAACAAGGTGCTGGCGTACCTCAGCATGTCAGGCAGTATCTCTTTAGAACATGGATAGGTGATGTTTCCAATCGAGACCTGTCTTCAGACAGATTGTGGTGACCTCCTCTCTTCCAGCTTTCTTCCCTCCCACTTCTCCCGCTACCCACCATCAGAACAATTAGTCTGAAGAAGGAACCCGACCTGAAACGCCACCTATCCACGTCCTTCAGAAATGCTGCCTGACAGCTGAATTATTCGAGCATTTTATGTGTTTTTAAATAATCTGTTCAATACCTCTCCATCAGAGGAGAGATAGTGACCTTACCTGACCAAGGTACTGGTGTTACAGTGGAAGAGCATGTTGGGGATAGTGATCACGTCTCCGTAGATTTTAAGATTAGTATGAATAGGGAGACGGTTGGACCTTGCAGGAAATTATTAAATCCAAGTCAATTCATAGAAAATAGTTGCAAGAATAGGCCATTCGGCACTTTGAGCCAGCACCGCCATTCAATATGATCATGGCTGATCATCCAAATCTAAGTACTCCATTCCAGCCTTTTCCCCATATCCATTGATTCATTTAGAACTAAATCTAACTCTCTCTTGAAAACATCCAGTGAATTGGCCTCCACTGCCTTCGGTGGCAGAGAATTCCACAGATTCACAACTCTCTGGGTGAAAAAGTTCAACTAAGCTATAAGGTTATTAGACAGGAGCTTGGGAGGGTGCAGTGGGAGCAGCTATTATTTGGCAAGACCACATCCGACATGAAGGAGTCTTTAAAAGCCAGTTCATTGAAGTTCAGAACCGGCATGTTCCAGTGAATAGGAAGAATAAGGACGGTAAAGTAAGGCATCATTGGATGATAAAAGTGGTTGTAAACCTTAACAACTTCTCCATCGACTCCTCCCACTTCCTCCAAATCCAAGGCGTAGCTATGGGCACTCACATGGACGCCAGCTATGGCTGCCTCTATGCAGGGTGCGTCGAACAATCACTGGCCCTATCCCTGAACCCTACCTCCGCTACATTGACAATTGCATCGGTGCTGCCTCCTGCACCCATGCAGAATTCACTGACATCATCAACTTCATGACTAATTTTCATCATGCACTCAAATTCACTTGGACCATCTCCGACATCTCCCTACCGTTTCTAGATCTCACCGTCTCCATCGCAGGAGCGAGACATCTATTACAAACCCACTGGCTTCCATCGCTATCTAAACTACACTTCTTCCCATCCTGCTTCCTGTAAAGACCCTTGCCCCTACTAATTCCTTCGTCTACGCCATACCTGTGACCGGGATGAGGTTTTCCATACCAGTTCATTGGAGATGTCCTCATTCATTAGGGAACGGGGCTTCCCCTCTTCCATGATAGATGAGACTCTCACTAGGGTCTCGTCGATATCCCACAGTTCTGCTCTTGCTCCCCCTCCCCCCAATTCATAACAAGGACAGAGCCCCCCCCCCCCCTTGTCCTCACCTTCCACCCCACCAGCCGTTGCATACAGCACTTAACCCTCTGACATTTTCACCACCTCCAACGGGATCCCACTACTAGCCACGTCTTCCCATCTCCACCCCTTTTTGCTTTATGCAGAGACCGTTCCCTCCGCAACTCCCTGGTCAACTCGTCTCTTCCCATCCAAACCACCCCCTCCCCAGATACTTTCCCCTGCAACCGCAGGAGATGCAACACCTGTCCCTTTACCTCATCCCTTGACTTTGTCCAAGGATCCCAACAGTCTTTTCAGGTGAGGCAGAGGTTCACTTGCACCTCCTCTAACCTCATCTACTGTAATCGCTGTTCCAGGTATCGACTCCTGTATATCGGTGAGACCAAGCGCAGGCTCGGCGATCATTTCGCTAAAAATCTCCGCTCAGTCCACCTAAACCTACCTGATCTCCCAGTTGCTCAACACTTTAACCAAAACAATGGATAACCGTATCATGGAAATAGTTTTGTATAGTTTCTTTAAACTCGGTTTCTATTAATGTGAAATGTAGTTTAGAAATGCATTTTCAGCCACATTAATTCCAGCCAAACATTATTTTGATACATCAAGAGACATTTTTAAAGCAAAGTCTATTTTTTGCAATGCTGCCCAAGAGTTAATTTTGCTTGGGACAAGGTAGAAATGAAGAGAGTAATCACACATCTCAGAACAAGCACATGGTTGGGTGCAACCTGCAGCCGCATTGTTCAATGTGCTCAGATTGGACATTTTATCCCCATTGTTAGCCAGTCATCATACTTCAAGCTCAAAACACCTGGCAGGAGGTAATTGACCAGGATACTTGTGTTGGAAATTGCAGCTGGCACTGCCAGACCATGCTGTTGAAACCCTAACGTGAATTGTTTCCTGTGGATATAATAAAAATAATAACTTTATTAGTACAGCACTTTTCAGAAAATTGAATTAATGCAACCCAAAGTGCTTTCCACATAAACACCGGTCTAAACAATAATACAATTTAAAACAGTAGGAGTATGGGCTGTTAATAGCATAAAAAGTGCAGATTTATATAAAAATATGAAATTTTTTGGAACACGGGTGAACCGCCCTCCGCGAGCGGGCCGGTTCAACTCCACGGCCCGGGGCGGTCGAAGCTGCCGAAGCTGCCGCCCTCTAGTCCAGCGGTCGCAGCTGTTGCCACAGGAGCTCCGGAAAAACAGGTCACCAACCTGTGACCTGCGAGCTCCCGATGATGTCGTCCACTGGGCCCGTAGCCGGGCCTCCGAAGTCGCTGCCGCCGCCACCGGAAGGCCGCCACAGCTCCGAGTCGGGCCGCCGGAACGCCTGAACCCACCGCAGCCCCGAAGTCGGCCAGCCCCACGCTGGTAAGTCCTGGCTGGCTCTACCTCCGGAGCCTTGGGTCGGTCGCAGTTAAAGTTGGAGGCCGCCAGCTCCGCCATTAGGCCTCAGCGCAGACGGAGATGGAGACGGGGGATACGACAAGAAAAGTCGCGTCCCCCCAAAAGGAGGAGACTAAGAACGTTTCTCCCACCCCTCCCACACACATACACTACATAATAACTCAAACTAACGCTAAAAACAAGACAGGAAAACAACAAATAAAAAGAAAAAAATTGAGAGTGTAAAAGGACAAAAGAAGCAAAGTCAGTTCAAAGCTTGATTAAAAAGATTTAAAGAAGGAACTGCAGATGCTGGAGAATCGAGGGTACACAAAAAGCTGGAGAAACTCAGCGGGTGCAGCAGCATCTAAGGAGCGAAGGAGATAGGCGACGTTGCAGAAGGGTCTCGACCCGAAACGTCGCCTATCTCCTTCGCTCCTTAGATGCTGCTGCACCCGCTGAGTTTCTCCAGCTTTTTGTGTACCCTTGATTAAAAAGATGTTTTTAGCTGCTGTTCAAAAATGTCAACAGAGTGGGTCTCTCATAGCCCTGGGGATGGTATTCCACAGCTTGGGGGCGTCATTGAAAAAGGCTGCTTCAACAATTTTTTTAATCGCTGCGGTATTGAGTGGCAGTAAGACAGTACTAATATCCCGTATGCAATGGGAAGTTTACCGGTTTGGCTTTGATCAGATGCCTGCACTGCAAGTTTAGCTGCACACTTTTATGATGTGTTTTCTTTCTGCTAGAGCACAGTGGCACAACTGTAGAGCTACTGCCTGACAGCGCTCGCGACCAAGGCTCAATCCTGACTACGGGTGCTGCTTGTACGGAGTTTGTACGTTTTTCCTGTGACCGCATGGGTTTTCTCCAGGTGCTCTGGCTCCCTCCCACATTCTAAAGACATGCAGGTTTGTAGATTAATTGGCTTTTGCAAATTGTCACTAGTTGGAGGATTGAATTAGTGTATGGATGATTGTTGGTCAGCGTGGCCTTGGTGGGCTGTATATCTAAACTGAGCCAAACTAAGCTAAGCAATCATATAACCATATAACCATATAACCATATAACAATTGCAGCACGGAAACAGGCCCTCTCGGCCCTTCCAGTCCGTACCGACCATTTGTTTTCCCCTAGTCCCATCTACCTGCACTCAGACCATACCCCTCCATTCCCTTCACGTCCATATACCTTTCCACTTTACTTTTAAATGTTAAAATCGATCCTGCCTTCACCACTTCTGCTGGAAGCTCATTCCACACAGCCACCACCCTCTGAGTAAAGAAGTTCCCCCTCACGTTACTCCTAAACTTCTGTCCCTTAATTCTCATGTCATGCCCTCTTGTTTGAATCTTCCCTACCCTCAATGGGAAAAACGTATCCACGTCAACTCTGTCTATCCCTTTCATCACTTTAAAGACCTCAATCAAGTCCCCCCTTAACCTTCTGCGCTCCAAAGAATAAAGACCTAACTTGTTCAACCTTTCTCTGTAACATAGTTGCTGGAACCCTGGCAACATTCTAGTAAATCTCCTCTGTACTCTCTCTATTTTGTTGACATCCTTCCTATAATTAGGCGACCAAAATTGTACACCATACTCCAGAATTGGTCTTACCAATGCCTTGTACAATTTTAACATTACTTCCCTACTCCTATATTCAATGCTCTGATTTATAAAGGCCAGCACACCAAAGGCTTTCTTTACCACCCTATCTACATGCGATTCCACCTTCAGGGAACTATGCACAGTTATTCCTAGATCCCTCTGTTCCACAGCATTCCTCAATTCCCTACCATTTACCATGTACGTCCTATTTTGATTTGTCCTGCCAAGATGTAGCACTTCACACTTAACAGCATTAAACTCCATCTGCCATCTTTCAGCCCACTTTTCCAAATGGCCCAAATCTCTCTGTAGACTTTGAAAATCTACTTCATTATCCATCTGAGAATCTGAGAATCAATAGTCCCAATGCTAAATGTCCATTGACCATTTCTCCCCACAGGTGCTGACTGACCTTAGTTCCTCCAGCAGTTTGTTCTCGCTCAAGATTCCAGCATCTGTAGCCTGCATGTCTCTCCAGCGACACCACCCATACTGGACGCAAGCCTCAGTTCTGTAAGGTCAAGGAAAGCAATTGAATTGATCAAATCCTGGTTTTGTCAACAATGGCAACAATCTAAGTCAGTCAGCGACACTGGAAGTATTGGAAGCTGGTATTTCCACTTCTATTAGTCCTTCCAATTTTTCTTGCCTGTCATAAGTGATAGGAGCAGAATTAGGCCATCAAGTCTGCTCCGCCATTCAATCATGGCTGATTTATCTCTCCCTCCTAATCCCATTCTCCTGCCTTATCCCCGCAACCCCTGACACCCGCACTAATCAAGAGATACCATACAGCTAAATATATACAAGCGATGTGAGCATCTAGCCTCACTACTTCTGTCTCAGTGATATCTTGTGTCGTTTCTTGTGGCTGAAGCATTGACCAGAATGAAAGGTCCACCTTCTTGTGGGATTGCGATGTGAAGTCCGTTCCCTTCTTTTATGACTACCTGACTCTTAACTCATTGCCCGACCTATGAGAGCAAGTGTATCATGTATCACTGTCTTTACCACTTTATTTACTTGTGTTGCCACTTTCAGGGAGTCAGGCACTTGGACCCCAAGACTCGTCTTTACATCAATGTTGCTCATGCCATTAATTATATATTTTCCCCTCATATTTGATCTCCCAAAGTTCAACACCTCACACCTGGTCATGATAAACTCCAACTTTGACAGCCTTCCTTACAGTCCATAATCCCAACAATCTCGGTGCCATCTGCACACTTACTAACCAAACCATCTACGTTTACCTCCAAGTCATTTATATATATCATAAACAGCAGAGGTCCCAGTACAGATCCCTGCGGAACGCCACCGGCCACAGACCTGTAGCCTGAATATTGTACTTTTCCCAACAACCCTCTATCTTCGGTCAGTAAGCCAGTTCTGAATCTACACAGCCAAGTCACAGTAATCCCATGCATATTAGTCAGGGGGAACAGAAGGTGCAAGACTCATACTTCTTGCACCAAGGCATCCAGGTCTCTGAGGTGCATTAGACTACAGAAAGACATCAATAAGTTATAAAATAAAAACAGAAAGTTAAAAAAATATATGACATTTTTACTTAATGTTACGATTGCAACAAAGGGTCATTATAATTCTGTTGCCATCTGGATTATGATTCACGTAGAATGTGTTTTTCTAAAGAAGTGTTATTACAGTGACTGATGTGTTCTTCTGTTTATATTTGATGAGATGGAAAGAATGCCACCTGGTTCCCAGGCTCTAACCACCTCTGAGAACACTCCATCACCTCAGAGACATTTGTCCGAGGGTGACCTGCTCCAGCTCTGTATGACTTCTGTGCTGTTAACTTGTGAGAATGTTCTGGGTTTAAAGGGGCCGATTTCTTTCACCATCAAACAAGGAGGTTCATGCACTGCACAGTTAGCAAGTTTAACCGAGGTGCAGTTCATGGAGTTATTAAGATTCCCAATATTTTCAACTGTTTTGCAACCTGCAGTTCTCCATTAAGGACCACCGCTAGTAGAGCAGCTGCCTCACAGTCTCAAATACCTGGGTTCATTCCTAACTTTGGGTCCTGTCTGAGTGGAGCTTGCACATTCTCCCTGTGACCTTGTGGGTTTCTACTGAGTGCTTCAGTTTCCTCCCAAATTCCCAAAGCCACATTGGTTTGTAGGTTAATTGGTCCTCTGTAAATTGTCCCTTGTGTGCAGGAGTGGGTGAGAAGGTGGGATAAAATAGAACGAGTATGAATGGATGAATCGATGGTTGGCATCAACTCAGTGGGCTGAAGGGGCAGTTTCCATACTGTATCTGTCATTGCAGCTGCAGTGCACATCTTGCCCCAATTACCTGATGCTACTGGGGACACTGTAAGTGTAAAGGGCCTGTCCCACTTGGCGATAATTTCGGCGACTGCTGGCATCATTGACTGACGTATCAGGGTCGCCGAAAGATTTCAAAATCCAGCGGCGACAAAAAAAATGTTGCGACACCTGAGGAAACACCACGCGTCAATACGTCAACACGCCGCATCACGCCACAAAATTTCCGGTGACCTGATATGTCAGTCAATTAAGTCGGTAGTCACCGAAAAAATCGCCAAATAGGACAGACCCTTAAGACAATTTGTTTGGCTTGAATAACTCACAATTTCATTCTAGGAGGAAGCAATTTCATCCAGTGACAACAACCGTGACTCTGTGGCATCACAGGATGGCAACAAATACAGAGGAACAAAGATGAACCAGGCACGATCATAGTTCAGCATTGAGCAGAATGGGGAGATTTCTAAACCTAGCTATGTATAAACAATGATTTTCAAAAAGGCTTTCCAGGTGCGGCAGAGCTTCACTAGCATCTCCTCCAACCTCATCTATTGCATCCGCTGCTCTAGGTGTCAGCTGCTCTACATCGGTGCGACCAAGGGTAGGCTTGGCGATGGCTTTGCCCAACATCTCCGCTCGGTTCGTAATAACCAGTGGATCAGCACTTCAACTCCCCCTCCCATTCCGAATCCGACCCTTCAGTCCTCGGCCTCCTCCATGGCCAGAGTGAGGACCACCATAAATTGGAGGAGCAGCACCTCATATTTCCCTTGGGCAATTTGCACCCCAGCGGTATGAACAATGACTTCTCTAATTTCAGGTAGTCCTTACTTTCTCCTCCCCTTCTCAGCTCTCCCTCAGCCTACTGGCTCCACCTCTTCCTTTCTTCTTCCCGCCCTCCCTCACATCAGTCTGAAGAAGGGTTTTGGCCCGAAACGTTGCCTATTTCCTTTGCTGCATAGATGTTGCCTCACCCGCTGAGTTTCGCCAGCATTTTTGTCTACCTGTGTATAAACAATGATATTGGTTCAAACTCAACAATGACAGCTGCGGAATTTGGTCTGATCATGGATTTGTGCCTGGAAGGTCATGTTTGACAAACCTTCTTGAATTTTTAGAAGCGGTAACTAGGGAAATTGATGAGGGTAAAGCAGTGGATGTTGTCTATATGGATTTCAGTAAGGCCTTTGACAAGGTTCCCCATGGAAGGTTGGTTAAGAAGGTTCAATCTTTGGGTGTTAATGGCGGAGTAGCAAGATGGATTCAACAGTGGCTGAATGGGAGATGTCAGAGAGTAATGGTGGATGGCTGTTTGTCAGGTTGGAAGCCGGTGACCAGTGGGGTGCCTCAGGGATCTGTGTTGGGTCCACTGTTGTTTGTCATGTACATCAATGATCTGGATGATGGGGTGGAAAATTGGATAAGTAAGTATGCAGATGATACTAAGATAGGTGGTGTTGTGGATAATGAAGTAGATTTTTCAAAGTCTACAGAGAGATTTGGGTCATTTGGAAAAGTCGGCTGAAAGATGGCAGATGGAGTTTAATGCTGATAAGTGTGAAGTGCTACATCTTGGCAGGACAAATCAAAATAGGACATACATGGTAAATGGTAGGGAATTGAGGAATGCTGTGGAACAGAGGGATCTAGGAATAACTGTGCATAGTTCCCTGAAGGTGGAATCGCATGTAGATAGGGTGGTAAAGAAAGCCTTTGGTGTGTTGGCCTTTATAAATCAGAGCATTGAATATAGGAGTAGGGAAGTAATGTTAAAATTGTACAAGGCATTGGTTAGACCAATTCTGGAGTATGGTGTACAATTTTGGTCGCCTAGTTATAGGAAGGATGTCAACAAAATAGAGAGAGTACAGAGGAGATTTACTAGAATGTTGCCAGGGTTCCAGCAACTATGTTACAGAGAAAGGTTGAACAAGTTAGGTCGTTATTCTTTGGAGCGCAGAAGGTTAAGGGGGGACTTGATTGAGGTCTTTAAAATGATGAAAGGGATAGAGTTGACGTGGATACGTTTTTCCCATTGAGGGTAGGGAAGATTCAAACAAGAGGGCATGACATGAGAATTAAGGGACAGAGGTTTCGGGGTAACGTGAGGGGGAACTTCTTTACTCAGAGGGTGGTGGCTGTGTGGAATGAGCTTCCAGCAGAAGTGGTGGAGGCAGGATCGATTTTAACATTTAAGAGTAAAGTGGATAGGTATATGGACGTGAAGGGAATGGAGGGGTATGGTCTGAGTGCAGGTAGATGGGACTAGGGGAAAACAAATGGTCGGCTCGGACTGGAAGGGCCGAGAGGGCCTGTTTCCGTGCTGTAATTGTTATATGGTTATATTTAAATTCAGAAAATTATATCAGGAAAGTAAAGTTAAATAAAAAATAAAACAGAGTTGGTAATTGTGATCAGAGAGGCACTGGCCTATATAAATCGATCCCAGCAGGTTCATCAATATCCGTATTGAATCAGTAGGAGCAGAGGTGGCCATTTCCTGCCTGGTCCACCATGCATTACCATTGTGACTTATCAAACAAATTAATTATCCTGCTTCTCCCTATATCCCAGTCCTTTAGCTTTGAGGCAAATATAAGTATACAATGAAGAGCATGGATTGGTTGCATCACGGCTGGTTTGGAAACTTGAACAATTAGAAATTATGGAGTTTGCAGAAAGTGGTGGACATTGCCCTGTCCATCACACCGGCTGACAGCCCCGCCGTTGAAAGGGTCGGCAGGAATTGCTGCCTCAAGACAGCAGCTAATGTCATTAAAGACCCACACCACCTATGTCCACATCTCGCTGCTACCATCGGGAAGAGGTACAGGAACCTGAGAACCATTATCTCCAGGTCCAAGAGCAGCTTCTCATTACCATCAGGTTCAAGAATCATATTGCACAACCCTACACAGCATCGAACCACTACAGGCTTTGCCCTTTTATGGTTACTCTATGCTTTTGCACTATCGTGGCTGTTCCCTTAGATTAACTGATAATTTATTGTATCTTTTTTGTTGCATCCTATATGGCTGTAAAGCTGCAGGAAGTAAGAATTTATTTATCCGGTTCATATCCTGTGCATACAACAAATAAACCTTTTTTGAACTCTTGAATCTTCAAATATCTAACTCCATCCTCAATATACAAAATCATATACTTCATGATTTTGGTTTACATGGGAGAGAATTCCACAATTTCACTCATCCTTGGGTGAAGAGGCTTCTCCTTATCACATATTCTTCGGGCCTGGTTTTGGACTTCCCCATCATCAGGAATATTCTTCAGCAGTCCAGTCCCATCGAGTTTGAATTGGATCCACTTTCCTCCACCAAATATATGCCTAATTGGCCCAATCTCTCTTCATAGCTATGCCCTGCCATCGCAGAGATCGATCACATGAACCTTCGCTGCACTTTCATAGCAAAAACATCCTTCCTCTGATAAAGAGACCCAAAACTACGCACAATGTTCAAGACGCAGTCTCATCAAGGCCTGGACAATTGCCACCTCTCTGCCCACTGATCCCCCCTCCATTTCCACTGACCACTGTGGACCTCCATTCCCTCTGCCCACTGTGACTCACATTGTCCGTCCACTGATCCCTCACACCCTCTGTGGACCATGACCCTAATTCTCTGCCAACTTCCCTGCCCACAGTGACCCTCACTCTCCCTGTGACTCTCATCCCCCCAGCTCATTTACCCAGACTCCCCCTGATCTCATACTCACTCCCCCACTCCCACTGCCCATTGTGACCCCCATTGGGTGGTGGACGGTACCTACATGGATTTTACTAAGCCGTTAGATAAAGTTTCCATTAGTAGGCTGATCCAGAATATTAAGATGCATGGGATTAACAGTGACTTGGTCATATACATTTATAACAGTCATAATGATAGAAGACGCAGGGTGGAGGTGGTGGTAGGGCAGTATTCAGGCTGTCGGCCTGTAACCAGTTCCACAGGGATCTGTACTTAGACCTCTGCTGTTTATGATGTATAACTAAATGGCTTGGATGCCAATGTAGGTGAGTTGGTTTGTAAATTTGTAGATGACACCAAGATCACTGGGGTCACAGACTTTGAGAAAGTCTATCAAAGTTTACAGTGGGATAAAGATCAGCCTCATAAATGAGCAGAGAAATGACAAATGAAGTTTAATTTCATTTTGAGCAAGAAAGACATGCTGTCCTTTAGGAGGATGAATGTAAGGAGAAAATATGGGATTAATGGTCAAGACCTTTATTAGAAGATAGAAGATAAAAAGCTGGAGTAACTCAGCGGGGCAGCCAGCATTTCTGGAGAGAAGGAATGGGTGATGTTTCGGGTCGAGACCCTTCTCTCCAGAGATGCTGCCTGTCCTGCTGAGTTACTCCAGCTTTTTGTGTCTATCTTTGGTTTAAACTGGCCTCTGCAGTTCCTTCTTACTTAAGACCTTTAATAGCATTGATATACAGAGGCATTCTGGGATCAAAGGGCATAACTCACAAAGTGACAACACAGTAAATAGAATGATAAAGAAGGCATTTTGAAGGCATTTGGAATTTTTGCTTTCATTGGGTATAAAAAATAGAAAGTCATGATGCAGGTTTATAGGACTTTGGTTAGGACTTGGATAAGACTTTGGAGTATTGCATGTATTTTGGTCATCCCAATGCAGGAAGGAACTGGAGGGTTTGGAAAGGGTGTAGAAGAGGTTTACCAGAATGATACCTAGATTAGGTAGTGTTAGCTACAGGGAAGAGGTTGGACAGACTTGGATTGTTTTCTCTGGAAAGTTGGAGGTGTGAGAAGGGACATGATACATGTATAAGGGCATAAATAAGGTAGACAATCAGAACCTGTTTCCCAAGATAGTAAAATCAGATACCAAAGGGTGTAGCTTTAAGATGAGAGGTGGGGGGGGGGGCGTCTTTTTCACGCAGAAGGTAGTGGGTATATGGAATGCGCTATCAGAGGAGGTAGTTGAGGCATTTGAACAGGAACATGGATAGGAAAGGTTTAGCGGGATATGGGCCAAACACAGGCAGGTGGGACTAGCTCAGATCTTGGTCAGCATGAGCAAGTTAGACTGAAGGGCCTGTTTCCATGATGTACGACATTTATGACTCTAGATGATAGTGGGATGTGAGAGACTATTGGTAGGCATATGGATATGCCCAGGCAGATAAGAGCTGGATTTGGCATAATGTTCAGCACAAACTGAACATTGTGGGCAGAAGAGACTATGCCTGTGATATCGGCTTCAGAATGGGTGCAGGAGGTTTACCAAAATGGATTAGGAGGCATAAGCGACAGGGAGATGCTGGAAAAGTTAAAATGAGAGAATTGGGGCATTTCTTTTTACACAGAGACAATAGACAATAGACAATAGTTGCAGTAGTAGGCCATTCGGCCCTTTGCGCCAGCACTGCCATTCATTGCGATCAGTGCTGATCATCCACAATCAGTACCCCGTTCTCCCCATATCCCTTGACTCTGCTATCTTTAAGAGCTCTATCTAACTCTCCCTTGAAAGCATCCAGAGAATTGGCCTCCACTGCCTTCCAAGGCAGATAATGCCACAGATTCACAACTCTCTGGGTGAAAAGGTTTTTCCTCATCTCCGTTCTAAATGGCCTACCCCTTATTCTTAAACTGTGGCCCTGGTTCTGGACTCCCCCAACATCGGGAACATGTTTTCTGCCTCTAGCGTGTCCAATCCCTTAATAATCTTATATGTTTCAATAGGATCCCCTCTCATCCTTCTAAGTTCCAGTGTATAGAAGCCCAGTCGCTCCATTCTTTCAACATATGATGGGAGCCTGGACCACACTGCCAGTGGTGGTGGTGGAGGCAGATATAGTAGTGGCATTTAGGAAGCTTTTAAATAGGCACACAGATATGCAGGGAATGGAGGGACATGGATCATGTACAGGCAAAGGAGATTTGTTTAATTTGGCATCATGTCTGGCATAAACATTGTGGGCCGAAAAGCCTGTTGCTATGCTGTAAAATGTTTGATCTTTAATCCCTCCTCATACAGCACGCCATGCATTCTTGGAACTGTTCCCTTCCCTCTCCTAACGTTCCTCCATGGTCTGCTCCACCATTGCCACCAGCCAGTTTGTTTTAATTACACAGGGCCACGTAACTGCAGGTGATGCATCACTTGCATTTTTATTTTCCTTCCCAGTGTTAGGGACCCAAATAGTTCTTCAGCTTAAACAACAATTCACTTGTACTTCTTCCAGTCCGGTTTAAACTACATTCAGTGGTCACAAAGTGTTCCCCACATGTTTGAAGAATGAATGGCAGGTTGCGTCATCATTTTACACATCCATTGGGTCCTAAGGGTGATCCCAAACTTCTAGTTAGCCTGAACATAGAATGTGGAAGAGCACATCAAAGGAAAAGCCCCTTCAGCCACAATATCCATGCTGTACATATTACCAAGTTAAACTAATATCCTCTGCCTGCATGTGATCCAAGCTGTATTCCCTGCTTCCATGTGCTCATCTAAAATCTCAAAAAAGCCATGATTGTGGTTGCCTCCACCACCACAGCATGGTCTAGACACCCACCACTCTGAAAGCTATGCGCTCAACAATAGCAGTTAAACAATTTAAATCCATTGGTTAAATATGCATCGGCTCTGCTATTCCTACACAGATTCAAATTTCTCCTTCTAATTCACTAGGTCTCTTCTTCAGTACTTTTCCTTACTATGTGAAACTCTTTACTATGTTGGCTCCATTCTCAGTCTCGGGGTTCTCGCTTATACATTTCTTTTTATCTCTAAGTAACTCTTCTGGATGATCACTATTGACTTTTCGAGGGGAACTCATAAATTTTATACAACCAACTTACGTTTCCAGGGTATGTCTTAATTCCTGATATCCGCTAGGGTCTACCCCTTCCTTGATCGTAATTAAATAGTCCACTCCCATCTTTGACTATCCTCCTAAGGGTGAGACAAGAGAAGAATGCCAGATTAACAGTCAATTTTACTTCGGAGTCACGTGAGTGATTCCGTGAAGAAGTCCCGCCAGAGTGCATGTGCATCATTACGTCTGACGCATGACGCACTGACGGGCTGGCAGGCGCATAGCCCCACCAGCGGTAAGTTTAAAACCCGAGGTAAGTGCTTTAAACTTAACTTCGTTTTTTGAGCGGTCTGTAAACTCTTGTCCACAGGAACAAGTCAACCGTGTGAAAATGCTGAAGGGAAAGTCGAGACGGTCCACCACAACATCGACTATGGTAGACCGTGGGTAGCGAGCGGCCGTCCGTTTCCCCTGCAGAGTCACTGGCGGCTCAGCGAGTGGCTTCCGACTTGATGCCGGTAGGAGGTACCATGGCTACTCCGGTGGGCCGAAAAGCTACAAAAAAGTCGGTGCGGCCCGTAGACTCACATGAGTCGGACCAGGAGGAAAGCCCTCCTATAATGGATGCTGTTTTTGGGCAGCTGTCCAGAGTGGAGCTCCTCATGGTGAGGATGCTCCATGCTAATGTGCTCAGGGAAGACAAGCCTTATATCCGCGGGACCCCTCTCGGGCCCGTGGCAGCAGTCCCTGTAGAAGGGCTGCTTAATGCACCCATCATGGAGGAGGAGTGTGCCTGGAGTCAGTTTTATTCTGACTCCGAGGTCAGGGGTGTAGCCAGACAAGGAGACCAGGAATCTGGGGTGCCAAGCCTGGCATCCAGATTTGCTATTCCAGCTGGAACAGCCGGTCCGCTGAATGAAGATTTGGCCAGGACCATTAATTATATGGTCTCCCACCAGTTGCAATAACTCACCATGGAGGACACCACCAAGAAGTACCTAACTGCATACTAATTGTGCTTCCCTTCAAGTTCCGACGGTAAACCACCCAATCTGGGGTCACATGAGTGCGGGGGTTAGAGCCCAAGAGTTGAGGCTCCAAAAAGTCCTGACGTTGCTTGCCTCAGGAATCACGGCATTCGCCAGGTTCGTGGATGATGGGGTTCTCTCTGAAGAACAACAGGATGCACTTGCTCTCATGTGTAATGCACACTTTGAGATTAACTGTTTTAGGAAAAGTGCAATCCACCCCATGTTAAACCCCAAATTTGCTGCACTTTGCAAAACAAGTAATGTGCAGCCGCAGGTTCATGAGTTGGATGACGAGGTGAAGACGGTTGGCCTCATAAAAGTTCAACCGGCCAACAAATGTCCCCCCCGGTGCCAGTGCCCCTACCAACGGTTTGCTGCGATGGCTGCAGGCCAAGGACCAAGCCGGACCCAGCCTATTTTACGCAACTGGCGTACGCCAAATTTCCCCTCGAAAACACGGGGGCAGAAGTATACACCAACTATGGAGGTAGGTGCATCTGGTTTTCAGAAATGCATGGGCCAGTCACAAGTTGGCGGGAGGTTACATTTGTTTTTCAATGAGTGGAGTTGTATAACCTCAGACTTGTTTATACTGCACAGTATACTAGGTTTCTGAATTGAGTTTATTTTCAAATTATGTCCACCCACACAGCATACACCTAAATGGACGTACTGTTTTTCACAAAAACAGTCTTTAGATGTTCAAGCTGAAATTGAAACACTTGCTAAAAAAGAGGTAATTGAGAAATCTTTTTATCAATCTCACCAATTTGTGTCTAATATATTCCCTACACAAATGAAAGTTGGTAGATGTCGCATCATTCTGGATCTGAATCAGCTTAACTCCCATGTGCAGTATAAACATTTCAAAATGGAAACTTTTGTTACTGTTAAACAACTGGTTTCCAAAGGATGCTATATGGCATGCATAGATCTCAAAGATGCATACTATTCAGTACCCATTCATCATAATCACCGGAGATATTTGAAATTTAACCGGATGAAGCAATTATGGCAGTTTAAGGCATTGCCTAATGGATTAAGCTCAGCTCCCAGGCTATTTACAAAGTTGTTAAAACCAGTGTTGGGTCTACGGGCTCAGAATCATATTGTCATGGCCTATTTGGATGATATCCTAATCATAGGTAGAAGTAAACAGTCAGTTGAATTATCTGTTTCAGCTACCAAACTCATGTTTTAAAGATTGGGATTTCTTATCCATCCAGTTAGGTCCAAATTGATACCATCAAGAGTCATTGATTATTTGGGGTTCACCATTAATTCAATTCACATGTCTGTGACTCTGCATCCAGGCAAAAGGTCAGAATTAATAGAAGCTTGTAACAACCACATTGATGAGCAACAAGCTTCTATTAGGCATGTGGCTAGTATAATTGGCAAATTAGTAGCAGCATTTTCAGCTGCACAGTTTGGACCTCTACATGATCAAAATTTGCAACATGCAAAGGAGCAGGCACTCATAAAGCATGCAGGTCATTTGATAGGCCTATGCAATTACCAGCTGAAGCTGTTGCTGAGTTACAATGATGGACAACAAACATTTCTCACTGCTCGGATTTATGCACCTTCAGTAATTTTACAAACTGATGTTAGTGCTCTAGGATGGGGAGCTACTGATACTATCTCCAGCTGTGGCGGCAGGTGGAATATGCATGAGGCATTAATCCTTCAATCCTTCAATCACGTGGCATTAACTATTTAGAATTGTTGGGAGCACTCTATGGGTTAAAAGCATATTGTACTACTATGCATGACTTGCATGTGCAGCTCAGATTGACAACACCACAGCAGTGGCATATGTTAATCACATGGGTGGAATCAAGTCGGTATCATATGATAACTTGACTAACCTTATCTGGCATTGGTGTATTACAAGAAACATCTGGATTTCAGCTACCTATTTACCAGGTAGATTTAACCTACCTATTAACCAGGTAGACATCAGATCATGAAAATTTAATGACAACACAGAATGGATGTTGAATCGTGAAATATTCAATAATATTGTCGCTCGGTATGGCGTACCAGAGATTGACTTGTTTGCATCCAGATTGAAACATCATTTACCAAAGTATGTCTCATGGGAACCAAACTCTGGGGCAGTGGCGGTAGATGCATTCTCGCCAAACTGGGGTGGAATGTTTTTATATGCATTTCCTCCATTTTGCCTCATCAGACTAAGATCGAGCAGGACGGCCTCAGGCATTCTGGAAGTTCCTGACTGGACTACGCAGCCATGGTTTCCACGAGTTCTGAGACTAATAACACAGCCTTTTATGGCGATCCCCAAAAGCAGTAATCTGCAGGTTCATCCTGTAACTGGGGAGAATCATCCACTACATGATCGCATTAATCTATTGATTTGCAGATCCTGAGGAGACCGACCGTTCCTGGGGCTCGGACTATCAGGGTGTATGGTGGATGTGATTCCTGCGGCCTGGAGGGATAGCACTAAAAAACAATATATTTCTCATATCAAGAAATGGGAGGTGTTCTGCTTGCAATCGAACATTTCATATCATACGGCAAGCGTACCTAACGTGTTGGAATTTCTTTCCATGCTATATTTTGATGAGCGGTTTAGCTATAGTGCCATCAATAGTGCCAGAAGTGCCTTATCATCCTACCTATGGCAAGGAAGGGGACAACAATCTGTTGGCTCACCCTTTAATATCTCGGTTCATGAAGGGTATTTTTAACTGTAATCCCCCCAGGCCCAGGTACACGGAAATCTGGGATGTGAGTGTGGTTCTCGTTTTGCTTTGTCAATGGGCCCCAGTAATATCTCTGTCATTGTCCAGACTCACTCTTAAAGTGGTTATGCTCATGGCGCTGATTTCAGCGCAACGTGTCCAGACATTGCAGAAACTTAGATTGGACAGGATGGTCTCATCTGTCAACAACATAACCTTTTATGTTTATGATTCACTTAAACAGAGTAGGCCAGGGACGTCAGGGCTTAAACTTGAATTTATGGCATACCCCATAAATCTTCGCCTATGTGTAGTTAAGCACTTACGGCAGTATATTGAGGTCACCAAGAGGCCCCGAATTGGCTTTATTTATCAGTCACAAAAAGCCTCATAAAAAGGTGTCAGCACAAACCTTCTCATGGTGGTTGAAACAGGTTCTGGCTTCCGCCGTAGTTGACACTGATATTTTTAAATCTCACTCTATCAGGGCGACATCAACGTCAGCAGCGAGGGCACTGGACGTCCCTCTAAACCAAATCCTCGCGGCCGCAGGATGGTCCAAAGAAATGACTTTTGAATGGTTTTACCACAAACCTCTTGCCACACCTGGGGTGTATGCCCTTTCTATTTTGAGTTCTGTTTCGTAGCTTCCCCCTGGGCGAGAGGCGTCGCTATTGTTTTTTCTTTTGTTAAGTAAAGCATCAACGTGTTTAATTCTGTATCATGTTTGAATATGTTATTTGTTATTACTAACATCCTGTGTCAACCGAGGCAGTGTGTCGTATGGACTCGTATCCACGGCATTAAATCACAGAGCTTTGAAGTCTTCACGGGATCACTCACGTGACTCCGAAGTAAAATGGTAAGAATAAACAAGAACGTACCAGTTTGAAGTTTGATCTTTATTTTATGAGGAGTTACGATGAGCGATTACGTGCGCACCGCTCCCAACCCTCATATCACAAAGGTCATCTGGTAGTTTCTAGATTTCTAATCTTACTATATTACTTCAATTACCGTTATCTGCGATTTCACGCCGCTGCTTTGAAGGTTGACGCGCATGCACTCTGGTGGGACTTATTCACGTAATCACTCATCGTAACGCCTCATAAAATAAAGATCAAACTTCAAACTGGTAAGTTCTCATTTAATCTTACTATTCTCTAACAATTTTTTAAGACTGTATCCCATAAGCCCTCTTTAAATCAAGTTATCTACAACTAAATTTAGGTGCAAAGTGAGTATTTTACCCCGAACCAAAGAGGAATGTTTTTTTATTCAGTTCTTCCAAAAGGAGCTTGTCCCACTAGTGGTTACAAGTTGTCAGTGTTGTTTCTTTCGGGGAGATTAGATAGTGTCATTTACTTTCCTTCCTTTTCTTCCTTCAAAAACTAGATGAGATTAAAGTTGGGCACTGGGGTAGGTCTTCTTCTTCTTCTTTTCTGGTGTCAGTTTCAATTTCAAGGGAGTAGGGATACTGAGGAGCTCGGTCTTCGTGTGTTGGCCTTCCCAAATTGGTCTTAATGGGGCAGGACAGTACCATTTCCTCCTGCTAGCTGATTCCTGTTTCTGGGGAGCTACATTAACTTTGCTGTCTTCTGCCCATTCTCAAGGGGTCTGTACAGTCTTTACCTCACTCCCCAGGTTGTATGTTATCGATATACTGTCCTGCAGGCACTAACTCAGTAACACATTAATATAATATCTTCTTTCCCCACTCCCATACCTCCTACACAGTAAGTTTGTTTCTTCTATCCCTAGTGCCATTTCCATTCCTTAGTTACTATTCCTTCTCACGCCAGTTACTATGTTCCTTTTCTTACTTTCTTTATTGCCCCTTGGTTTTTCTTCTGTCCTGCTATATTCTGTCTTCTCCCTGGGCACTCCTTACTCCAATGACCTACTTGGGTGCAGTTGAGACAAGCTCCTTGATTTACAATGTTCTTTGCTCCAAGGGGTTTTCTGGGGTAGTCATAAGATGGTTTACAAATTTCTTCTATGTGATTTTTAGTTTTTACTACAATAGGACATCCAATTCATTCATTCTGGTAAGTTAATTGAGGGGGTTCTAGAGTAGGGGTCATGTCTCCAGGCCCACAATTCCAGGGCGGGTTGGTGAGTCAGGACTGAGAAAATGGGTTAGCTTGAGTGAATGGTGTGTGACTTCTTAGTTCCATCTTTCTCTCTGGTCTCTCAGGTCCCAGTAGTCTCTTGAATTAAAGGACCTCCCATAATTCCTCGAATCTCGGATGTTTCTATGTTCCCTAGGATCTCCAATTCCTTCGTAATCTTGGAAATCCCTTCTTTGACACCTCTCTTTCACTCGCTCTTTCGTTGGACAGGCCCGACTGCAATGTCCCATCCCATCACAAGTATAGCATTGATTAGGCAGCATGGTTGGTCTTAACAAGGAAACCCCTTGTTTCCATTGGAATGGATTCTAAATTGGGAGTGGAGTGGTGATAATAATCTGAGTAATCTGGAACCCTAATTTCTCCCAATCCATAATTTGCTGGTACTCTTGGAATCCATGGTTCAGAGTTAGATCTTGGCCATTCTTTATTGGCTATGCATTCACTTTCTCTTCTAGTTACAGGGTCATTTTCCTCGTTCCTCCCTTCCTTCCAATAGTGCCGCACAGCTCTGGCCATTTGACTGGCTCGGTTCTCAGACCAGTTCCTGTCATCAGTTCTAATTAAATCCGATACTTCAGTGGGGAGACAATTCAATAAGATAGCACAATACTGAGGGGAACTTGCTCCATTCTGATAGTCTAAATCACCTGATTGGTCCATATATAATTTTTAAAAGCGGTTTAGAAATTCGTCTGCCTCTTCACCCTTTTCTGGTCATATTTCCAGAACTCATTTTAAAGCGCCTGGTTTCTGATACATTTTTGCAAGGGCCGTTAAAACAGCCTCTTCCCTTGCACTGTTATTCATTACTACATTTGCCAAGACTTCATAAGTTGGGTGTCCTAGGGCTACTAGAAATTTGGTATTTTTAGCTGGAGTAATTATCTGTTGTATGGTCTCCCACAAATCTCGGGAATCTGCATGATATACACGCATTGTGGTTCTTAAATAATCTATAAAGGCAGCAGGTGACTTCTTCCTATCGTGGATTCTGTTTAGTACTGCCAGTATTTCATGGGGCTTCAATGGAGCAGGGACGTCGGTGGCACGGGGATTATTCAGACTTACTGCACTGGTCGAATCTGCTGTATCCAGCCCTTCCCTTACTGGGAACTGCCTATGGGATATCTGTTTAATTTGTAAACTTTTGGTTACATCAAAATCCATCTCAGTATCTTCAATCACTGTCTCACCCACAGATGAATCTTCCCGATATTGCCCAAATAAATCATTCCTCTTTCTTATAATCTGTCTAGGTTGTGGCTCACAAAAATACTCTGATGGTTGCACTATATCTAACATACCTTCCTTTTCTCTAAACACCGGAGCTAACCTTTTCATTCTACTCCGGGTGCCATAAGCCACTGGACGGTCTATCAATGATGGCGTGGATAGGATCGAAGAATCTGGTACCTTAGTATCTGCTGTTGGTAGAATCTGTTCAGGCATTGAAACTGCAGGAGTTGCTATAGATTCTGCAGTCCTGAAATATTTATTACGGACACAAGTCATACACGGAGCTAGAGAAGTCTGGGAAACACAAGAGGAAGATGGTGGAAGTTGCGAACTTCCACCAGCATGCACATTTGTTCACTCTTCCAAATATTCATCTCCTTCCCCCTCGAAGTCAGCCCTAACCATTGGATTCCTAATCTTTAATTCTACAGGGACTAATTTCCTTCCAGGATATTCGCCTTTCCCTTGTTCTGTGTTTCCCTTCATCTCCATTCCTGTCCTTCCCACTGCCTGGTGGTCGATCTACTTTACCTTCTTTTAGTACGATTCCAAGTTTAGCGATCGCTTTTTCCCAACTTGCCATTCTCTTAACCTCCTTATTCACCTTCCGTTACTCAAAATATTTTCTCCCTAACCCTATTAATTCTTTCCGCTTCTGTCACATCTCAATCTACGTTATTTCCCATGCTTCCAATCACCCGAAACAGAATTCCTAAATCCTTCCTTTTGATCCCTAAATTTATCAAGCTCACTCCTAAACAATGGCCAATGGCTCAAAGCGTTTGCAGCCTCTCAACTTTTTACTTCTTTGCTCCACCAATCCTACTCTCCAATTCAAATTATTCTCCTATCTCCCACATGTACACACCCTTTCAACCTGACAACTTTCTCAGCCCCCAATCATTCAACGATCAGAGTACTCCAGGGAACAATCAAACACATTCTCGCGCTCGTTTAATCCTCAATCGAAACACCTGAAAATGATCTTCAGACACACAAGTAACACAGTGCACAAGCAGGATAACACGCTACCTATTACTAGCAGGCACAACCACACTCCTACATAAACCACAAACGTTCATTTATTACCACGGTAAATTACTCTAATAATCTTCCTTGTGGTGCAATCGGTCAGCGGAATGACCCCTCCCCCGACACAACAATCAAAAGAGTACAGTCCCTGATCGAACCACGACTCAGATTCTCCCAATACTACGATCTAAACAAAGACAAATATCTAACTCAAACACATTTTTACTTCAAGTATCTAAATCCGTAAACACTCACGCAAGCAGCAATACAAACAGCCATCCGCGAACTTAACACACTTTAAATCTTAACCTCTAAATCTTAACTTTCTACATTTATTTACACACACGGAGTATTTACACAGTTCGGATCTGATAACAATACAGAAAGCTACATTTTTACAATTTACAAAATGATTTGAAGCACTAGCGCACAGTTCATGAACTCTCGATCTCGACGCCGCGTCACGCTGTTATCACTCAGTAAACCTCTCCCTCTGATACCAAAGATTTTCCCCTTCCTAGGTTACTCTTTGCTGAGGGGTACTACTTAAATGACTCTATACTACTTATGGGACCTCTATCCCTCCTCTCTAAGTTCGACAGAATTGGGGGAAAGTATCGCTTTCGGATACTTTTCACCAAGTAAACCAGGTTCCCGTCTCAGGTACTCTTCTCTAGCAGGTACTAATCAACAATCGATCAGAGGGTTACTATTCACTGTTGATCAGCCGCTATTCGGAATCAATTACGGACATGCACCAACTCCGAAGTTCTATATACAGGAATTCCAATTCCACTTTACGGGCAGAACTTAAACGTGAAATTCTGTATTTGGAAATTTGACTGAGCCTATATAGACCTGTTCTCGAACTCCTAGTTTTAATGCGTATCCCTCCGCAGTCATGGGCACTCCAATCAAACTAATATTGCCCAATTAAATTCTCGAATGGACTAGATTATTCCGGCCAATCTATACTCTGAGCCCAGTACCTTTACGAGATTCCTTGTCCATCACACGGAACTCAGACACCTTCACGCAGACACTACTGGGCACTGGGGGTTCAGTGTAGAGCCGCTTCGCGCTGCCAATTATCGACGCCGATTTTCAGAGCGCACCTTTCCAATTCCCACTCCCTGCAAAGATACGATCGATACGTAGGTCAGACCTGCATTTCAATACCCCACAAATTGGATACCAAGTCTTACCTTGGGCCACTCCTCGCCCAATGAAGTGCGTCAGGCTCTCGATAAAGCAGCTGCCGTCTGCCAACTACGACCAAGTTTTGGGCCACTCCATGCCCGGTTTTCTTGGCCCCCAACCCAAAGGTATGCTAACCACACCCCTGTGCTTGTTAGACTCTATTCTAATGATCTCGATTAGACCCTTTCCCAAGCCTGCGAATGATCGATCTGCTCCGACTAAGGAAGTGCCTATAACCAATGCGAAAACCGCACAGTGGGCCCGATTACTGCACTCACCTTCGAAACAGCTCAACACCTTTGATCGCAAACTTGTGTTTGGGGGTCTGTTGAGATCCCAGACAAGCCCCCAATGTAATTGCTCATTCTAAGCTTCCGTCAAAAAGCACTGAATCAAGCACTTGATCAACTAATCTTTATTTTGACAAAACACAATTACAGTTCAACTGCTGTACCTATCCCACCGCTGGATCGATCCTCATATCTGCCTGATTAAGCCCTCTAGGCCTCGCTCAAACAGAGACACTCCAGAAGGTCACGCAGTCCCAAACGCTCTCCCAGAAGATCGATGCGGGACCTCATTGTAGGTGACTTTTATAGGTTCCCGGACCTCGAGGGGCCGAAACACATGGGGGTCGTCTCTTTATAATCCAATTACAGATATCGATTAACCCCATACATAACAGACATTTCCCTAGCCAATAATACAGAGGCTAATACATTGTATTCGAACAGGGCTTCTCGAAGGAAGCAACCTTGCAACATTTATCGTGATCTGCAAGAAAACCAGACAAGGCACAATACCTCATCCAATCAACATTCAGCAAAGTGAAACTCTGCAACATTATTTACAATTATTTACATGGTATATGTCTGATTTGCAGTCATCCAATCCATTCTATGCATTTTGCACCTAATTGACAGGGTCTGCAGATGTTCGTATTCTTTTCCTGCTTCTTAGATCTAGGCTCTAGACAAACTTGCACCACTCTGCAGCTTGATCCAGTTTCACAGAGAGCACTTTCAAATTGACCAAATTTTCCAGCAGCCCTGAAGCTTTTACCCCATTTTAGAGTCCTAGCCTATCCAATCTGGCCAGGATTAACAATAGGAGTAGAATTAGGCCATTCGGCCCATCGAGTACTCGACCATTCAATCATGGCTGATCTATGCCTCCTAATCCCATTTTCCTGCCTTCTCCCATAACCCTTGACACCCATTCTAATCAAGAATGTGTTCTATCTCTGCCTTAAAAATATCTACTGATGGCCTCCACAGCCCTCTGACTAAATAAGTTCCATCTCACCTCCTTTCAAAACGAGCTCCCTTTAATTCTGAGGCTATGAGCTCTGGTCCTAGACACTCGCACCAGTGGAACCATCCTTTAAACATCCACTCTATCTGTCTTTCATTATTCTGTAAGTTTCAATGAGGTCCCCCTCAAACTTCTACACTCCAGTGAGTAGAGGCCCATTGCTGTCAAACGCTCATCATATGCCAACCCACTCATTCTTGGAATCATTTTGGTAAACCTCCTCTGGACCCTCTCCAGAGCCAGCACATCCTTCCTCAGATATGAGGCCCAGATTTGCTCACAGTACTCCAAATGCGGTCTGACCAGCACCTTATAGAGCCTCAGCATTACATCTCTGTTTTTGTTTGTTCCAGCCTTGATGTAAATGCTAGCATTGAATTTGCCTTCCTTACTACCGATTCGACTTGCAAATTAACTTTTTGGGAGTCCTGCACACGCGCTCCCAAGTCCCTTTGGCTCCTGATCTTTGGTCTCCCTGTTGATTTGCTCCTGGGCCTGGCTAAGATGGCCATTCGCGGGTCCAGGCAGCGGGCAATCGAGGGTTCTGCCCGAGTTGACTGCTGATTCCTCTTCCGGGCCTATGTCCATGCTCACGTGTACCTGGAGAGGGAGCACGCGGTGTCCAAGCTGAGTCTGGAAGCCTCTGTGAACGTGGGGCTTCGAGTGTATTGTAAAGTTGACAATATTTTAATCTGATAACTGTTTGATTGTAAACTGCCAATGGCAGTCTTGATTTTGTTACAAATCTGTATTTGTGTATAATTGAATAAAAGCATTTTGGATTATTAAAATATATATATTTTTTAAGCCCCTTCGCACTTCCCATTACTTGAAGAACAGCATCTCATCTTCCACCTGGGCATGTCGCCGCTTATGTTAACCTCTCTGTCCGTGGCATTCTGTGTACCAGGTGGAGACTGATATAAGGAAAAGGAATAAAGAATGCCACTGCTTCTCAACTCACTACACCTCACTTTAAGTTACATTTTATGTTTGTAATATTTCATGCTGCCTTCTCACCGTTTGCAGCAGAGTTCAGCTATGCTCTGAATATTTCTCCAAACTGTTTGGAACTCTGCTCTCACAGGCCTCACCTGCTTGTTTCAAAACTAGAGTGTTTTAATTGTCCTATACACTGGGAACTCAATAATGAAAATCTCACTTGCTGCAGCTTACAGGTATATTAACACAGGAACATAATAAAATAAATATATAATAATGAACAATAATACAATAAATTAACCGTGAGAGATCCATGTTCGATCCTGATTACGGTTGCTGTCTGTATGGAGCCTGTATGTTCTCCCTGTGACCTGCGTGGGTTTTTCCCGAGATCTTCAGTTTCCTTCCACACTCCAAAGACGAGCAGGTCTGTAGGTTAAATGGCTTGGTATCAATGCAGTGTGTGTGGAGTAGTGTTAATGTGTGGGGATTGCAGGTCAGTGTGGATCAGTGGGCTGAAGGGGCTGAACCGTGCTGTATCACTAAACTAAACTAAACTAAAGATCCCTTTGTTTTGAGTGAGTTCAACCAGTATTTCTGTTTCTGCTTGGTCCATTCACTGACACGGAAAACCCACTGAGAACTCTGTGCAATCCTGATAAACCAAGGGACATTTCCTTTGCAAAATTTCAACTTACTTTTATCTTAGACATAGTGCTGACAGGAAAAGAAAAATGAACACCTGCCATCCTCAAGTAAGCACGTGCAATGTGTGGGATACTTAACTTGTCTGCACCTTGCCACGGATATTCTAATGAAGTTTATCCCGGAAATCCTGATGGGTTCAGCGCAACTGCTGACAGGAGAGTAAAAGTCCGTGCGCTTCCATTGTCATCAAGTCCCAACAGAGTCTGAGGAAATGCAGATGAAGGCCAGCTGTCTGATCTGAATGGAAGAGTTGAGGCATAGGATTAACACTGAAATGATAACCTGGATCCTGTTTGGCACACAAGAGGCAAATTGTTTTGCTCTCTGATTTTAGAGGGAGTGACTACCTTGTGTTCTGCCTATATAAATTTCAATCTGCCGTTGCCAGCATATATAGCTCCACAGAGAGGGCTTTTCCCCATCACACCCCAACAATTCCCTCAGCCTTTCGAAATGTTCAATTTATTTGTCACATTGACCTTATCCAGTCTGCTGCACAGTTCAGGTAAGATCTGAATTTTTAATAACTCTCCTGTGTGGTTTGGAATACACTGGTCAGGCTGGTGGAACTGCTGCCTCATGGCTCCGGTGAGCCGGGTTCGATCCTGATTTCCAGTGCTGGCGTGTGGAGTTGGCCCATTCTCCCTGTGATTGAGTGACTTTCTCCTGGCTCTGGTTTTCTCTGGTTTTCTCTGGTTAATGTAAATTATCCCCAGAGCATAGGTGGAAGAGTACATGTGGGGAGGTGGGGGTGCATTCTGTAATATCATCGACCCTTGTCAGTCTTCCTTCCTTCCCAATTGTTTCTTCAGTTTCATTCCACCGATTCTGGTTTGTTCTGATGATCTTTACCTGCTTTTTCTGACGCTTTAGTATCTGATGGCATCTGGGATTCTATCCCAGTTCCACCGCTAACTATTTCCTTTTCTTTACCTGGCACAATGTTATCTCTAAATCTATCTTGCCAACGATAAGGTCATTTCCTGTCTGAGGCATCTCCCACTTGGATTGTTTCCCTACCCGTCTGTGACATCTGGCTTTTCGGAATCCTTAATTCTGCTCATTCACTTCCACCATTTCCTAGTCACAATGGAGACACAGACCTGCTCTTATCTCCGGCTCTCTGGCTCTAAGACCACGTTTTAAATCTCTCGTTACCCTTTCCCCTGACTTTCATTCTGGAGAAGGGTCTCGTCCTGAAACGTCACCTATTCCTTTTCTCCAGGGAAGCTGCCTGACCCGCTGAGTTACTCCAGCTTTTTGTGTCTATCTTCTGTTTAAACCAGCAACTGCAGTTCCTTCCTACACTCTTTCTTTTGTCTGCCTGACCAGCAGAATAATAAGTTTGCTATCGAGTAGTGTTCTGTTGTGTGGAACACCAGAACGGCAATTTATTATGTTCAATATCGTTTTATTTAATTTTCACAAACCCACATTTAAAAAAAAATATTCAAAGACTTCAGAGGTACAACGTGGAAATAGGACCTTCGGCCCACCAAGCTCACTCCCACCATCGTTCACCCTGTACACTAACACTATCTTACACACTGGACAATTTACAATTTTTACCAAAGCCAATTAACCTACAAACTCTTTGGTGTGTGGGAGGAATCCGGAGCAACCGGAGAATACGTCACAGAGAAAATGTACAAACTCCACACAGACAGCACCCATAGACAGGATCGAACCCGGGTCTCTGGCGCTGTAAGGCAGCAGTTCTACCGCCGCGCCACAGTGCTGCCCTGATCTGATCGACACGAAGCTGGAATCACAGGAAATATCCAGCCCATTCAGCCCACTGTGTTGTACTGACACGATGGAACAGCAATCTTGTTAGCCCCACTTCTTTACTCCCTCTCCAATACCTTGTAATCTTTCTCCTCCCTAGTATTTATCCAGAAGCTTTGAAAGCCACAATCAAACCTTTCTCAGTCACTCTTCAGGCATGCATTATGTGTCGAAGACTTGCTGCTTCAATCTCTTCCATTGTTTGGCAATCACCTTCAATTCTGGTTCTATGGCTTTCTACCAACGGGATCGGTTTCTCTCCATCTACTTTGTTAGTGGTTCATGATTTTAATTCCCTCAGTCAGATTCCCTTCTCTGTTCCGAGTAGAACTCCAGATGCCTCACTGTAGTAAGTCCTACGTTCCAGGAATCAGTTTGGGAAATGTCTTCTGCAGTATCCCTTGACATCTTTGCTAAAACGTGGCTTTCAGAACTGGGCAAAAACTCCTGTTGTGGACAACCAATATTTTAAATCACATTGCAAGGCATCAATGAGCATGTAAACAATGAACGTGTGCAGCACGGTGGCACAGTTGCTGCCTAACAGCGTCAGAGTTCGATCCTGACGACGGGTGCTGTCTGTACACTCTTCCTGTGACCGTGTGGGTTTTCTCCGGGTGCTCCAGTTTCCTCCCACACTCCAACGATGTACAGGTTTGTCGGATAATTGGGTTCAGTAAAGATTGTAAATCGTCCCCAGCGTGTAGGATAGTGTTAGTGCACTGGGTGATCATTGGTCGGCATGGACTCGGTGGGCCAAAGGGCCTGATTCCGCGCTGTATCATTAAACTAAACTAAAACTAAATGTATTTGTCTTTTCTGCACATGCACCCATGTTATTTTGCCATTCTATTCAGAGATTTTGTGTCTAGCTGGGGACCGTTGAGTTCCTCCACTACTTTGTGTTTTGCTCCATCCTGAGGTGGAACGTACCTACCGTCATCAGTGTGGGAGGGAGGAGTACCCCTGGGATTCTGTCCTGTGGGAGAGATGAAACGGGATGGCCTGCATTTATTTGATCATGAGGTCATCTCTGAATGTTTAAAGTTCTGACAGAACTTGACAGTGTGGATGTGAGATGATGTTTCTCCCTGTCTGCGTGCCTACAACCAGGGATCACAGTCTCAGAAAATAGATCAGCCTTTTAGGACTGAAGTGAGAAGATAGTTAGAATCATAGCATCAGAGTTACATAACAGGCCTTCAACGCAACTGGTCCAGGCTCATAAACTGGGTTCATAATCCAGTGCTGTATGCCAGTGTTTTGTCTATGTCACTCAGAACTTTTCCTTTCCTTGAACCTGTGCAAATCCCTTTTAAACATTGCAATTGCTTCAGCCTTTACAGCATCTTCTAGCAACCTCTTCCACATACCTATCACCCTCTGTAAAATAGTTCCCCTCAGCTTCCTTTTAAATCTTTCGCCTTGCCTTTAAACCCTTTTCTCTCTAGTTTTAGACACTCCTCCACTGGGAAAAATACTGTGATCATTCACCTTTTTATTACCCCTCATGATTTTATAAACTTTTATCAGGTCACCGTCCTGCCTCCATCACTCCATGGAATACAGTACCAGTCTCTCTCTATAATTCAAGCCCCCCACTCCTGGTAACATCCTTGTGAATATTTACTGCACCATTTCCAACTTAACTCTTGTTATTGAGGGAGTGCAGCGTAGGTTTACAAGGTTAATTCCCGGGATGGCAGGACTGTCGTATGCTGAGAGAATGGAGCAGCTGGGCTTGTACACTCTGGAGTTTAGAAGGATGAGAGGGAATCTCATTGAAACATATAAGATTGTTAAGGGCTTGGACACACTAGAGGCAGGAAACATGTTCCCAATGTTGGGGGAGTCCAGAACCAGTGGCCACTGTTTAAGAATAAGGAGTAAGCCATTTAGAACGGAGACGAGGAAACACTTTTTCTCACAGAGGCAGGTTCTCTGGATGCTTTCAAGAGAGAGCTAGATAGGGCTCTTAAAAATAGCTGAGTCAGGGGATATTGGGAGAAGGCAGGAACGGGGTACTGATTGGGGATGATCAGCCACGATCATATTGAATGGTGGTGCTGGCTCGAAGGGCCGAATGGTCTACTCCTGCACCTATTGTCTATTGTTAATGATATCCTTCCCATAGTAGGGCAATGAGAAATGCACATAATTCTCCAAGTATATTATCACCAACAACCTGTACAGTTAGTTGTAACACGACAAACCAACTCCTGTACTCAATGATAGACACAATAAGCTGGAGTAACTCAGCGCGACAGGCAGCATCTCCGAAGAGAAGAAATTATGTTTCTGGTGGGTGATGTTTCTGGTTGAGATCTTCTTCAGACTGAGAGTCAGGGGAGAGGAAAACTAGAGAAATGGATGGGTAAGGTGTAATGACAGATCAAAGCAGATGATGCTCAAGGAAATGTAAAATGGTTCATTGTTGGCTGAACGGAAGTAGACAAGGAGGCATACAAACAGTAAAATTAATCAGGAGGACAGTGAAACTTGTCAGAGAACTAGGGTGGGGGAGGGATGGAGATGGAAAGCAAGAGTTACTTAATGTTAGATAAATAAAAATTCATACTGTTGGGTTGTAAGCTGCCCAAGTCAAATATGAGGTGTGTTCCTCCAATTTGCTTTTGCCTCACTCTGACAGTGGAGGAAGCCCAGGACAGAAGGGTCAGTGTGGAAATGCGAGGGGAGTTAAAGTGTTTGACAACCAGGAGATCGCTCAGGCCTAGGTCTGTACTCAACGCCCTGACTGATGAAGGCAAGTGTATAGAATGCCTTTTCATCACTCTATCTACCTTTCAGGGAACTATACACTTCCACCCCAGGTCTCTCGGTTCTCCAACACTTTGCAAGGCCCTACAAATTACTGTGTAAGTCCTACCTGGTTTAACTTGGCAAAGTACAACAACCCATACTAGTCTGCGTTAATTTCCATCGGCCATTCCTTGGCCCATTTCCCAACTCAATCTTGATCCTGTTGTAATCGTAGCTAATCTTCTTTGCTGTCTACTGCCCCACCAATTTTGGTGTAATTCGCAAACATACTAACCATACCAACTGCATTCTCATCCAAATCGTTTATACAGATGTCAAACCCAGCATCAATCCCCAAGGTATACCACTGGTCAAGAGCCTTGAATCTGAAAAGACAATCCTCAACGACCGACCTCTGACTCCTACCACAAAGTTATTTTAGTATCCAATTGGCAAGCTCATCCTGCATCCCCTGGATGTATCTTTCTGGACTCATCATGGGATGGGAAGTTTGTGGATGCATATTCAAGACAGAGAATGAAACATATTTGAATATTCATGGGAAATCAGAGATTTGGGGTTAAAGCAGGAAACTAAGCCATTGACTTGTCCCCACTGAATGGTGGCAGGCACGAGACATCAAATTGTCTCTTCCTTCCCTGTTCACCTGTCATTGGTTGTCATACAGTTGGCAAGTTGCTAGAGAGTATTCTGAGGGATAGGATATACATGCACTTAGATGGATAAGGGCTGATTTGGGATAGTCAACATGGTTTTGTACGTGGGCAGTCATATCTCACGAATCTGATTGCATTTTTGAGGATGTGACCAAAAGGGTCGATGAAGGCAGAGCTGTAGAAATTGTATACATAGATTTTAATAAGACATTTGATGAGGTTTTGCATGGTGAGCTGCTCTGAAAGGTTAGATCACGTGGGTTTCAAGGAGAGGTAGCTGAATGGATAGAAAATTACCTCCATGGAAGGAAGCAGAGGATGAGGGTGGAAGAATGCTTTCAGGACTCATCTATATCAATGATTTGGATGAGAATGTACATGGCATAGTTAGCAAGTTTGCAGATGACATAAATGTGGGTGGTATTGTAGATGGTGAAGATGATTGTCAAAAATTGCAGCAGGATCTTGACTGGTTGGGCATAGGAATGGTTGATGGAATTAAATAACAGAAAAATGTGAGGTGTTGCATTTTTGGGAGCACTAACAGGGGCAGAACCTATACAGTGAATGGTAGGGCTCTGGTGTATTAGAGCAGAGGGATCTCGGATTACAGGTACATTGTTGATCGGAAGTGGCATTGCAGGTAGATAGGGTGGTCAAAAAGGCATTTGGCCCATTGACCTTGATCAGTCAGAGCATTAAGTATAGTTGGGAGGTCAAGTTGCAGTTGTATATGATGTTGGTGAGTATTATGTTCAATTTTGGGTGCCATTTTACAGAAAAGATGTTGTCAAGCTGGAAAGGGTGCAGAGAAGGTTTACAAGGATGTTGCCAGGACTCAAGTGTCTGAGCCATAGGGAGAGGTTGAGTAGGCTGGAACTTTATTCCTTGCAGCACAAGGGATAAGGAGTGAACTTATAGAGGTGTAACTAATCACGAGAGGAATAGATCAGGTAAACGCATAGAGTCTCTTTCCCAGAGAGGGGGAATCGAGAACCAGAGGATATAGGTTTATGGTGCGGAAGGAATTAATAGGAACCTGAGGGATAACTTTGTTAGGCAAAGGGTGGTAGGTGTATGGAACGAGCTGCCAGTGGAGGTAGTTGAGGCAGGTGCTACCGCAACGTTTAAGAAACTTTCAGACAGGTACATGGATAGGACAGGTTTAGAGGTATTGTATATGGGCCAAATGCAGGTAGATGGGACTAGTGTAAATGGGGCACGTTGGCCAGTGTGGTCAAGTTGGGCTGAAGGGCCTGTTTCCATGCATTAGGATATGACTCCATTCCTCTAGAGTCAAAGATTAATAAAATCATACATGTTGAAACAGGCCATTCGGCCCAACTCATCCTTGTTGACGAATGCGAACCCCTCTGTATTAATCCCATCACCCAGCACTTGCTGCATGGTCTTCTATGCCTAAATGATTCAAGTGTTTGTATAGACACCCAGTGACTCTGCTGCACTCTTTTACGTCATCGGGTGGCGCCGTGAGTGGCAGCCTCGCCAGCAGTGTGTCAGTCATTTAGACTTTTTTTGTTTTTTTTAATATGTCTAAATGTATGCGTTATTGTCTCTCGGTATGTTTTTATGTGGGGGGTAGTGGGGGGGGAAAGGGGGAAACCGTATCCAGTCACTTACCTCGGTGGAAATGTGACTTTCTCCTAGTCGCATTTTTGCCTCCCCCACGGCCTTACAGCTTGGATTGGTGCGGCCTGTCCATGAGACCGGCCCAGAGCTTAAGCAGCGGGTGTGGCGTGGACCTCCATCGCGGAGCCAGAAGAATGGCTCCGATTGCCGGCCTGCTGACTTTAACATCATGAAGCCGCGGGCTGCGGAGCTTCTAGCCGGGGGCATGGAGCGGACTTTGCCATCCCAGAGCCAGGGATCCCTTGCTGGGGATCACCAGCGAAGAGCTCCGACCGCTGGCCTGCCTGCGGCCTATAACATTGAGAAGCCGTGGCTCTGGTAAGAAAGTTGCCGATTGGGGCACTCCATGAGTGTGTTTGATCCATCCTGACGTCGGTGCTTCGATCAGCCTGACGAGAGGGCAGGTACATTGGGCCGTCCGTAGCGGCGACTGTGGAGGGTCAAGGCCCCAAGCATGGGTGAACAAAAGGTGAAAGACTGACTGAACTTTATTGCCTTCCACAGTGATCCCTGTGGTGGATGTTTATGTTAAGTTCTATTGTTCTTTTAATTGTGTGTTGTGTTCTTTTAATTGCATGACTGCATGGTAACTCAAATATCACTGTACCTTAATTGGTGCATGTGGAAATAAATGTGAATCTGAAGTTGAATTTGAATTTTGATCCACTCTCTCCAGTAATACATTCTAGTTTATCACCACTCTCTGGGTGAAAAAGGTCTCCCTGAAATCCCCTCTAAATCTATTCTTCCTTACCCTAAATCTGTGTCCTCTTCCTTTGTTTATTTCTGATATGGGGAAATGCTTCCTGCAGTCTACCCTATCTATGCCCCATAATTTTATAATCATGACCCTCTGAACCTCCTCCATTTTAGGGAGAAGAGACCCAGCCTCTCCAGTCTCTCCTTATACCTGAATCGCTCCATCCCAGGCAACATGTCTTAGAATAAAGGGGAGGTCATTTAAGACTGAGCTAAGAAAAAACGTTTTCACCCAGAGAGTTGTGAATTTGTGGAATTCCCTGCCACAGAGGGCAGTGGAGGCCAAATCACTGGATGGATTTAAGAGAGGGTTGAATAGGGCTCTAGGGGCTAGTGGAGTCAAGGGATATGGGGAGAAGGCAGGCACGGGTTATTGATAGCGGACGATCAGCCATGATCACAATGAATGGCTGTGCTGGCTCGAAGGGCCGAATGGCCTCCTCCTGCACCTATTTTCTATGTTTCTATGTTTCTATGTCGATGAATCTCCTCTACACCCTCTCCAGCACCATCACACCCTTCCTATCGTGTGGTGACTAGAACTACACGCTATTCTCCAAATGCCCGAGTAAAGTTTCATAATGTTTGAGTACAACCTCCCAATTTCTCTATCCAATGCCTGAGCAATGAAGGCCAGGATCCTACCTGCATTGTCATTTTTTAGGATCTATGGATGTGAACACCAAAGTCTCTCTGCTCATCAATACTCCCTGATTGGGAGTAAGCTGATTAGTGATCCCAAATGCAGCGGTTCACATTTATGTGGATTAAATTGCATCCGCTATTTTTCTGCCCATTTCATCAACTACCCTTGCACCTGTCTCTACCCCCGCTGCACTCCTACCACTGCTCGACCCTTGTCTTTCATTCTTGCCACCCCTCCCTGCCACTGCCCCTTCCTATACACCTGTCACACTCCTGCCTTACCGCTGCCCTATCCTTGCCCTTACCCCTGCCACAGCCCTGCCTTTACCCCTTCCTTAGCCCTGCTCCTATTCCTACACCTACCCTCTACCAACACTACCACCACCCTACCTGTTCTCGATCCTTCCCCTGCTTGCAAACCTGGCCACAACTCTGCTCTTGCCCCCGATCCCACCTCTGCTCTTGTCCCTGCCCCTCTCCCTATCCTGCCCTGGCCCTTGGTCTGCTCCCGACCCTGCCCCTGCCATTGCTCTGGCACACCTTGGTAGAAACCTGCCCTCCTGACTGGGTGACCATCATGCGCAGCTTCTTCATATCGAGTCCACACACAAGATTAAAAGTTGTTCAGCCAGAGCTGAACACACTTCTCAGCATCTGCACACAACGGTGTCTGTCTTGTTGCTTCTTGGGCTTCTCGTGCATGGTGGTGGAAAGATTGGTGGAAACAGGGCCGCGACGTGAACGCTCTTTCCTTGACCCCATGCGCAGCTAAGGAAGGCCGACCTCATTCCCTCTCTGGATCATTACCCAACGTAAGGGACAGCGGAGGAGGATAAGAAGTGTTCTGTATTCTTCTGGGCTATCTCCCATTCTCACGATGAACTGAGTCTGTCCCTTCCCTTCATCCTGCTCTTTGTCTTCTCTTAGGGTGTTGTTTGTTTACCTACTGAAGCTCCAATCTGCCCTTGCCTCTCTTCCAATAAACTCTTCAACAGTATAAGATATTCCTGTAAGAAATAGGTGCAGCCGTGGGCCATTCAGCTCCTTGACCTGCTCCACCAATCCACGTGACCCAGGCTGATCTTCTACCTCAACAGCCATTGGTTTTGCAACATCTGCAACCCTACTGACCCCGTGGCCCTCTCCGGCAGTGAATCCCAAGGTCTCACCAACCCACTTTGATGTTTTTTCATTAAACTCATTTTTGGGTGTTACTGGCAAAGCAGATGTCATTCAGTTTGAAAGGGTGCAGAAGAGATTCACCAGGATGTTACCTGAACTTAGCAGCACATCTAACTACAACAGCACATCACAGGAAAAGACCCTTCGGCCCACAATGTCTGTGCTGAGCATGATGCCAAGATAAACTGAGCTCAACTGTCTGCACAACATCCACATCCCTCCACTCCTCGCACACCCGTCTGCCAAACTAAAAACTTCTTAAACACTACTACTCCACTATCACACCTGGCAGCACATTCCAGGCACCCATCCCCTCTGTTTATAAAAGTTGCCCCACATCCCATTAATCTTTGCCCCTCTCACCTTAAAGCTATGCCCTCCAGCCTTTGACATTTCGACCGTGGGAAAAAGCTAGCTTTCACACTGAATTGTTAGCTTGCTTTCTTTCTCTTTTTTCTTTGGCGTGTAGAAGGCTGAAGGATGATCTTCCTGAGGTGTGATGTAAGATCATGAGGGGCTTGGATAAAGTGAATGCTCACAGTCTTTTTCCAAGAGTAGAGGATCTTAAACCAGAGTGGATAGGCTTAGACAATAGACAATAGACAATAGGTGCAGGAGTAGGCCAATCGCCCTTCAAGCCAGCACCGCCATTCAATGTGATACTGGCTGATCATCCACAATCAGTACCCCATTCCTGCCTTCTCCCCATATCCCTTGACTCCGCTATCTTTAATAGCTCTATCTAATTCCCTGTTGAAACCGGCCTCTGCCGCCCTCTGAGGCAGAGAATTACACAGACTCACAACACTCTGTGTAAAATACTGTTTCCTCATATCTGTTCTAAATGGCTTACCCCTTATTCTTAAACTGTGGCCCCCGGTTCTGGACTCCCCCAACATCGGGAACATGTGTCCAAACCCTTAATAATCGTATAATTTCAATAAGATCCCCTCTCCTCCTTCCAAATTCCAGAGTATGTAAGCCCAGCCGTTCCATTCTATCAGCATATGACAGTCCCGCCATCCTTGACTTCACTCCCATCAATAGCAATAAGGAGAGAAATTTAAAAAGAACCTCAGTGGCAACTTTTTCAGAGGGTAGGCCGTAACTGGAATAAGCTGCCAGAGGAAGCTATAGAAGCGGATATAATTACAACTTTCAAAAGACATTTGACAGATGAATAGGAAAGATTTAACGAGATGTGGGTCAAATGCAGAGAAATGGGATTAGCCTAGAATGGCGATGGTTGGCATGAGCAAGGTGTGTCAGTGCCTGCTTCTGTGCATGATGGCTCTATGACTATGAGAGGTCCTGTCCACCTTTAACTGCCCGGAAGGAAGTACAAGTAAGCCATCGTTTTGAATTGCTGCCAACCTTCTGGTGAAAATGCTTCTCAATGCTTTTAAGGATGGAATTCTAGGACTTAATCTCAAAAACAATAAAGTGCGACAATTCATTTACAAGCAAGAGCGGTGTGTGATGTGGAGGTTAACCTGCAAGTGGTATCTCCCTGTGCCTGTTGCCCTGGTCTTCCTTTGTGGTCAAGGTGGTGGGTTTGCGAGGTGCTATGGGTGGTAACTGCAATGTATTTTGTAGATGATCCACAGGACAGCCAATAATAAGGGAGTGCTTAGAGTGGTGGATGGGCACCAATCCAGCAGGCTGCTTTGTCCTGTATGGCGTCAGCCTTCCTGAAAAGTGGTTGGCACAGATAGCCCTGGAGTACAGCCTTCAGTACTATGGCTGTGCTGTTGTCTGGCCCCAGATCATTTTCTGTATCCAGTGGTGCTTCTAGCCGGCAGCATGTCAGACTCCATGAGAAAGGGCAGCATCACCCTAATCTACAAGCAGAAGGGGGAGATGAAGGATATAAGGAATTGGAGACACATCACATTGTTGAATGTAGATTACAAGATCCTGTCTAAGGCCATCGCCAACTTGGTCAAGTTGGCTCTGGGACGGGTGATCCACCCGGACCAAACCTGTGCTATACCTGGCAGGAACATCTCAGACTGCCTGGCGCTGCTGAGAGATACCAATGCCTACGTGCAGGACAGACGGGTGGATGCCTGCCTAGTCAGCTTGGACCAGGAGAAGGCCTTCGACAGGATCTCGTACATGTACATGAGGGACGTGCTCTCCAAAATGGGTTTTGGGGAGGGAATCAGAAATTGGATCCAACTGCTCTACACCAATATCCGTAGTGCAGTCCAAATCAATGGGTGGGTATCAGACAGTTTCCCTATCAGGTCTGGAGTCAGGCAGGGTTGCCCTCTCTCCCCTGTCTTGTTTGTCTGCTGTATTGAACCC
Source organism: Okamejei kenojei (assembly GCA_035221665.1). Taxonomy (NCBI): domain Eukaryota; kingdom Metazoa; phylum Chordata; class Chondrichthyes; order Rajiformes; family Rajidae; genus Okamejei; species Okamejei kenojei. The sequence continues at coordinate 46,232,928 of CM069148.1, forward strand.
TTTGCCAAATCCATCTGGAAGGATGCGAGCATAAGAGGAGTGACATTGCCAGGCAGTGGGGGCATTCAAGTAAAAACCTCCCTGTACATGGATGATGTCGCCGTCTTCTGCTCAGATCTAGGGTTGGTCCGCAGATTGATCAGCATCTACCCTGGTTCGGGGGGGCTGAGGCATGTGACAAGAATTGGTTGGAGCGGATAGGCAAGGTGGGGAAGAAACTGGAGCTGTGGAAGCAACTATAACAGGGAAAAATTGGTCATTAGGTGTGAGGTGCTCTTGGGGTTGCTGTACTTGGCGCAAATGTGGCTTGTCCCTCCCTCCTACGCCACAGGGATCACCCGGGCCATCTTCCAGTTCATCTGGGGGTCGAGGATGGACTGGGTGCAACGGGCCACAATGCACGTCGCCAGACAATTGCCACACCATCTGTCGTTCGTGGAAAGGTTCTTCCAGACCAACACCTTTGAGCACATGTCCATCGGGCAGTGGTCAGCACGGAACGCCCTGCAGGCACTGCACGGAAATGACTCCATGTGGCGTGGGTTCCCAGAGCAGACAGCCCAGCTTGTCGGGCAAAATGCCTCATCGCCAGAACTCACCAACAAGCACCAAGACCCGGCTTGGCTGGCGGTGAGGGGAGCCCTCCCAGTCAGATCCTTCCTGCACCATCAGAACTTCACTGCCAGCGCACGCTGCCCTCGGGACGGCTGCTATTGAGAGGAGACGGTTGCTCACCTCTTCGCAGAGCGTGGATTCTCAAAGAGAGTCTGGAGAAGTTTGCAAAGGTCCCTGTCACGGTTTATTCTGAACAGCTCTGTCACAGAGGACTCTGTGATTTACGGACTGTTCCCAGGGACGCATTCAGAAACTGACATCGAGTGCTGCTGGAAGTTCATCAAGTCAGTGAAAGATGCTCTTTGGTCTGCCCGAGCATTGTCGACCACTCAGCGGATCGAGATATCCATCGGGGAATGTTGCCGACTGGCCCGCTGCAGACTGCAGGAGTACGTGCTGAGGGACGCACTGATGCTCGGTACCGCCAAGGCTCTGTGGGGGAGGGCCACAGTCTTGGGTCCTTTCGCTGCTGGACATGGGGACACGGTATGGTGGAGACGCCCCTCAAAATAAGGGAAGGTATCCCACGCCAGGCGGCCACATGAGTGGCAAGGGTGGGGGGATAAATTAGTGATTTGGGGAAACTATTATATGTATGTATAGCCTCCGAGAATTTCGGATGGAATTTTGTCAGGATCGTGTATATTGTATATATTTATTTCTCAAATAAAGTCTATTTCAAAATTTTAAAAAAATCCAGTGGTGCAGGATGCTGGTTTACCCCAAAGATAGACACAAGTTGCTGGAGTAACTCAGCGGGACAGGCAGCATCCTTGGAGAGAAGGAATGGGTGATGTTTCGGGTCAAAACGTCACCCATTCCTTCTCTCCAGAGATGCTGCCTATCCCGTTGAGTTACTACAACATTTAGTGTCGATCTTCAGTATCCAGTGGTGTTTAGCTGCGTCTTGGTATCATGTGGAGTGAATCACAATAACTGGAGGTGATGACGGGGATTGTGGGAAGCTGACATATGTAGAGAAGAAAGGAGAAAGGAAAAGGTAGAGCCAGAGGGAGAGCTGAGAAGGGGAGGAGACAGCAATGGCTACTGGAAATTGGAGCAGTCAATGTTTATGCCGCTTGGGTGCAGACTGCCCAAGTGGAATATGAGGTGCTGCTCCTCCAATTTCCGGTGGTGCTCACTCTGGCCATGGAGGAGGCCCAGGACAGAAAGGTCGGATTCGGAATGGGAGGGGGAGTTGAAGTGCTGAGCCACCGGGAGATCAGGTTGGTTAATGTGGACCAAGCGGTGGGGTTCGGTGAAATGATTGCCAAGCCTACGCTTGGTCTCACCAATGTAGATCAGCTGACATCTAGAGCAGCAGATGCAATAGATGAGGTTGGAGGAGATGCAGGTAAACCTCTGTCGCACCTGGAACGACTAAACACCTGTGTTTATATCCTTTTTCAGTCTCATTTTGCTCTCCTCCTTGCTCACAATCCCACCTGGTTTGGTTTCATCAGCTAACTTGCAAATATGACATTTAATTTCCTCAGTCAAACCATTAATCTAAATGGTAAACAGCTGAGGGCAAGCACTGAACCCTACAGTATTCCTTATGACCTGACATCTTGAGAGAGGTCAATTTATTACTCTTTGCTTTCTCTCTGTTAACCATTTCTTGACACCCTGCTATATCACCCCTCATTCTGCCCATATGAAAACCTTGCCAATAACTTAAATACTTCACATCCATTTGTTCCTCTCTATCTTTTCTACTAATCAAATTACTCCAGTACATTATCAAATGTGATTTCCATTTCATGAATCCATTCTGACCCTGCACAGTCCTATTACTTTTTTTTACATTGCATTGCAGATTCTACATGTTCATTAGAGATTTGGGCATTTTGCCTTCTAGCAATGTTGCATAGGCTGATAATTCCCTATGTTTTTTCCCCTTGTACCATAAATATGGGGTCATATTCACACCCTATCATCAGGAGCCTTGCCTAATGCATTACCATATCGAAGGAAATACATTTTGGACCGAAACCCTTCTTGACTGAACGAGGGTGAAGAAAGGAAAAAGGAGGAGGAGCCCGAGGGCTGAGGAAGAGCTAGGAAGGGAGGAGACAGCAAGGGCTAACGGAATTGGGAGAATTCAATGATTATGCCACTAGGGTGCAGACTGCCCAAGTGGAATATGAGGTGCTGCTCCTCCAGTTTCCGGTGGTGCTCACTCTGGCCATGGAGGAGGCCCATGGCAGAGAGGTCGGATTTGGAATGGGAGGGAGAGTTGAAGTGCTGAGCCACCGGGAAGGTCAGCTTGGTTAATGCGGACCAAGCGGTGGTGTTCGGCAAAACGATCGCCAAGCCTACGCTTGGTCTCACCGATGCAGATCAGCTGACATCTAGAGCAGCGGATGCAATAGATGAGGTTGGAGGAGATGAAGGTGAACCTCTGTCGCACCTGGAATGACTGCTTGGGTCCTTGAGTGGAGTCGAGGGGGGAGGTAAAGCGACAAGTGTAGCATCTCTTGCGGTTGCAAGGGAAAGTGCCCAGGGAGGGGGTGGTGCAGGAGGGAAGGGAAGAATTGACCAGGGAGTTACGGAGGGAGCAGTCTTTGCGGAAAGCAGACAGGGGGGGAGATGGGAAGATGTGGCGAGTGGTGGGGTCACGTTGGAGGTGGCGAAACCGATGGAGGACTATTTGTTGTATGTGCCGGCTGGTGGGGTGGAAGGTGAGGACTAGGGGAACTCTGCCCTTGTTAGTGGGGGGATGGGGAGAGAGAGCAGTGTTACGGGGTATGGAGGAGACCCTGGTGAGAGCCTCATCTATAGTGGGGGGGGGGGGGAACCCCCGTTCCCTGAAGAATGCGGACATTTCCGATGCCCTGGTGTGGAACACCTCATCCTGGGAGCGGATGCGGCATAGACGGAGGAATTGGGAGTAGGGGATGGAGTCCTTACAGGAAGCATAGTGGGAAGAAAAGTAGTCTAGATAGCCATGGGAGTCAGTGGGTTTATAGTGGATGTCGGTCAGAAGACTATCACCTGCGATAGAGATAGTGAGGTCAAGAAATGGTAGGGAAGTGTCAGAAATGGTCCAGGTGTATTTGAGTGCCGGATGGAAGTTAGTTCATTAAGTTCAATTAAGTCAATAACTGTTGTTGCTTTTTAAAAAAAACTGTGGTTTGTAAGACATGACCTTCTCTGCACAAACCCATGCTGACTGATCCTACTTATACAAACACCTTCCAAATGTGAGTAACTCCTAGCTCTAAGGATCCTCTCCAACTGATAGGAGGCTCATTGGACTATAATTTCCTGGATTACCCTTATTTTCCGTCTTAAACAAGGGCTCAGCATTGGCCTCCCATTGGTTCTCCGGGACCTGGCCTGAGGCTCGAGAAGTTACAATGATCTTTACTAGGCCCCTGCAATTGCCTCTCTTCCCTCTTTCAATAATCTCTGGTAGATCCCATCAGGTCCTGGGGACATATTCATCCTAATGGTTTTCAAGAGACAAAAGATGACTTCCTTCTTGATCTCGCAATGCTTTGGCACATTTGTATTTCCCACACTGATCTTATTATCGTCCACCTCGTTTTCCTTGGTTAATTCAGAAGGAAAGTATTCAGTTAATAGATCTATATCGTCTGACTTTAGACTTTAGAGATACAGCGCAGTACCAGGCCCTTAGGCCCACTGAGTCTACGCCCACCAGTGATCACCGACGTACACTTGCACTATCCTACACACCAGGGACAATTTACAGTTTTACCAAAGCCAATTAGCCTACAAACTGTGATATCTTATGCTCAGACATAAAACACACGAGTTGACACGCTGGTGACCGGATATCGACTGCACGGTGTACTGTGGTTTATTCAATATCATTAACAATCCTCCGACACAAAGGTGGCGCTATTACAACTCCTCCCACCTTAATGAAAAAGTTATCGCCTTGTTGACATTTAAAAAAAAATATCATACAAGTGTATGGCTTTTTCCAACAAACAGCATATAATTCAAACTATGCCACGATGAAGACAATTTCACCTTCTAATATGTGTAATGGTTTGTTTCATACCGTCTTAAAATAAAATCACATACCAAATTGGTATCATGTTATCTAACGATAACAAGTGTAAGGCAAGGCAAGACAAATGTATTTATACAGCAACATTCGTACAAGCAGCAATTCATAGTGCTTTACAAAAGAAACAAAAGAATATCATAGTAAAAAGACAGCAGAACAACCATACAACACAGGACAACAAAATAGCCAATAATCAAAAATTACAAAACAAGCAATAAGACAAATGCATGAATAGTAAAACAAAGTCACTAAAACAATAAAACGATTTTAAAAGCACATAAAAGGGATAAGATTAGAAGGTTAAGATTATCTGCATGTTGGGTTATGGAAAAACTACAGTAAACAACAGTGTTTTTAGGCCTGATTTAAATGAGCTTACAGTCTGTACACACCTCAGGTGTTCAGGGAGCTTGTTCCACAGGTGTGGTGCATAAAAACCGAACGCTGCTTCAGCCTTTTTAGTTCTGACCCTGGGAACACAGAGTAAATCTGTCCCTGAAGACCTGAGGAGTCTAGGTGCCTCATATACAACAAGAAGGTCAGAGATGTATTTTGGACCCAGACCATTCAGTGCATTGTACGCCAGTAACAGAATTTTAAAATCTATCCTTTTACACACAGGGAGCAGGTGCAAGGATTTAAGGACAGGTGTAATGTGGTCCATTTTCTTGGTGTTGGTATAGACTCTGGCAGCGGCATTCTGGATAAGCTGCAGTTGTTTAATTGATTTTTTACTGAGACCTGCAAAGATACCGTTACAGTAATCTAACCTACTGAAGATATCTGCATGAACAAGTTTTTCAGTGTCTTCTTTGGACAGAAATCCCTTGATTCTTGCAATGTTTTTTAGATGGTAATGGGCAGATTTGGTAATGGTCTTTATATGGCTGTTAAAATTCAAATCAAGTCCATAACTACACCAAGGTTTCTGGCTTTGTCTGTGGTTTTCAATGCGATTGAGTCAAGTTGAGCACTCATCTCTAGCCTTGTATTTTTGGAACCAAAGACAATAATTTCTGTCTTATTTGCATTGAGCTGGAGGAAGTTCTGGTTCATCACTCACTACCCATGAGATATCATGTTCTTCATGTTACCAGAATATAACAAAACGGTATGAATTTATTACAACCTTGTCTGATAGTTTACTTGTATATAACCTGAATATTATGAGGGCATCGTGCATACATGTTGCATATACAATGATATGTGCATTTCACAAATTAAACATAACCACTTTGTTAACCTGTACTTAACCAAATGATCTGACTCGTCTAATTAATCTGATGTAAAACCTGTCTGTGCTTGCATTGGCATGACATGGTCAATGTGTACTTTTCTCACCTTCCCACTTCCAAACATCTTGACCAAGTATGTCCGTGGTCCCCACTTTCTCACTACTCTTCCAGGTTACCACTTCACCCACTTGTGATGATGGTTTTTCACCTTGTGATTCAACTCAACACTCCTTTCCTTTACTCCTGTCATGATATGATTTTTGTTTCTCCTGTTTCTCTTCTACTGTTTGAGCCAAGTTTGGTTTCAACAGTGAAAACCTTGTTCTTGGTTTTCTCTTCAAGAACAGTTCTGCTGGCATTTGACCAGTAGTGGTGTGAGGTGTGTTCCGATATGTAATCAGAAAGTTAGCCAGTTTGTGAGTCAGAGACAACTGTCTTTTCTTTGGATATGGATCCATCAGTTGTTTGACTAATGCACTCTTCACAATTTGCACTGTGCGTTCTGCTGCTCTATTTGAAGCAGGATGGTATGGAGCGACTCTAGTGTGTTTTACACCATTCCCTTTCATGAATTGTGCAAACTCTTGGGAACAGAATTGAGGTCCGTTATCAAACACAATTTCCTCTGGAAATCCATAGGATGCAAACAATGCTCGCAAAATGTCTATCGTTTTGCTGGATGTTGTTTTGTTCATCAGAAACACCTCAACCCACTTGGAGTGACTATCAATCACAATTAACAATTGTTGTCCATCTAACTCTGCAAAGTCAACGTGTAATCTTTGTCACACTCTAGCCGGCCATTTCCATGGCTGTAGCGGTACTGTTGGTGGATTCTTTCCAACTGCTTGACATGTGCGACACTCTTTCACCGTTTGTTCTATGTCCTTATCTAGACCAGGCCACAATAGATAGCTTCTAGCTAGTCTTTTTGTTAGACACATTCCCAAATGTTGATCATGAAGATCTCCTAGCAATTTTACTCTGTGTCTTTCAGGGATTACAACTCTCGCTCCACACATGGCACACCCTTGGTCCACTGAGAGTTCATTCCTACGTACAAATAATTGTTTCAGTTCTGCCTCTGAATCCGGCAATTTGTTTGGCCATCCATTTGTAACATACTCCTGCACTCTTGACAAAAGTCTGACAGTGCGAGTAGCCTTCCGAATGTTCCCTGATGTGATAGGTAACTCATCTACATGAGAGAAATAAAACACGTCCTCTCTGTTTGGGGTAACCTCCGTTTCCAAAGGTAACTGGACATGGCGTCCACATTGCTGTGCTCTGCTGACTTACAGTACTGAATATCATACTGCTATGCAGAAAATATCAATGCCCATCTTTGCATTCTGGCTGCTGTCAGAGTTGGAATGTGTGCTTTTGGATTTAGGATCACTGTCAATGGCTTGTGATCTGTCTCGATTACAAACCTTCGACCATACAAGTATTTGTGAAACCACCTAACGCCAAAAATCAATGCAACTGCCTCTCACTCTATTTGTGCATAATTTCTCTCACTGGCACTGAGTGTTCTAGATGCAAATGCTTTTGGCCTCTCCTCTCCATTTTCTAGCACATGAGAGAGCACAGCACCAACACCGTGTGGTGAAGCATCACATGCTAACTTCACTGACGTATTGACATTGTAATGAACAAGCATTGTACTCTCTGCCAACTGGGCTTTAGATGACTTGAAAGCTTGATCACATTCACTTGTCCACTTCCATGCTACATCTTTTCTCAAGAGCTCATTCAAGGGATGTAAACAGGTGGACAGATTTGGCACGAATTTCCCATAATACTTCACTAATGCTAAAAAGGATCGGAGCTCAGAGATGTTTCTGGGAGTGGGCGCGTTCTTGATTGCATCAACTTTACACTTGGTGGGGTGTAGACCATCCTTGTCTATCTTATGACCCAAGTACTCTAATGAGTTCTGAAAGAACTCACACTTCTGTGCCTTCACTCTTACGCTGTGTGTTTCAAGCTGTTTGAGTACCACTTGCAATCTTTCATCATGTGTCTGCCTGTCAGGGGCTGAGATGAGGATATCATCGAGGTAACACGCCACACCTTCAATTCCCTCTAGAATTTGTGTCATCAATCCTTGGGGCTGATGATATGCCAAATGGGAGCCTATTGAACTGTAACAATCCCAAATGCGTGTTGATAGTCAGCTTGGATTTAGATTCGTCATCTATACGTAACTGCAAGTAGGCATTAGTCAAGTCCAGTTTTGTGAAGACTTGGCCGCCTCTGAGGGTGATAAACAAATCCTCTGCCGTTGTTAGGGTATCAGGTATGCTACCTTCAAGTACCTGGTTTATGGTTACCTTGTAATCCCCACAGATTCTAACACTACCATCAGGTTTAGGTACAACTATAATGGGTGTTTCCCATTCACTACTTTCTACGTTACTGATAATGTTCTCAGCCTCAAGTCTTTTCAGTTCTTTCTCAACTTTGTCCTTAAGTGCATACGGTATGACCCGGGGTTTGCAAAGCACTGGTGTTGCATCCTGCTTCACGTGTACTTTCGCCTTGTACCCCTTGATTGGCTTTCCCTGATCACCGAACATCTTGTACAAACGAGGAATATCTTGTTCCAGGGTTACACAAAAGGCTGGAGAAACTCAGCGGGTGCAGCAACATCTAAGGAGCGAAGGAGATAGGCAACGTTTCGGGTCGAGACCCTTCTTCAGAATATCTTGTTCCAGTTGAGCTTCCAGATCTGCAGCCAATTCCCACCTGGCAAAGCAGGCTTATCTCCCTTCACAACTACGAGAGGCAACACTGCCTGTTGCTCCTTATACCTAACTGGTACCTGTACACTTCCTAACACTGGAATCTTCTCTCCAAGTAGCTCGATTCGCTTCGTTTCCAAAGGAATTTGACTCAGCTTCTCCTGATACACAGATTCTGTAACGTCTTTGTCACACTGGCCACATAGATGCCCTGTGTTGACTTCCATGCTAACATAAGCTTCATTCAACTGGACTGGAGAGAAGGAATGGAGTCAAGACAGACCACATTCTTTGTCTTCCATTCGCCAGCTCCTGCTCACGAAGATCCCGCTGATGGCGGGGAGCCCGCTGCAGTCCGGTGATCATCGCCCTCCGCCCGGGATGCAGCGGAGGTTTGCACCCGGTGAGTTGTCCAGCGCACGGTGGACAAGGGTGGACAGCAATAGGCCAGGTGAATGAATGCACATAAATGATCGCTTTACTTGATTTTATGTTTTAATTTACAAGCCGCTTCACGTGTCCTCTGTCACCCTTTCAATGATAGACACAAAAAAGCTGGAGTTTTCAACCTGGCCGCGTTGTTACTCCAGCTTGTTGCGTCTGCCTTCCGTTTAAAGCCTTGGGATCGTCGCCGACGTGAAGACGGTGCGAAGCCCGCCCGGTGCAATGGGCGAGGAGCTGGAGAGGGAGGGAAGGGGTCACACACATAGGGATGGGGGTGGGTTGGTGACAGTCAGGGCCAACAATAAGATGGAGAAATACAGAAACACCGACGTGCAAAGGAGACCTACAATAGCGCATGATCTCTCTCGCGTTATGGCGGGTGAGGAACGGATCGTTGCCTTTGTGTTGGCGTGCAGGGGGAGGGGGCTGCTGCTGCCCCCTGCTATCATGCTTTTGAGACTGGTGGGCAATCACAACCAAAGTCAGCGTCTCCACACTAGCAGAGAATGATGACTTGTCTCAACTTACGCCTGGGCACCAAAGTAACTCAGGAGGCGAACCCTGACTCCTCTCCAAAAATCTGATGTGCAACTGCAGCCGGCACCCGGATGGACAGATAACTTCTTGTCTTTGTCGACATTAGGCGTCTTTGCATTGCAGGACTGCAGCTTCTTCAACTCTTCTGCTGGTTGTCTAGAAGTTGTCCTGACTTCTCTCTCTGCCATATCCATTGACGGAGCAGTTTTACAAGCTGTTTCAAATGTCAGGTCACACACCGTCATCAGCTTACTGCGGATTCGCTAACTTCTCAGTCCAGCAACAAAACGGCCTCTTAATGCCCGATCTTGGAAACTTCCAAAATTACAATGAATTGATAACCTCATGAGTGCCACAATAAAATGACTAATGTCCTTCTCTGGAAGTTAGCATCTCGTTCCAAATCGATAGCTTTCAGCTATTTCTAAGGGCTTAGTGTCATAATGTTCTGTTAACTTCTTAAGAATATCCTTCAACAGTGTGTCCTTAGGTTTGGCTGGAGCTAACAAATTCTTTGCCGTTTCATAAATATCGGGACCCATTTCAGAGCGGAAATTGCTCTTTTCCCAGCTTGAGTTGCCTCATTAAAACATCTTGATTCCACATCAGAAGCTTCTACTTTAGGAATGTTATACGCGGCAAAGAACAACTCTAAACATTCGATGTACGCACTGAACGTTTCCCGACTTTGCTGGAACTCACCCAATCGTCCGATGTACCTGCTGGACACCGCCATCTTGGATTTCTAACAGTCTCACCACACGTGCTTCATGAACCCAAACTTTGTGACCGGATTTTCAGCTTTCCATGACCGAAAGTTATAAACACTTCTCCGTGCATCTGTAGAATTCCTGATCTACATGAACAAATAAAGCTGGGGAATCCGCGATTCCATCCTCTTTGCCATTTTTGACATCTTATGCTCAGACATAAAACACGAGTTGACACGCTGGTGACCGGATATCAACTGCACAGTGCACTATGGTTTATTCATGATCAGTAACAATCCTCTGACACAAAGGTGGCGCTATTACACAAACCTGTATTTTTTTTTTGAACATGGGAGGAAACCCGAGCACCTAGAGAAAACCCAAGTGATCATAGGGAGAATGTACAAACTCCTTACAGGCAGCACCCACAGTCAGGATCGAACCCGGTCTCTGGCGCTGTAAGTCAGCAACTCTACCGCTTCGCCACTGAGCCACCCAAAGCATAAATTTCCTCCTTTTTCATTGAGTTCTACCCTCAACCTTCTGCCTTGCTACCTTCTCTCCAGTTACCTTGCATGGTTATGTAGTCTTGGGATTTTCTTTGATCTGACTTGTCAAATACATTGCATGGTCCCTTCCGGCCCTTATAATTCTTTCCTGCTTTCTCTATGATGCTCAAATGCCCTATTTAATTTCAACTTCCTAAACGTTAAATGTGCTTTCTTTTCCATTTTGACAACCTCTCTCAAAATCCATAGTTCCCTTACCTTGCCATCCTAGATCATCTTCCTTACTGAACTCTGATCAGTTGGTCCTTCCCCTGAAAGCTAATTCCTCTCAAGAAAGTGTATGGTATGCTTGCCTACATTGGCCAGGACATTAAGCATAAGAGTCAGGTGGTCATATTGCAGCCTCATCAGATCTTGGTTAGGTCTCATTGAAATGTGTCGCCCCAATACAGGAAGGATGTGGAGGCTTTGAAGTGGGTGCAGGTGAGGTTTACCAGAATGCTACTGCGATTACAGGGAATTAGCTACATGAAGAAGTTGTCCAGACATGGATTGATTTCTCTAGTATTTTAGAGGTTGCGGAGAGACAAAATTATGAGAGGCATAAATAGGGTCGACAGTCAGAACCTTTATTCCCAGGATGGAAGTGTCAATGTCTGGAGAATGAGAGGGGCAAAGATTAAAGGTGATGCGTGGGGCGAGTTTTTTTCATAGAGAGTAGTCAGTGCCTGAAATGCACTACCAAGGGTGGTGGTGGAGGTAGATACATTTAAGAGCCTATTAGACAGCCTGATGTATATGCAGGGAATGGAGGGATATGGATCACACACAGGCAAAGGATATTAGTTTAACATGGCATCATGTTCAGCACGGAAATTGTGGGCTGAAGGGCCTGTTCCTGTGCTGTCCTGTGCTATGTTCTATGTTCTATATAAGTCACATCAAGTGAAAATCCCCACATACATATCTGACAGATTGCAGTACAGGAGACGGCAATTGCAATGTCCCACCCCCTCTGCTCATCAGTGTATTAAAGTAATTGGACGTCTTTGTATTAGTAATCCAAATTTGTATTGTTTGCAGGGGGAAAGCTTCCAGACTACAGGGAAATGAAAGAAGAATACCCGCATATTTTTTATTGTGAGTACTTCAACATTTCTTAAACTTCTACCTTCAAACTAGCAGTTAATGCTCAAATGAACCTTCATTCGCATTCAGATAAGTTATTCCTCTCAGGGCTTTCTGTTAGGTTTACATTCCTCAAGCCAATGCATGAGAAAACTTCCTCAACTTACCTCAGCATTTTATTTGGGGGGGGGGGGGAATCGTTTGGTTAATAATACTTTTTTAAGCTTTCAATTATCAGTTGTTTCTTGTTTTTATATTGTTAATTATTTGCATTATTTGTAGTTGTTTTTATATGTTGCTGAATGCCAAACACATTGAAAAACCTGCTGAAATCAATTGCAGACTTCCTTCGAACTCAAATCTTGGCCAACTTGGGGATATTTCATGTTATTCCTTCACCCAAATCATTGCTATATCTTGTGAAGAGCCAGATCCCAGTACTGATCCAGCTGGGATACCTCACTCACCACTGCCTGCTACATGGTGTTGCCACCAGTTCTTTATCCACAGCAGCACCTCCTCCCCAGTCTCATATGTTTTAATCTTTCCGCACTTAAGTGGGACCTTATCAAAAACGTTCTGAAGTTATCAGTACACAACATGCGCTGCTTCTCCTTTACCTATTCAGCAAGTTTCACCCTCAAGATGTTCGAAGAGATTTGTCAAGCATGGTTTCTTGAATCAATGTAGACTTAGTCCAATCCTGTAGGAAGGAACTGCAGATGCTGGTTTAAACCAAAGATAGACACAAAAAGCTGGAGTAATTCAGCGGCTCAGACTGTATCTCGGGAGAAAAGGAATAGGTGACAAATTGGTTCGGATGTCACCTATTCCTTTTCTCCAGAAATGCTGTCTGACTCGCTGAGTTACTCCAGCCTTTTGTGTCTATCTTAGTCCAATCCTGTCCTTCTAAACAAAGTCTCTATTCTTTTGTTAATAATAGACTCTAACTTTTCCCATCACTGGTGTCAGGAGAATCGGTCTATAAATCTCTCTTTCATCCTTTGTCAAGCATGCAGTTACATTTGCAACCCTCCAAACAATTGAAAACATTCCAATGCTTCTGTTCTTTCCAGTGCCATTAAGTAGTTAGGGATGTAAATTGAAGATAGACACAAAATGCTGGAGTAACTCAGCGGGACAGGCAGCATCTCTGGATAGGTGACGTTTCGGGACGGGACCCTTCTTCAGTCTGAAGTGATCTCTCCAAGAACATTGTAATTATACTCCTCTCCTAACACCTCCTCTGGCAGCTGGTTTGATCATTCTTTATATAAAATACTTGACCCTCAGGTCCCAGTTAGAGCCTTTCCCTGTCACCTTCAAACAATACCCTTTAGTTTGAGACTCCTTTGTACCAAAGGAAAAGACTGTGGCCATTCACCTTATCTATTTCCCTCATGATTTTATAAACTCCCTCAGCGTCCTACAATCTAGGGGGAAAAAAACTTGGCACATCCAGCCTCTCCCTATAACCCAAGCACTTGTGACCGGGTATCAGCCGCATGGAATTTTCTTGGAGCCTTTTCAGTGCAAAGGATGTAGGATGGAACTGCAGATGCTGGTTTACACTGAAGATGGACACAAAAAGCTGGAATAACTCAACGGGACTGGCAGCATCTCTGGAGAGAAGGAATGGGAGACGTTTCAGGTCGCGAGATGCTGCCTGTCATGGTGGGTTACTCCAGCTTTTTGTGTCTAGTAAAGGAAGGCAAGGTCAGGGAAGCTTGGATGACCAGAAACATTATGTAAAGCAAGCAGGAAAGAACTCGAGCATTGAATTGGAAGGGCCAAAAGGAGCCATGAAATGGCATTGTAAGTTGGAAAAAAGAAAATCCCAAGGCTTTTTATAGGTGTATTAAAAACAAGAGAGTAACCATGAAGATGTTAGGGCCATTCAAGGATAAAAGGGGGAATTTATGCCTGGAGTATATAGGCAAAGTACAAGGTGAGTTTTTTTTGCATCTACATTCACCAAGGAGAAGGAAATAGCAGACAGTGAGGCCAGAGTGGGGAATCCTAATATACATGGGGAGTTTGAGATCAAGTAGGAGTTGGCATGGGCTCGTGAAAAGCACGAAGGTGGATCAATCCCCAGGGCCTGAAAGGGCCCATCCCAAGTTATTGAGACAGTTAGCAGGGCAAGGTTTTTACCCCGTGGTTGATACCTGGAACACAATGCCAGGGATGATGGTGGAGGCAGATACAATGGTGTTGTTCAACAATTTTTTAGGTAGGCACATGGATATGCAGGTAATGGAGAGACACGGAACAAATGCAGACAAAAGAGATTGGTTTAATTTGGCATTGTATGCAGCATAGACATTGTGGGCCGAAGGCCCTGTTCCTGCTCTGTGCTGTTCTATGTTCAGTGGGTGGGGCTCAGCTGTTGGTCAGAGGCAATGCCTGGGGGCTTCTATAAGATGAGGCTTTCCTGGCCTTTTTGACTGTGCCTGATCCTTGAATGCACCTGATGAAGTTGATCTTTCCAGTATTGGTACAACTCTGGACTGTCCCCATAGTGCAACACCAGAAGTCTAGATACAGGAGAATTACAGACCAGTTAGCCTGACTTTGGTGGTGGGAAAGATGCTGGGGTCAATTATTAAGGAGGAAATAATGGGGCATTTGGATAGCAGTAAAAGGATTAGTCCAAGTCAACATGGATTTATGAAAGGGAAATCATGCTTGACTAATCTTCTGGAATTTTTTGAGGATGTGGCAAGTAAAATGGATGAAGGGGAGCCAGTGGATGTAGTGTATCTAGACTTTCAGAAAGCCTCTGTTAAGGTCCTGCAAAGGAGACTGGTGGCTAAAATTAGAGCACATGGTATTGGGGATAGGGTGTTGACATGGATAGAAAATCAGTTGGCAGGCAGGAAGCAAAGGGTAGGAGTGAACGGGTCCTTTTCAGAATGGCAGGCAGCGGCGAGTGGAGTGCTGCAAGGCTCGGTGTTGGGGCCGCAACTGTTTACCTTATATATTAATCATTTGGAAGAGGGAATTAGGAGCAACACTAGCAAGTTTGGGGATGACACAAAGCTGGATGGCAGTGTGAACTGTGAAGAGGATGTTAGGAGGTTGCAGGGTGACCTGGACAGGTTGAGTGAGTGGGCAGCTGCGTGGCAGATGTAGTATAATATAGATAAATGTGAGGTTAATCACTTTGGCAGCAAAAACAAGGGGGCAGATTATTATCTCAATAGGGTTAGGTTAGGTAAGGGGGAGGTGCAGCGAGACCTGGGTGTCTGGAGTATTGTGTACAGTTTTGGTCTCCTAATTTGACGAAGGACATCCTTGTGATTGAGGCATTGCAGCGTAGGTTCACGAGATTGATCCCTGGGATGGCGGGAGTGTCATATGAGGAAAGATTGAAAAGACTACGCTTGTATTTACTGGAGTTTAGAAGGTTGTGGGGGGATCTTATAGAAACATATAAAATTATAAAAGGACTGGACAAGCTAGATGCATGAAAAATGTTCCCAATGTTGGGCGAGTCCAGAACCAGGGGCCACAGTCTTAGAATAAGGGGGAGGCCATTTAAGACTGAGGTGAACAAAAACTTTTTCACCCAGAGAGTTGTGAATTTGTGGAATTCCCTGCCACAGAGGGCAGTGAAGGCCAAATCACAGGATGGATTTCTATCTCTCGAGTTAGATAGAGCTCTAGGGGCTAGTGGTATCAAGGGATATGGGGAGAAGGCAGGCACGGGTTATTGATTGGGGACGATCAGCCATGATCACAATGAATGGCGGTGCTGGCTCAAAGGGCCGAATGGCCTCCTCCTGCACCTATTTTCTGTTTCTAAGTGCTGGAGGGTCTCGGGCTGTGGACCAGCATCTGCAGAAAGAGAAAACTGTCAATATCAGGGACCCCTGTTCAGAACAAGATTTCTTGATATGAATAATGCACAACTGTGGTATCTGCCTGTGGGGAAAGGGTCACAACTGTGGCACCTCACACCATAAGAGCAAGGTTTGCTAACAAGGAGGGCAACGACCCAAATAACATTCCCACACCCTACCAGGATCAAATCCCAGAGAGATGGTGAGTTTGCTTGAGGACATCAGGTGGTTGTCAGGAGATGTGTAAAATTTGGCAGATAATGAACGACATCTCACACGTTGCTTTCACAGCCCCGAAAAGAGCCGTCTGTACCACGTGGGGAAGAGGACATTTCAAAACGTTCGATAATTTCATGTATGACTTTTACAAAACTTGCAACTATATTTTTGTCAGTGAATGCACAGATCACTTCCCAGATTTCAGCATTCAGCTTCGAAGGGCGAGCAACGGGGATATAAAAAGACTGCTGATTCAATTGTACAGCACCATGGTCACAGTGGAACTGGGCAAAATCACAGTCAACAGTCAGCTGTGAGTACCTGTCAGCTTCTTCACGGCACATTCTTCACAGCAACTGTGTAGCCGCCGCCGCCGCCGCCGCCGCTGCTCCACCGCTGTAGGCCGCGTCCCGCCCACACGCTCCAGCTTCGTTCGACGCCCGCCTTTGCCGCCTCCAGTGCGTGGCCACCTCCATTACCGTTCAGCCTCCTCCGTCCACTTCCAGCTTTGCGACCGAGCCGAATGAGCTGCGGGCGGGTTCGGCCGCACGCCGAGCCTTCGGGAACTTTCCGGCTGGCATCCAGATCGCGGCGCTTCGATAAGGCCTCCCGGCCGGGTTCCCGGTCCGCAGCCGCGGGGCCCGGAGCGAAGCGTTCAAAATGTCAAGGATGTACGTCAAAACATTTCTGTTCGTCTCCCATCACAAGGTTCTCATGATGGGAGAAAACCGTGGCTTGAAACTGTACCCAGTTACACATTCACACGTCAGATTCAGCCAGTGTTTGTCACCTTGCGGCCACAGCTTTTGGATAACAGGCTAGTTCCAAGTGAAATATTGCACTGTGATAAATCCGATACAGTGGGAGGGAGAGGTTCAGTTGTAGTAGGTTCAATCATAGTCAGAGAATCATTGAATCATACAGCATGACAACAGGCCCTTCGGCCCAACTTGACCACTGACCAAGATCTCCACTAGTCCCACCTGCCCGCATTTGTCTTATATCCCTCTCAACTTTTCCTATCCATGTACGTTCAAATATATTTCAAATACTGTTGTAGTACCTACCTCATCTACCTCCAATGGCATTCCATATCATTCCAACATCATTCCCTATACCTGTGTGAAAAAGCCTCAGGTTCCTATTAAATCCTGGTTCTTGATTTCCCTACTCTGGGTAAAAGACTGCAATTACCATTTGCATTTCCCTCGTGATCTTATACACCTCTCTAATATCACCACTCATCCTCCTTCACTCCTTGGAATATAGACCTATCCTGCTACCCTGCAGCTCAGCCCCTCAAGTACTGGCAACATGCTTGTAACTCATCAATTCTCTCTTCAGCTTAAAAACATCTTTCTGTGGCAGGGTGAGCTAAACAGAACCAATACTACAAATGTGGCCTCACCAACGTCTTGTACAACTGTAACATAACATCCCAATTTCTATACTCGAAAGCCCTGACTGATGAAGGCCATTGTGTCGCAAACCTTCTTGACCATCCCATCAACCTGTGACGCCACTTTCAAGGAACTATGTACCTGCACTTCTACGTCCCTCTGCTCTACAACGCTCCCCAGAGCCCTGCCATTCACTGTGAAGGTCCTGCCCTGGTTTGACTTCCCAAAAATGCAACACCTCACCCTCACCTGTATTAAACTCCATCAACCATTCCTCAGCCCACTTGCCTGAGTGCAGTTAGAGGGAGGTTCAGTTGGAGGGGGGCGGTTCAATCAGAGGGAGAGCGTGATTTGACGGTTTAGTTTATTATTGTCAGAATTGTATAGAAAAGACTATACATAAATGCATTTTAGCCACCCACAATGCATATTAGTTATTATTAATTATTGGTTAGTTATTAGTTTAGTTTATTGTCTTGTGTAGCGAGGTACAGTGAAACATTTTTGTTGCGTGCTAACAAGTCAGCAGAAAGATTATTCATGATTACAATCGAGCCATCCACAGTGTACTGATACATAATAAAGGGAATAACGTTTAGTGCAGATAAAAGTCCAGTAAAGTCCAATTAAAACGAGTCTGAGGGTCTCCTACTAGGTAGATAGTAGATCAGGACCAATCTCTAGTTGTTGATGGAATGGTTCAGTTGCCTAATAACAGTTGGGAAGAAACTGTTGCTGAATTTGGAGGTATGTGTTTTCCAACGTCTGTACCTTTGGCCAGATGGGAGAGGGGAGAAGAGGGAATGACTGGGGCGAGACAAGTCCTTGATTATCCTGGTTGCCTTGCTGAGGCAGTGTGAAGTATAGATGGAGTCAATGTAAGGGAGGGTGGTTTGTGTGATGGTCTATGCTGCGTCCACAACTGCAATTTCCTGCGGTCTTGGATGTAGCGGTTCCCAAACCAGGCTGTGATCTAATGATCTAATGCATTCTATGGCGGCTCTGCAGAAGTTGGTGAAGATCGATGGGATATGCCGAACTATCTTAGCCTTCTAAGGGGTCCAAACATAAACATTTCTAAAGTTGTTGATGAAACTAAAGTAAGTGGACTGCTGGATTGTATTCAAGAGAGAGTTAGATATAGCTCTTAGGGCGAACGGAATCAAGGGATAAGAGGAGAAAGCAGGAATGCGGTACTGATGTTTGATGATCAGCCATGATCACATTGAATGTCAGTGCTGGCTCGAAGAGCTGAATGGCCTACTCCTGCTCCTAATGTCCATGTTTCTAGTGGTGATGAGGATGCAAAGAGACTTCAAGACCAATGATAGGATCAGTGGTATTAATAAGACGAGATCATTGGGCTTATGGTATCCACACCAGGATGCTTGCAAGCAACCCACTCACTCCCCAGTCCCATCTAGATGTTCCATCAAAGCCTTCATCACCACATATATATCTAAATGAAAATCTTCACAAAATCTGTTCTGCCACATACAATGCATACAATGCATGCACATACAAGTTCTCTTTGCTCCTGCAATCTCTTCAGAATGATACTCTTTATTCCATTTTGCTTCATCTAATTTTTCCAGCCACGTCATCTGCAGTCCTTCAACTACCATTTTTCTGCATTAAAGCTCATCTGCCACACGTCTGCCCATTCCACCAACATCTCTGTGTCCTGCTGCAATTTTTCAATGCCCTCAGCACAGTTGAATGACGATGTCGACTTTTATGTCATCTCCAAATGTGGAAGTTGAGTGAGTACAGCGAACAACATGCTGGAAGGAGCACCATATCGGACAATATGAGGGAGAAAATAGCAGGGATTTGTGCTAAACTGTGAGAGACTGAGAAATGTTGATGTTCGCAGGGACCCAGGGAAACCTCATGCAGAAGCTTGGGTGCAGCAGCCAGTTCGGAAGGCAAATGGTTACGTTGATCTTTATTGCAAGAGAATGAGTGTGGATTGAAGATGCCTTCCTCTAATTGTTGCCGAGAGTGTACCTGGAGTTAGACACAAAATGCTGGAGTAATTCAGTGGGACAGGCAGCATCTCTGGAGAGAAGGAATGGGTGACAGTTCAGGTCGACACCCTTCTTCAACTTGGAATACCTGGAGTACGGTGGAGTAAGTGCAGCATAGGTTGACTAGACAGTTTCCTGGATGCATACAATGAGGAACGATTGAGTTCTGTATTTCCCAGAGTTTAGAACAACGTGAAGAGATCTCATTAACGTTCCGCAACTCCGACTGAAAGTGCGAAACTGGTGTTCGCTGATTGAAAATGAGGCTTAGCTCGGTACCGTCTGACTGGTTGCACAATGATACCAACAAAGGGGGCCATGCCAGAGTAAGATCGACCCTGGCCATCCTGCTAGAGGTGAGCCTGAGGCATTGGCCTGTCCAGTCTACACGAATCACAGAACAGTGGGGGGCTTGTAAGTCTCAAAAGATAAACTGGAGTAAGTATTGAAGAACTTTGTTATTGGATGTTGTTAACTGCTGCTATTATTTGCCAGGAATATTCAATTGCCTTACAATTCAAATGGAATAAATATTCAGCCGTTTGGGAACCTTGTCAGACTGTTGGCTAAACAGCAGGGGCTTGATATAATTGTTGTCTGGAACAATGAAGACTACCTGATGGTTGGTATCTTTCATCTTTCCTTTTTCCAAGCTTATTTTTGAAAGTGGGATATCGATTTCAAATCTTCTTCTATGACCACAATGTAACCAATGGCGAAAACGGTGTGAGCAGAATATTTCTTGAATCTCTCAGCACAGGGCATAACTGATTCAGGACATCATGGCACGGTGATGCCTCAGTAGAGTTGCTGCCTTAGAGCAATTACAGCACCAGGGACCCGGGTTCGATCCGGACTACAAGTGCACTCTGTACGGAGTTTATATGTTCTCCCCGTTTTTTCAGTTTTGTCCCACACACCAAAGACGTCCAGATTTGTAGGTTAATTGGCTTGGTATAAATTTTAAATTGGCCATAGTCGCTGGTCGGTGCGGACTCAGTGGGCCGATGGGCCTGTTTTTGCACTGTACCTCTAAGCAAAACAAAAAAAAAAAAATCAGTGTTCACCTCCCTGGACTCACTATCTTCCATGACCTTTTCCACAGTAAACACAAACAAAAAGTATTCACTTCGGACCCAGCCCATCACCCATGATAGATATCCACACTGATCCTTCAGGGAACCCACTCTCTCCTTTGTTATCCTGTAGATACAGCCTCCACACAACTATTTTGACTGGTAGAAGATTATCATGAGATGTCAAATTAAACGCTGTAATTGATAATATAAAATGTAACACTAAGAAGAAAGATTTTCAAATTACTAAATGTATATCGAGTTATAGTCATAGAGTTACAAAAAAGTGCAGAAACAGGTCCTTCTGCCCAACGCCAAGACGACCAAGATGCCCCATCTACACTAGTCACATCTGCCTGTGTTTGGCCCACATCCTTCTAAACCTTTCCTATCCATGAACCTGTCCAAATGTCTTTTATATATTTTTTTGTTTTAATGTTGTTGTTGACCATAGCTGATTTAATAATTTAGAAAGAGCCAAGTGTACAAGGAATGGAAAAGGAGGTGGCAATTGAGCCCTTCCTGAAGGTCACATCTGATTTTTTTCTCACCACTCTACTTGCCTGCACTCTGCCCACATCTCTCGATTGCTTTAAGATCAAACAATCTATCAACCTCTGTTAGAACTTCATTTCATTACGGGTTGGGTGAGTTGCCAAACTAAGTGGTGACAGTATCTCCATTGGCAGAACATAAAGATGTACTGTGTCTACCATGGACATGCAATTTCCATTTGACATGTCAGCAAGGTAAGTATACTGGAGAATTGAGGGAAAGAACTGTCAGATGGAGTCTAGCCAAGTCACGTTTATTGTTCAATGCACAAATATGGTGAGGTACAGGTACCATGAAAATCTTACAACAGAATCGCAGGCACATAGACACAGACAACATACAAAAACATAAATTATATATAAGATATAAATTATATATACATGTAAATTCTGCAAAACAGTGAAAAGAAAAAGACAATGCAAAAAAACAAGATACCAGTGCATAAAGACACAATTAGAAAAGTCCATGGTCATGTAAGAGATAGATGCAAAATCCTGAAGGACGGTTGGTGTCTCTTGATGGAGACGGGAGGTATAAGGACAGGTGTTATATGTCCTGCTATTGCAGAGGAAAGTACCTGGGGATGGGGGTTGGTGGGGGGAGGGGGGGGTGGGTTGGGAGGGGAGGGATGAATGAACCAAAGAGTTACAGTGGGGTCTCTGCAGAAGGTGGAAAGGGGTGGGGTTGGGAAGTTGTGATTAGTGGTGTGATCACATTGGAGGTAACAGAATTGTCAGAGGAAGGTGTGTGGGATGCATAGGCTGGTGGGATGAAAGATGGGTACCAGGGGAACTCTGTCCTTCTTGCATCAGGGGCGAGGGGAGCAAGTGAAGAAATGCGGGGTGTAGAGGGGACGCATTTGGGGGAACCATCCATGGCCGAAGAGGGGAAAGCATGTTCTCTAAGGAATGAGGACATCTCTGATGTCCTTGTATGGAAACCTCATCTTGCGAGCAGATGCAGTGGAGACAGAGGAATTGAGAGTAGGGGATAGCATCTTTGCAAGAGGCAGAGTGGGAAGAAATGTAGTCCATAAAACTGTGGGAGTCGATAGGTTTGCAGTAGACATCAGCGACAGTCTATCTCCTGTGATGGAGATAGAGAGATCAAGAAAGGAACGAGAGGTGACAGAGCTAGCCCAGTTGAAATATGATAGTGTATTGGTCCTTATTGTTCTATTGATGAGGTAGGACTAGGGTTGTACAGGTTGATTCAAGAAGTTTAGTTTAGTTTATTGTTGCCATGGTATACTGAGATACAATGAAAAGCTTTTGTTGCTTGCTATACAGTCAAATGAAAGCCTATACATATTTACAATCCAGTTTTCCTATATGTACAGATATTGGTTTACTACACTTAATGCAAAATAAAGTCCAATAAAGTCCCATTAAAGGTAGCTCAAATGTCTTCAATTAGGTAGGAAGGAACTGCAGATGCTGGTTTAAATTGAAGATAAACACAAAATGCTGGAATAACTCAGCAAGAGACCCTTCTTCGACCTGAAATGTCATCCATTCCTTGTATCGAGAGATGCTGCCTGAGTTACTCCAGTATTTTGGGTCTATCTTCAATTAGGTAGATGGGAGGTCAGGACCTCACTCTAGCTGATGAGAGGATGGCTCAGTTGCCTCATTTTCCATCACACAAGTGGTACAGAATTTTGAAAATGCATACCTCCAAATTCATGGGCAAGATTTGTTCCAGCTATCAGAGAAGAAGGAGTGACTGGGGTGAGACTGGACCTGGATTATGATGGTGGCCTTGCTAAGGCATTGTGAAGTGTAGATGGAGTCAATGGAAGGGAAATTGGTTTGTGTGATGGTCTGGGCTACAATCACAATCTATTGAGGTTGGACCCTTCTGAGGCTGGAGCTGTTCCCAAGCTATCATGTGATGCATCCTGAGAAAATGCTTGATACGGTGTATCTGTTGAGGTTGGGGATGTTTGTTGGAAACTTCCCAAACCTTCAAAGGAGGTAGAAGCATTAGTGTGCTTTCATGGTCATTGCTTTGATGTGGCTGACCCAGGACTAATTGCTGGTGATGTTTATTCTGATGAACTTGATGCTTTTGACCATCTCGCCTGTAGCGGCATCAATATATACCAGGGTGTGTGGACCATTTCGGTTCCTGTAGTCAATCCCAATCTCCTTTATTTTATTTTGTTGCATTGTGGAAGAGGTTTTAGTCTGGGCACCTGGTTTTGGATGTAGGAAAAAAGCTGATCCTGAACCTGGTGGTGTGGGATTTCAGGGTTCAAAACCTCCTACCTGGTGGGAGCAGTGAGACAAGGGCATGGTGAGGATCCTCAATGATAGATGCCTGCTTCTTGAGGCAACACCTCATGGGAAAGTTCTCAATGGTGGGGAGGGCTTTGCCTGTGATGGACTGTACCACATCCACCACTCTCTGCAGCCTCTTACATTTTGCGTGCATTGGGATTGCATGGTAGCTTTCATTGTGAAAGGTTTGAGTATTAAAAGTGGGACATCACAATATAGATTGGGTGAATCAAATTGGCAGGGGTGCTGAGGAAGAGGATTTTTTGGAATGTATGCGGGATAGTTGTCTAAATCAACATGTAGAGGAACCAACGAGAGAGCAGGCTATTTTAGACTGGGTTTTGAGTAATGAGGAAGGGGTAGTTAGCCGTCTTGTTGTACGTGCCCCCTTGGGCAAGAGTGACCATAATATGGTTGGGTTCTTCATTAGGATGGAGAGTGACATTGTTAATTCAGAAACAATGGTTCTGAAATTAAAGAAAGGTAACTTTGAGGGTATGAGACGTGAATTGGCCAAGATTGACTGGCAATTAATTCTAAAAGGGTTGACGTTGGATATACAATGGAAGACATTTAAAGACTGCATGGATGAACTACAAAAATTGTTCATCCCAGTTTGGCAAAAGAATAAATCGGGGAAGGTAGTGCATCCGTGGATAACAAGGGAAATCAGGGATAGTATCAAAGCAAAGGATGATGCGTACAAAGTAGCCAGAAAAAGCAGCATACCAGAGGACTGGGAGAAATTCAGAGACCAGCAGAGGAGGACAAAGGGCTTAATTAGGAAAGAAAAAACAGATTATGAAAGAAAACTGGCAGGGAACATAAAAACTGACTGCAAAAGTTTTTATAGATATGTGAAGAGAAAGAGATTAGTTAAAAACAAATGTAGGTCCCTTGCAGTCAGAAACAGGTGAGTTAATCATGGGGAACAAGGATATGGTGGACCAATTGAATAACTACTTTGTTTCCGTCTTCACCTAAGGAGACATAAATAATCTGCCGGAAATAGCAGGGAACCGCGGGTCAAAGGAGGAATTGAGGTTAGTCGGGAAGTGGTGTTGGGTAAATTGAATAGATTAAAGGCTGATAAATCCCCAGGGCCAGATAGGCTACATCCCAGAGTACTTAAGGAAGTAGCTCAGGAAATAGTGGATGCATTAGTGATACTCTTTCAAAACTCTTTAGATTCCGGAGTAGTTCCTGAGGATTGGCGGGTAGCAAACGTAACCCCTCTTTTTAAGAAGGGAGGGAGAGAGAAAACGGGGAATTACAGACCAGTTGGTCTAACATCAGTAGTGGGGAAACTGCTAGAGTCAGTTATTGAAGATGGGATAGCAGCACATTTGGAAAGTGGTGAAATCATTGGACAAAGTCAGCATGGATTTATGAAAGGTAAATCATGTCTGGCGAATCTTGTGGAATTTTTCAAGAATGTAACTAGTAGCGTGGATAAGGGAGAACCAGTGGATGTAGTATATCTGGACTTCCAGAAGGCTTTCGACAAGGTCCCACGTAAGAGATTAGTATACAAACTTAAAGCATACGGCATTAGGGGTTCAGTATTGATGTGGATAGTGAACTGGCTGGCAAACAGGAAGCAGAGTAGGAGTAAACGGGTCCTTTTCACAATGGCAGGTAGTGACTAGTGGGGTACCGCAGGGCTCAGTGCTGGGACCCCAGCTATTTACAATATATATTAATGATCTGGATGAGGGAATTGAAGGCAATATCTCCAAGTTTGCGGATGACACAAAGCTGGGGGGCAGTGTTAGCTGTGAGGAGGATGCTAGGAGGCTGCAAGGTGACTTGGATAGGCTGGGTGAGTGGGCAAATGTTTGGCAGATGCAGTATAATGTGGATAAATGTGAGATTATCCACTTTGGTGGAAAAAACAGGAAAGCAGACTATTATTTGAATGGTGGCCGATTAGGAAATGGGGAGATGCAGCGAGACCTGGGTGTCATGGTACACCAGTCATTGAAAGTAGGCATGCAGGTGCAGCAGGCAGTGAAAAAAGCGAATGGTATGTTAGCTTTCATAGCAAAAGGATTTGAGTATAGGAGCAGGGAGGTTCTACTTCAGTTGTACAGGGTCTTGGTGAGACCACACCTGGAATATTGCGTACAGTTTTGGTCTCCAAATCTGAAGAAAGGACATTATTGCCATAGAGGGAGTGCAGAGAAGGTTCACCAGACTGATTCCTGGGATGTCAGGACTGTGTTATGAAGAAAGACCGGATAGACTTGGTTTATACTCTCTAGAATTTAGGAGATTGAGAGGGGATCTTATAGAAACTTACAAAATTCTTAAGGGGTTGGACAGGCTAGATGCAGGAAGATTGTTCCCGATGTTCGGGATGTCCAGGACAAGGGGTCACAGCTTAAGGATAAGGGGGAAATCCTTTAAGACCGAGATGAGAAAGACTTTTTTTCACACACAGAGTGGTGAGTCTCTGGAACTCTCTGCCACAGAGGGTAGTTGAGGCTAGTTCATTGGCTATATTTAAGAGGGAGTTAGATGTGGCCCTTGTGGCTAAGGGGATCAGAGGGTATGGAGAGAAGGCAGGTACGGGATACTAAGTTGGATGATCAGCCATGATCATATTGAATGGCGGTGCAGGCTCGAAGGGGCGAATGGCCTACTCCTGCACCTAATTTCTCTGTTTCTATGTTTCTATGATACAGTCGTACAAGTCATTGGTGAGGCCACATTTGGAGTACTGTGTGCAGTTCTAGTCATCCAGCCATAGGAAGAATGTTATTGTTGAAAAGGGTGCAGAAGAGATTTACCAGGATGTTACCGAGACTTGCAGGCTTTAGGTATAGGGAGAAGGTGATAGGACTTTATAATTTGGCACGTGGGAGGCTGAGAGGTGAGCTTATTGAAGTATACAAAATCATGAGGGGTTAAATGAACACTCAACATTGTTTGCAGGTAAGAAGAACGCAAAAATTGTGGGAGTAGACTGAAGATGAGAGGGGAGAGATTTAAAAGGGCCCTCGGGGGCAATTCTTTCATTCAGATGGTATTCACTTACCTTGAATGAACTGCCAGAGCAACCTGCAGAAAAACATACAATTTCAACTTTCATAAGACACTTGGATAGATATTTGGATAGGAAGGATTTGGGGGGATAGGGGACAAATTGAGGCCAATGGGACGAGTCCAGGACACCAACCAAAATAGACACGTTGGGCCATAGGTTCTGTTTCCATTCTATATAGTTCTATGACTCAATGACAGTAAATACAGGCTTGTAAGTAGGAAATACATGAATATAAAGCAGTGTAGCCACCTCATTGCACTATTTCCTGACTGATTGCATTTCCTTTCAAGGTTGAACTGGGAGACAAATACGTAAATAAAACTTGTGGTCTGTGTGGGGACTTTAACAAATCTCCGAAATACAAGGAGTTCCTATACGAAGGTAAGACATAACCGTCTTCTTGTGGGAGCAGAGTTACTTAGCATTTCATCAGAAAAACAAATGGCTGGAGGTGCTCAGCGGGCCAGGCCGCATCTGTGGAGGGAAATAAACATCTATATTTTAACATTGGGACCCTGCTTCAGACTGTCGCAGAACATTGTCTGTCCATTTTCTTCCACAGATGCTGCCTGACCTGCTAAGTTCTTCCAGCAATTTGTTTTGTTGCTCAAGATTCCAGTATTGTTAGTCGTTAGTGTCTCCTTAAGGGGCTGCCCCACTGCGGCGATATAATCTGCGAGTTTAGAAGAGTTTGCCCTCGACTCAAACACGCAGCATGGTTGACACGTGCTTCTAGGAGGTCCTATGAGGTCACTGGAACTCTCCTTCATGCTCGAGAGAAGTTCATGAATACTCGCAGTCTCAGCTAGGTCGTGGAACAATTTTCAGCATGTTGAAAAATTTTCCGCGAGTAAAAATTGGTTGGCATGGGGTTATTTTGAACTCGTAGTGCAGTGGAGTGGGGTTGCTATGTAGTTACAGGCAGTCTAGGTAGCCATAGGCAATCTCATTTCTTTTTAATTGGCTCATTGAAGTTTTCAGGACCAAGGAAATCCGACCGGTAAGTTAAATGCTCGCTAAACTTTACTAAACGTTGTCTGACTTCTTAAAAGTGTCTCCATTCCTTCTCTCCCCCCTTCTCTTCCCCCTTCTCCCCCCTTCTCTCCCCTTCTCTCCCCCTTCTCTCCCCTTCTCTCTCCCTTCTCTCCCCTTCTCTCCCCCCGCCCCGCGCTCTCTACACGACTTACCGTACACTATGCAGCTGTCTTTTACCTTCCTCTTCATCGCAGATGTGAATTTCAGACAGCGCTCCCCCACTTTCCCTGGCCCCCGGCTTTGCGATGTGTTTGTGTGTGTGCGTGCGGTCGGTCGATCCAGCTCGTGGTTTCATCGCTGATGGTCCATCCAGCTCGAGCTTTTCCAGGCGAGTGCCCTCGAGTTTGAAGGTCGAAGGCACTCGCTGTAAAGTCGTGTCAGTGGGACAGGCCCTTTAATCTTCCAGTTGGCTAAAATGCATCTAGTCATATTTGATCATGTAATGTTAATTAATTCACTGTTGGTTAGGACTAAATATGTTTAACACCCTATCTCTGAATAGAAGAATGCCACTTGCACCTTGGAAGCACCTACCCTCCCAAGACAGTACTTATCTCAGTGATGTGTCCCTCGAGAGTAAGTGAGGAAGCCACACTTGTGCACATCTGCTCAATGATGTGGAGGGAAAGGATTTCCGCTGCACTATCTGATTGTTATGCTGTATTTTAACTCGTGGATAGTGAAGTGACAAGGTTTAAGAGCTGAGTTTAGCACCTGAAAGGTTAAATGTTTCTCTCATTTTATGGGTTATTATTCTTGACTTAATAGGTGTTTTTTCTTTGTATTTTGTATTGACGAGTCTTAAAGCCAAGATAAAAGAGGATAAAATAGAATTTCATACTTTGAGGGAACGTGGTGATGCTATTAGTTTTTGAGAGGAAGGGAAGGGGCATCTGCAAATAGTTTGGCACCATAACATTAGGTTATAATGCTGAGTTCATAATACATTGGGGGATGCAAATAACAAGGCCTGATCTATAGAGAGAGGTTGAGCAGGCTAGGACTATTCCTTGGAGTGCAGGAGGATGAGGGTGATCTTATAATGGTGTACTAAATGTTGAGAGAAATAGATCGGTTGGACGCACAGAGTCTCTTGCCCATTGTAGAGGAATCGAGAATCAGAGGAAATAGGCTTAAGGTGAAGGGGGAAAGATTTAATAGAAACCTGAGGGGTAACTTTTTCACGCAAAGGGCGGTAGGTGTATGGAACGTGCTGCTGGAGGAGGTAGTTGCGGCAGACACTTTGCAACATTTAAGAAACATTTAGACAGGTACATGGATAGGACAGGTTTAGAGGTACATGGGCCAAACACAGGCACGTGGGACTAATGTAGATGGGACATGTTGGCAGGTGTGAGCAAGTTGGATCGAAGGGCCTGTTTCTACGCTGTTAGGCTCCATTACGCTATGACTCTATGACAGTGTGTTCATATTATTAAAGTCAGCAAAATTACACCTGACACAATTTTGCTCTTTGATTAGGTCATGCGATTAGCCCAATATATTTCGCTTCATTCTATAAGTTGGATGATCCTTTGGAAAACTGCGTACAAGTGGACAATGAGAGTGAGGAGGGGCAACTTCCAAACTATGTGAGTATGGCAGTTGCCGATCATCCTTCATTTCCTTGGATTATACATGATTGCTTTCCGTTACTCTCATTATGATGCTTGCTGAATTGTTAACTAATTTTAAATGGTTCAATAGTTATTTTATTGTCACATGTACCAAAGGTACAGTGACATACATGTTTACATACAGGTCAGTGTGATTATTGCCATACATAAAAACAATCCCCGATTAAGTACCCCCTGCATGGGAACAGCCCACTGAGCCCACAGGCAATAGTAGCCAGATTTTGGTGCCAATTTTGAACCTAGGTAAAAGTGTAGCTGCTTGCATTGTAGCTGCTTGTAGTGTAGCTGCTGCTGCTTGCTGCCGCTGGCGCTGACGATGGCTGCCATGGTGTACTGCTCCTTGCTGTTTTATATGTGTTTGTTAGTCTGTGAAAACCCTACAAAGATTACTTTCACGAGAGAGGAACTCATAAACATTAGACATATGGTACCTCCAAACAGCGTTCCGGATTTCTTTCACTCGCTGGATTATTTGGACATACTCGTCGGTGGGGCTGTGGCTGCATTCACGGTCTTGAGATGGAGGAGGACCCGTGGGAAGCACCCTGGAGCACTCACCCAACTCTGGCGACGTGGATCACGCACACCACTCCTGAGCATATTCCTGGCAAACATACGTCCTCTCAATAACAAAGGGGACAAACTGCAACTCCTGCGCAGGATAAACCAGGACTTCTCTCGAGCCGTTGCCGTGGCTTCACCGAGACCTGGCTGTGTGAGTCGACACCGGACAGCGCGCAGTAACTGTCTGGCTTCCAACTTCAGGATCGGTCCGCAAAGTGGTGGCACCGGGGAAATCAAGAGGTGGTGGAATATGCTTCTAAACCAACCAGGACCGGTGCAGCGACATAACAGTACTGTCAAATTTCTGCTCTCCCAACCTAGAATTCTTCTTTATAAACTGTAAACCCTTCTACTCTCCGCAGGTATGACAAGCAGAAACGTAACCCTGGAAGTCCCTCCCCCCCTCCTCAACTAACACAGCCAGACCCCAATCTGAAAAGACTGGACCCTTTCCCACCCCAACCAACACTTCACACTCACTCACAGCCTGACCTCAGTCTGCAAAGACTGGGCCCTACTACACCCACTCCTCCCCATTCACCACTTCACACATACTTAAAGCAAGACTCCAGTCTGAAAAGACTGGACCCTTTCCCACCCACCCCTCTCCAATCACCACTTCACATCCAATTACCCACACCCTTCATGCTGCACAACATCACTTCTCCATCATCAACAATAAAAATAGAGGAGGTGGAGAGGCTTTTCAGAAGAGACAAAAGCCGGAAATCTCCAGGACCGGACAATGTTTCCCCCTCTACTCTCAAGCTCTGTGCCGAACCAGCGGCACAAGTCGACATAGATATTTTCAACCATTTCCTGCAAACCTGTACTGTCCCTGCCTGCTTCAAAGTCTCCACTATTGTCCCTGTACCCAAAAAGGCAAGGATTACTGGTCTTAATGACTACAGGCCTGTCACACTGACCACACTAACCTCTGTAGTCATGAAGACCCTTGAAAGGCTTGTGCTGGCCAAGCTGAAAAATATCAGGAACATGCTGGACCCTCTGCAGTTGCATATCGGGCCAATAGATCTGTGGATGACGTAGTCAACCTGGGCCTGCACTTCATCCTCCAGGGGACCTATGCAAGGATTTTGTTTGTTGATTTTAGCTCTGCTTTCAACACCATTGTGCCAGAGCTAATACACTCCAAACCTTCCGAGTTGACTGTGCCTGAACCCCTCTGTCGGTGGATCACCCTGACAGACAGGAAGCAGCATGTGAGGCTGGGAAAGCACATCTCGGACCCGCAAACCCTCAGCATAGGAGCACCGCAAGGCTGCATACACTCCCCTCTCCTCTACTATCTCTACACCAATGACTGCACCTTCACTGACTTCTCTGTCAAGCTTCTCAAGTTTGCGGATGATACAACCCTGATTGGACTGATCCAGGATGGGGAGGAATCTGCCTACAGACAGTGTCACAGCTGGTGTCCTGGTGCCGTCGCAACAACCTAGAGCTCAATGTTCTTAAGACAGTGGAATTGATTGTAGACTTTAGAGGAGCTCCCCCTCCCCTCACCCCACTCACCATCAACAACACCACAGTCACATCTGTGGAGTTTTTTAAGTTCCTGGGAACCATCACCTCCAAGGACCTTAAGTGAGGTGCTACCATCGACTCTACAGTCAAAAAGACAATGATGATCCAATTCTATACGACCATCGTAGAGTCTGTCCTCACCTTCTCCATCATGGCCTGGTTTGGCTCCGCCACCAAGCACGACACCCGGAGGCTGCAGCGAATCGTACGATTAGCTAAGAAGGTTATTGGCTGCAACCTTCCCTCCATTGACAAACTGTACACTGCAAGGGCCAGGAAGCGAGCGGGTAAGATCATCTCTGACCCCTCTCACCCTGGCCACAAACTCTTTGAATCACTTCCCTCTGGAAGGTGACTCCGGATTATCAAAGCAGCCACGGCATGACATAAAAACAGCTTTTTTCCACAAGTAGTAGCTCTACTCAATACCCAAAAATCTGTAGCCTCCTTTTGCTCTGCCAATAAACGTATTTTATTTAATTCGGTTCACCAGTGAGCCCACGTCTTCGCCGGGCCTTCAGCCTTCAAACCCTGGGGGGGTGGGGGCGCCTCCCACCTTGAAAGCGTGGTAGGTTAAACTCCCTCCCACTGGCCCTTTGTCCAGTGTCTGCCAGTGTTGCCGACTTTCTCTCCTCCTTCTGTTTCCCGGTCTTTGAGGGTGAGCGGGAGATGAGCCTTGTGCCCATTCTAGGTGTGCTCGCCTGGTTCCGCGGCCAGCTCCCTGTCGAGGTTTGGCAACCGTCCACACAGCACTCCGACAGCTTCCGCCGTGCAGCCCTGTGTCCGTCATTGCCTCAGTTCTTCAGGGATGAGCAGGGCCGAGTTCGGTGATGACTATCTTGGACAGGATGGTTTTATGGCATCCCGTGGTGCAGCCCACTGATCTTACCAGCTCTTACCTTAGTTTTCATTCCCATAGCTTTCCCCAGTTGGTGGGCTTGACCTTGATGAGGTGGGGATCTAAGGTATTGAGGTCGTAAAAATGGACATGAATGACTGAAGATTGTTAAATATTTTGAAATGTTTAACATAAAGAAAAAAAGTAAAGAGAATACTCAGCCAGTCAGGCAGATCGGTGAAAGTGAAATTCCAACATCAGTGGTGGGAACGTTTCTGAGAGGGGATTCAGAGCATTTGGAAAGACAAGGAATGATTCGAGATAGTCAGCATGACTTTGTGCATGGGAAAGTGAGTCTCCTAAATTTGTTGGTGTTTTTTTGCAGGGGTGACTGAGAAGATTGACAAGGGCAGGGTGGTAGACTTGTCTAAATGGACTTTAGCAAGATGTTTGACAAGGGCTGGGATGATAAAGTGTTCTACATGGTTAGATGGTGAGATGCCACGGGATCATATATGAGTGAGCTAATCAGATTACAAAATTGGTTTGCTAATGGGAGTTAGAGGTTTGTAACAAAGAGTTGTTTCTCAGGTAGGAGGCTGATGACCAGCGGATCATTGATGGCTCCAACGGTGTTTGTCATCTACATTATTGATTTGAACGAGAATGTAATTGGTAAGATTAGTAAGTGTTGCAGGTGATACTAATGTTGGTGCCACAGTGGACAGTGAAGAAGGTTATCTCAATTACATGTGGATTTAGATCATCTGGAAAAGTGGGCCAAGGCTTGGCAGACAGAACCTAACACAGACAAGTGCAAAGTGTTGTATTTTGGGCAGTTGAACTCGGGCAGAACTTACACAGTGAACAGCAGGTCACTGGAGAGCAGTGTAGAGCAGAGACTTTGAAGTACATTATCTCCTGAGAGTGGCGACACAGGGTGGTGAAGAATATATTTGGCATGCTTGCCTACATTGGTCAGAGCATTATGTTATGTTTCAACTGTACAGAACATTTTTGAGGCACATACTCGGAGGATAGAGTGTTTCTGATCGATATACGATAGGAAGGATGTCATTATGCTGGAAATGGGCGCAGAAACGATTCACAAGGATGTTACCTGGTTCAGAGGGCTTGAGTTATGAGGAGAGAATGGATAACCTGGAGATGTTTTATTTTCTCTGGAATGTAGGAGGCTGAGTAGTGACCTTAAGGACGTATATAAAATCATAAGGAGCGTAGATCCGTCTGAAGAAGATTCTTGACCCGAAACGTCACCCATTCCTTCTCTCCAGAGATGCTGCCTGACCCGCTGTGTTACTCCATAATTTTGTGTCTAGAGGCATATATTTGGCATGCTTGCCTACATTGGTCAGAGCATTATGTTATGCTCTGTGGATGGTCGTCTTTTACCCAGGGTAGAGGAATTCAAAACTAGAGATCACAGATTGAGAGGGGATTGAGAGATCTTCAACTTGAGAGGGGAAGATTTAAAGGGGATTTGAGGAGCAACTTTTCACACGGAAGGTGATGACTCTGTGGAATTGACAATAGACAATAGGTGCAGGAGTAGGCCATTCGGCCCTTCGAGCCAGCACCGCCATTCAATGTGATCATGGCAGATCATCCCCAATCAGTACCCCGTTCCTACCTTCTGCCCATATCCCCTGACTGCGCTATTTTTAAGAGCCCTATCTAGCTCTCTCTTGAAAGCATCCAGAGAGCCTACCTCCACCGCCCTCTGAGACAAAAAATTCCACAGACTCACCACTCTCTGTGAGAAAAAGTGTTTCCTCGTCTCCGTTCTAAATGGTTTACCTCTTATTCTTAAACTGTGCCCCCTGGTTCTGGACTCTCCCAACATCAGGAACATGTTCCCTGCCTCTAGCGAATGATCTGCCAATTCGAAGTAGTTGATGCAGGTATAATTATAACATCTGAAAGACATTTGAACAGATATGTGGATTAGATTCCTTTACACCTCCACCCGTGTAGGCTCTCCATTTCATCCAAAAATAGAAGCCCAGCCAAGTCTCCACTGGCATCGTGCTGATGGCTGGAACATCAATGATTTCTCTGTTAATTCCACATTTTCTCCAGATTAAAGACAAAGCTCTGGGAGCTCACATGGACCACACTCTGCTTGGCTTTTTGTTGTCTCATGGAAAGGTAATCGTTCCACGTGGATTTGGGACTCCAGCTCTTTCTCTGATACATTGACAACAGTATTGGGGCCTTTCCTTGTATCCACACAGAACTAAAAATTGTCACCACTTTTGTTGCCAATTTCCACCCAGCCTTCCCTTCCCCTGCCGGACACACAATGATCAGTAGGTGACCACCTGCCTCACAAACTCACATAGGCTTGTTGAGAACATGCGAGCAGTTGCAACATTTAGGAAATAGCGAGAGGTGCTTTTGCATCGCCAAGAGATGGAAGGCAACAGACCAACTGCTGGTAAATGAGACTGGTAGAGATGGACTTGGCCAACATGGGGGGGAGGAGGGGGAGTGGGAGCTGTTTCTGTGCTCTGTGACACTTCCCCAGACACCAGGCACCTGCAATCAATATTTTCAATCACCATCTGTGGAGTGTTAATAGTGGAGGGCCCAGATCTGCCAAAGGAAAATACGTCTTGAAAATAAGAACATGAGAAATAATACATAAGAGTCATATCATCATGCAGAATGGAGACAGGCCCCTTGGCCCAATTTGTCCATGCCGCTCACTATGCCCCAACTAACCCACTCCCATTTGCCTGCATTTAACCCATATTTCTTTAAACCTTTGATTTCCAAATGTATTTGTCCAAATATCTATTAAATGTTGTTATTTTACCTGCTTCTGCCACTTCCACTGGTAGCTCATTCTATATATGTACTGTCCTCTGTCTGATAAAGTTGACCCACGTGTTCCTGTTATAGCATTTCCTTCTTACCTTAAACGTGTGACCATACTTCTAGAATTCCAAACCCTAGAAAAATAGTAAGATTAAATGAGAACTTACCAGTTTGAAGTTTGATCTTGATTTTATGAGGAGTTACGATGACATTGCCCTCGCAGCCCTGGTGGAGTGACATTTAAAAGTGTCAGTGTTCACTCCTGCACTCGTCAGTACCTCCTTTAACCATCTGGATATAGTTTGTGCTGATACCTTGTGGTAAGGTTTCTTATAACTGATCAGGACAAATAACTCAGAGCCTCTGAGACACTTGGTGACTTTTATGTATTGGTGTATATGTGATACTACACACAACCGTGGATCATCGGGGTATGTCAGGAACTCAAGCTTGAGCCCTGGCACCCCCGGCCTGCTCTGTTTGATTAAATCATATAAGATGAAGGTAATAGTATTTCCATTGGTAGTCATGTTGTCCAGTCGTAGCTTGTACAATGTCTGGACT
This sequence comes from Okamejei kenojei, assembly GCA_035221665.1. NCBI lineage: Eukaryota > Metazoa > Chordata > Chondrichthyes > Rajiformes > Rajidae > Okamejei > Okamejei kenojei. Next base: position 46,268,381 of record CM069148.1, read on the forward strand.
CATTGTGCTGTTACCAGCGCAATCAGCATGACCACCTTGAGGGTGAGTTTTGATAAGGATAGGGAGAAGGCTGACACCCACTGGTGCAGCAGTGTAAGCACCATGCTCACATCCCATATGTCCGTGTACCGTGACCTGGGTGGTATGGAGTTGTAAATGCCCTTCATGAACCTCGTTATTAAGGGGTGTGTCCCTACCGATTGATGCCCCATTTCCAGCACTAAATAAGAAGATAGTGCACTTCTGGCACTATAGCCTAATTTATGGTCATAGTATAATGTTGATAGGAACTCCAGGACATCCGTGATGCGTGCCGTATCATATGATATGTTGGAGACATGACAGTACATCTCCCACTTCTTGATGTGAGAGATGTACTGTTTCTGTATACTGTCCTTCCAGGCCGCAGTTATGACATCAACTGTTCATTCAGTCAGTCCGAGTCCAAGGTATGGCATCCTCAGAATCTGCAAATCAATAAATTGATTCGGTCATGTAGTGGGTGGTTGCCTCCCGTTAATGGGTGAACCAACAGGTCCCTGCTTTTGGGGACAGCCATGAAAGGTTGTGTTATCATTCCCAGGACTTGTGGGATTCAAAACTGTGTAGGCCAGTCAGGCACTACCAAAATGCCTGTGGCATTGTCTTGCTTTATTTTTGCCAAGCATCGGTTGATGAGGCAAAATGGAGGAAAAGGCGTATAAGAACATTCCTCCCATGACACATATTTGGGTAACTGGTGATTCAATCTGAATGCAAACAAGTCAATATCCGGCATGCCATACCGGGCAACAATGTCGTTAAACACTTCATGATTCAACATCCATTCTGTGTTGTCATTGAATTTCCGTGATCTTGTGTCCGCCACCATATTGTATCTACCTGGTAGGTAGATTGCTGACACCCAAATGTTCCTTGCAATACACCAGTGCCAAATAAGGTTTTGCCAATTTATCACAAGATACAGACTTAATTCCACCCATGTGATTGACATACGCCACCACCGTGGTGTTGTCAATCTGAAGTTGAACATGCACATGATACATATTGCTGCAATAAGCCTTTAGTCCATAGAGTGCTCCCAACAACTCTAAGTAGTTAATACCATGTTGCTGAAGAATTAAGGACTCCTGCACATTCCATCTACCACCGCAGCTAGAGATGGTATCTGTTGCTGCCCAGCCTAGGGCGCTTGCATCGGTTTGTAAGATAACCGATGGTGTATCAATGAAAATTTTCTTAGACCAATGATGTATATTCGTTACCCACCATTGTAATTCAGCAATGGCCTCTGCTGGCAATTGCATGGGTCTACTGAATTGGCCTGTGTGGGATTTGAACACTTGTTCCTTTGCACGTTGTAAATTTTGATAGTGCAAAGGTCCGAAGCGCACACAGCTGGAAAAGCAGCCACAAGCTTGCCAATTACACTTGCTGCTAGTCTGATTGTTGGCTGCTGTTTAACAATTAGATTGTTGCAGGCTTCTATTAACTCTAATTGCTTGACCCTTGGCAGAGTCACTGACATGTAAATTGAGTTAATTGTAAACCCTAGGTAATCAATTACCCTGGTAGGTGTCAATTTTGACTTAACTGGATGGATTAGAAACCCCAATCTCAAACATGAGTTTGGTGGCTGAAACAGATGATTCAGCTGATTCCTTGGTGTCCCCAACTATTAAAATGTCATCCAAATATGCCATGACTATGTGATTCTGAGTTCGTAGTAGCCCCAGAACTGGTTTTAGTAATTTTGTCAATAGTCTGGGAGCTGAAATCAGCCCATTCGGCAATGCTTTAAACTGCCACAATTGTCCCATACAGTTCAATTTCAAATATCTCCTGTGCTCCCTGTGAATAGATACTGAGTAGTATGCATCTTTAAGATCAATGCATGCCATATAACACCCTTTAGAAATCAGTTGGATTGCAGTGCCAAAGTTATCCATTTTGAAATGATTATACTGCACAATGGGATTGAGTTCCGTCAAGTCTAGGATGATACGACATCCTCCATCCCTTTTCCGCTTGGTGAATATGTTGGATACAAATTGGTGAGGTTCCTGATGCAACCTCTGAATCACCTCTTTTTTATATAAAGCATGGATTTCAGCTTGTACATCGAAACTTTCCTGTTGTGAAAACACATATGTGCGGTTTGGTAAATGTTGTGTGGGTGGAAATGAATCAAGAAGAAACTCAATTTTGAAACCTTGTATACTGTGAAGTATAAACGGGTCTGCTGTGATCCAACTACATTCATTCAAGAAATGTCGCAATCTCCCCCCAACTTGTGAGTGAGTGATGTGTAAGGTGTTCCACAAGGAACTAGATTCTCCTACATTGGACGTTACTGGCGGTACGGTGCTGCTTTTTGTCTTTGAGGCTTGGGAAGAGGAGCTGATGACGGGTGCCCTCCACGCATCCCCATGCCTTGGGCCAGCTGGGGCCTACCCCTAAAAAAGACCTCTGTGCCTCCAGCTCGAGTCTTCCTCCGGTTCCGGAGCCCCTAGGCAGGTATCGCCTGGTGCTGAAGGGGACGGAGGTGTGTGCCTGGTATGATGAGCCTCTAGGTGTTGTTTGGTCTCTGCTCATGAGGCGGATGGTCTTGGCCTCATCGTCCAGCTCCCGGACCTGCTTCGGCAGATCTGCCCCAAATAGATAATTTGGTGGCTGGACGTTGCTGGCCTTGCACAGCACAGCAAATTTGGGGTTTAGTGCCGGCCGTATTGCATTTTTATGCAAGCAATTAATCTCAAAGTGGGCATTACACATAAACGCCACTGCGACCTGCTGTGTTTCCGTCAGCAGTTCCCCATCGACAGACCTTGCAAAGGCCGTTATACCAGAGGCCAGTAATTAAAAAACATTTTGGAGCTTAATTTCCTGGGCTCTGACACCTGTTCCAATATGACCCCAGATGGAGTGGCACATTTAGGTAGGCACAGAGTATGGTACCTGTTTGTGGTCTCCTCCATTGCCAGGTCTTTGAGCTGGTGTTTTGCCAAATAGTTAATTGTGATGGCTAGGTCTTTCATCCAGAGGTGTTCCTGATGGTGAAGGTACGGCAAATTTGAATGCCAAAAGTGGCACTTCGGCTCCATGCCCCCCGGAGTGCTCACCTGCTGTGCC